>VDFB02056351.1:61238964-61327544 GCA_007258455.2 Sequoia sempervirens
CAAACCAAATAAAAAAAATTATTTTATTTACATTTTTAAATATAAAGATAAAATCTTCACCAAAAATACATAAGAATTTCACCTATGCTTAAAAAAAAACACAGGGTTATTTTCCAAAAAATAAATAAATGAAAACCTTAGTATATTGATAAATATTCTTGTGTGTCTTATTGTGCAATTGCCCAACAAAATCTTGCAACCAAACAATGCATTCTTCAACACAACTACATGATTTACATCCCAGTTTTGACAACAATCTCTTTTGGTTTTCATTCTTCTTCTTTTTTATTGTTTGATTCTAGTTTTGGTTTTCATATCTCAAATCTAACCACAGTTTGCAAGTTTGAATGCATTTCTTTCATGGATTTTCAAACAGCAAAACAAGGATTGAATTCTTTTCAAAATGAACAAAACAAAACAAAGAACTTGATTTTTCCTCCAAAGCTTGAAGATTCCAATGGTGTTTTCAACTCCTCCTTTGAATTCAGCTCAAGCAAGAGTCTCCAATTCCTTCACCAATCCAAGCCAAGCCACATCCAAGAAATCTTTTTCCCCAAATTGGAAATTGAAAATTATATGAATTTACGTTTGCTAAAATAGAGTTTTTTCCCCAAATTGGTCAAACCCCTAAAATATCCCCACCCACTAAATTTATTGCAAAATTTGGAGGATATTTCCATTTTTTAAATTTAAAACAAATTTCTAATTTCTAATTGAAACCTCATGCATTTTCAAAATTCTTTAAAACAAAAGAATACCATCTTTGCAAATAATTTACTTTATCAACAATTTTCAAAAGTGAAATTAAAAATATATTTTTCATTTTATTTATTTATTTTAAATTTAATTCTAACTATCCAAGCATGATTTCTACTTTTATTTTAATTAAATCTTACTATCCAATAATGCCAGAACAACTTCTTTATTTAATTTACCACCATTAATCCAATTAATCAATAAACTCAATCTAATTTTATTAATTAAATCCAATCAATCAATAAAATAAATAACAAATCAACCTTGCAACTAGATACATTTAATCATAAATTTAACTACGCAAGCCATTTAATAACCTCTATAATTTGCAATTAAATAAATACTCAAAGTGAAATGGACCAAATTAAAACAACCAACCCGACAACACACTATGACTAAGGTGACGACTTGGCACGGAAAACCTAACTACTATCTCCCAATCGATTTCTGTTGGTCAATGGACACGCTCAAACCTGTGAACCAGGTGGAGTCGATGTCATGTACCTGTCAACCTGCGAACAAAGAGTACATCGAACATGCATAGATATATAATATGATCAAACACACCGTGAAGAGGGAATCTCAGAATCGTAGGGCACTCGCAAGCGAGTGATACAATCCCGTCCCCTTCACCAATACACAATTACTAACTGACGATTCTAACATCAATGATATGATCAACAGCATAAAACATCGTTAAATCAAATATCTTCTAAGTTAATCCAAAACATGCCATAAAAATAACATCAGAATAAAATAACATCACATCGTTTAACAATTGCGATCAAAGTAACCAAGTTCCAAAGCCACAACATAATCAGACACAATCATAACAAGGAAGAACACTGCCGATCAAAGAGCCAAAATGGAGGGGTGTTACACATTATGTGAAGTGGATGAAGAAGGTTTGCAATCAAAAATCATGAATATGGATGGTCCTAAGTTTGATGAGAAAGTTGGTGAGGAAGAGGAAGATCTATTGCTGAAAGAAGAGATGGAAAAAATCAACAAGTTGTTGGAAGGACAAATGATGAACAAACACAAAGAAGAGTTTACAAAACTTGTCATTAGAGGTGAGAAGATAAATATTGGAACAAATAATGAGGAAAAAGATGTTAGGACAACAAAGAAGAATGGGGTAAACTTTAATTTTGAATTTAGTTGTGATGATTCTATACCTTCTTTAGTGAAAGAAGAAGAGTATGTCGAGCATGAAGAGAGTATGCAAATGAAAAAAATTAATTTCATGGAGTAGTAATTGCAGATTTATATAAGGATGTAGATTTTGATTGTTGTTTGGATAATACATATTTGCATTTAGAAGTTGTAGATGATGGTGTAGGAGGAACATAGTGGAGGTGGTCGATTTGTGGTGGGTTGAATCCCACAAGAGTAGAGAGGAGAATGTATGGTATTAGGAGGAGGATGTTACATAGTGGATACAAGTGCACAAGATGAGAGAAGAATAGAGTGCAGGGTTGTCGAAAGAGGTTGCTTGTTCTAACTAAGTGTTGGAAGAGGAAAAAAGAAGACTCAATTGAAAGTACCAAATTCAGTGATGGAGTTTGCTAAGGATTGCTTGCAATCTGAAAGGGTGGTACTACGACTTAACTCCAAAGTTGGTGAGGAAGAGGAAGATCTATTGCTGAAAGAAGAGATGGAAAAAATCAACAAGTTGTTGGAAGGACAAATGATGGACAAACACGAAGAGTTTACAAAACTTGTCGTTAGAGGTGAGAAGATAAATATTGGAACAAATAATGAGGAAAAAGATGTTAGGACAACAAAGAAGAATGGGGTAAACTTTAATTTTGAATTTAGTTGTGATGATTCTATACCTTCTTTAGTGAAAGAAGAAGAGTATGTCGAGCATGAAGAGAGTATGCAAATGAAAAAAATTAATTTTCATGGAGTAGTAATTGCATATTTATATAAGGATGTAGATTTTGATTGTTGTTTGGATAATACATATTTGCATTTAGAAGTTGTAGATGATGGTGTAGGAGGAACATAGTGGAGGTGGTCGATTTGTGGTGGGTTGAATCCCACAAGAGTAGAGAGGAGAATGTATGGTATTAGGAGGAGGATGTTACATAGTGGATACAAGTGCACAAGATGAGAGAAGAATAGAGTGCAGGGTTGTCGAAAGAGGTTGCTTGTTCTAACTAAGTGTTGGAAGAGGAAAAAAGAAGACTCAATTGAAAGTACCAAATTCAAGTGATGGAGTTTGCTAAGGATTGCTTGCAATCTGTGAGGCCCCACCTATAGATAGGCATGATAAGTTTTTTATAACCAATGACCTACAAATCAATGGTGCTAGTTTAGCTTAGTTCTACTTAGTATGTCATTCAATCAAAATTTTCAAAGAATTTCACATTAACTTATGATTTTTCTTTTGACCTGTGCATGCTCGAAACTTGAATAAAGAATGATAGAACTAATGTCAAAATTGTTACTAATATTAATAACTTCATAATAAGTTAAAATTGGGATCATAATTAAACTGGCAATAGTATTGTTATATATATATATTTAATTAGAGTAATGTACTCTGAGTCTCAATTAGGAATATAGTTATTAAGATTTGCGGAAGCTTGGTCAATAATTTTAATATTAATATCTAAGTAGTATTGATCATAACAATATATTGCGTATTATCAACATTTTGATATTTGAATAATTATGCTATTAGTATCAATATTGCTTCATATTAATATCATAATAATGAATAAACAGAGTTCTACGGATGATAAGGTAAGCATCGAATTATTAATAGTTATGATATAACAACATTACTATATAAATATTGATATAACTAATATTATTATTTATGGGAACATAAAGATTTAACTTCTATGGAATAGTGATGTAAATGGGGAGATGATAATCTTATTGGTTAAAGGGAATATATGAATGATAGGATTAACATTAATAATAAGGAAATAGCAATGGAATGGATATAAGATTTTAAAAATAAAAATAAAATAATAAATGGTGGATCTAATATGAATAAATACATAAAGAGATACTATGATTACCATGAGTCTAAAAGAAATATAATAATAGTAGGGGAGAATTGAAATGATGAGGTATTTGGATTTATAAATAATTTATAAAAGAATAAAATGCATTTGTATCATAATATTGCTTTATCTATAAATAGACTTATAAACTCTATTTAAAATATGCCAAGACCCATTTGGAAGTTTTTGAGGCATTATTCATGCATTCATGATCCCTACCAAAACTTCCCTTACCTCAACATGCTCATTAAGACCTTGGGATACGTTTCCATGTATTTCATATCTCTGTAATGAATATCTAACAACGTGTAATGAATATCTATAATGTGTAATGAATATCTGTAATGAGTATCTGACGAAGTGTTCAAGGAGAAAGCATCGTAAATGTTACTGGTATAGAATGCAAGTGGCATAAGATAGGTATAATAGTTAAGGGTAAATGCGGGGCTCGACGAAAAACGTCAACTCAATCATAGAATTGGTGGAGAAATGGCATTAAACGAGCAAGGTATAGGGAGGAAGAGGAGGAGGGAATTGGAGGGATGTCATGACTAATTATGAGAGTACACATTAGCTTTAATGGACAACATAAGTGGTTGGTGAGGGTGGCTCTTAGATCTCTGCGCTAGCAGATCGAGGAGGCTGTTGAGTATTGGTTGGGCAACAGAGATGAATCTAGAGAGGAAAGCGTTGATGCTGTGTGGAATGACTTTGGCATTGTTACAGGAAGATGGTAAAATATGAAGAAGACGATTACTACTTGGCGATGGATAGCAAGAAGTTTCTCAGCCCTTGTTTATATCAATAACCCACCTGGTTTCCTTGAGGAAACATTATGATATTTAGAACTGAGAACAGGGTAACCCTAATAAGTCGAGTGATGGGTGGCTTTTCCGATAGTAGAAGAAGCAATGTATCAGTTGATGAATGATCAGAGGTTGCCATTTCAGCGCCGTTGCCTCCTGAATGAATGATGGGATAAAATAATAATAATAAAAATATTTGCTCGACTTGAGGCTGGCTAGACGTCACCCTCATTGGGGAATTGGGGATGGATAAGGTGGCTGATCCGGCTCGTAGAAAATTTCTATACAGCTTTTCATTAGACTTCTGTCCTAGAGATAATTATTTGGCTTGGAGGAGAGGGTGTGAATGGGTTCACCTCAAGGACCTGCTATGACAAAGGAGGCTTTGCTGGTGGAATTACAAAGACTGGAGTTGCACCTCTGGAACACGCGAAAATTCTATTTCAGGTCAGGCTTATTCACATGGTGGCAATTTCTTAGGCCATTCATACAACTTGTGTAATTTTCTTTTGGTTAACTGGGCTAGGTGCCAATGTTTTATTTAAGTATCACAATATTTTTTCTTTGGCATTGCTTGGAGTTACGTGGTCTATAATAAGAGCTGCTTTCTGAGAACCGTGGGATCTCTATTATTCACTCCCCCTTCTTTAATGCATATTTGATGATGAAATTTCCCATATTCTTTACCTTTTTATGTGTGTCCATACCCTAATTCAAAGCTCGCATTAATAGCCCGGGCAAGGAGGATGAGGTAGAGGAGACTAGCGTCTCATCTGCCAATTGCATTTGATTGAAAGTTTCTTTAGTGTGGTTTTTTAACAAATCCATTTTGTGCTTAACCTGCAATTATCGCAGTCCACGAGACCACAGTTTCTTTGAGGCATTCTATCAATAGTTCACTCGCCTTGTCTATCTCTCCACATTTTATGTGCATGTCTTCTAGAACATTCCAATGATAATATCAGATAAAAAAAAAAATCCCCCAACCATTATGCTTGATGGACGCTCTTACCCTGTTTCAAAGCTCCCATTTTTGAGTAAGCAGAGAGGATGCTGGAAACGGTTTCAAAATCTGGATTTACATCTGCCGATTGCATATGCTTGAAAGTTTTTAAAGCCTTTTCAACAAATCTATTTTGTGTATATCCTGTGAACATCGCATTGCATGAGGCCACATTTCCTTTTGGAATATGTCAAACAGTTCTCACGCCTTTTCCATGCTTTAGACATTTTGCATACCTGTTTGTCAGGTCACTTGCAATTGCAACATCTGGAAATAAATAAATAATGTACCCTTTTTACCTCTATGGATGTCCATACTCTGTCTGAGAACTTTGAGGCAGCATGAGAAGAAATCATCCTGCTGGTAGAGGTTGTGACATCTGCTTTTTACACTGCTGATTGCTTTCAGCAAGATGATGTCTCATTGAGGTATCTGTTAATATTTCCCACGTGCTTTGTCTATGCTTCCACATTTTTGCTTACATGTCTACCAAATCATTGGGGACTAAATATTTTGATGAAAATCCTTTTCTATTGATTCTAATTAAAAAGATCAATAAGCTTTGCGTAGTTTACCACGCACATTTTTCATTTCACTTTAATTTTCTGATAACTAGCTGTAAGTGTCTTTTGTGGGGCTATGTATTCTTACAAGACTAGAATTGAAAGTGCCCGCTTTTCTTTAAATTATTTCATCAGATTTACTTGACTGTTGCAACATTGATTGACCAACATTAATGATATCTATTATTGTACTTGTAAAGTGTTAATTTTTCTTCTTCCTATTAATTGGATGTCGTGGGTTTGCATCTTCCAATCTAAATGATTAATTCCTTCTTATGAGAGATTTTAGATTATTGTAATATCGATAATAGTGTAAAAACTATTCTTATAAGTATCATTGCAATATCATAAGTCATTACTTTACCTTAGGAATTTGGTATTACGAGCGGATCAATCCATTCTATAATGTCATATGATATATTAGAGTGTTGATTATGGGGTCACGAGTAGTGTTATTCCATCAATATGGAAAGACACGTAATTAAACCATTAGTAATTATATGTGTGTGTGTGATATATAATTAATCCCTTATAATCTATAGGAAAGTTTTAATCATATTTGATACTAGCATTAACATGTTATGGAAAGAATTTTTGGATTCATTTATTCAAGAAATTACTTTTATTATTGATTGATGCTAATGAGTTGATCAATGAAGATAATCCTCTACTTATTTATTAAAATAGCATCAAGTGAAGTCAATGCTTGAATAAGCTAGATAGAAATCCAACGACATAGCATGTATGATCATATGAAAATAATAAAAACTATTAATCCTTACTATGTTGTAAAAATGCTACAACCCAAATGTTCTATTATATAACATTACTAAAAGTTATAATGATGAATGTAAGAGTTGCAAACTTATGTGATGTATATATGTATGTACCTCAAACAAGACATACATGTGATTATTGTTTGACTTATGTTAGATATTATCTTGATGTGTTGAATTTTGAAATGGATATTCTCGGCCATGAGTTCAAGACCTAAATGAACAAAGGGAGATATGTTGGAATAGTATTTTCTTGTATATGGGATTACCATGCCTAATTATGTTAGTTAGATCAGTATACTTAGAATTGTATAATTCCTTAGTCTAGTTTTATTGATATCATATAAGCTAGCATTATTAACTAACATGATTAATTAAAAAGAAGAAGATGTGGGAGTATTTGGTATTGTTCTATAGCCTTTATTTAATGCTTACCAATTTCTAGGAGGGATTTGGCTTTGGGGGTAATCTATGCCTTGGGAATAAAAGAAGAAGCTTTATTTCATACTTGTTAGTCTCCATGAAATTTTTTAGAACAAGACACTACTTTGACATGCACTTTAATATTTACGTCTCAATTTCATGAAATTTTTATAAAGCAAATATTCTTGCTCATTCTTACAATCATGGAATTCATATGATTTTGTGTCTTGACTTTATATTTGAGTTGGAATGTTTTATTAAGTTTGTATCCCTATTAAGTAGTTAGTCGATGCCCTTTTATTATGGTCCTAGCAAGGAAATTTTGGATATTTAAACCAAGTAGAAAATATGTTATGTGGATGTATTAGGGTGTTAAGTGTCGTTGGTAACTCTTGCTATAGTGAAATATTTTGATTGGTGTTATATGATATATGTGTATTTAAAACTTCCCTAAATGCATCCTTTACTAAATATTACTTAGGGCATGGTTAAGATAGTGGCCTTTATTGTGTGACAATTGGGAAACTTTCCATTGATGTCAGTCCAAGATTTATAATCTAGGTCCAATTGTTTAAGAGACCCCCTTGAATTGTTAACAATATCATTATTGTGTGAGTTGATGATATGATCGAGATTTATATTAAGACATCTTTATAACCTAATAAATTTTATCCTTTGTTATCCAACCATGTGGGAGATGGTTGAAGTCTAGTTGTCGAACTACGGTGCCTCTGCGAATTACATACGTAGGCAAGGCCGTCTGATGACGAGCCCCCGAGGACTAGGTCTGGCCCCTAGGATTGTTCTCTTATATATTCTAATAATTACTACTGATATACATATATATGTTATTGTTGGCATGCAACTTATATAATGTTTCAAGTTAATTTTGGGTTGGTTGAGCTATTTAAGTCTACCTTAGAGATGTGGATTCCACATCTCCTCTCGAACTGACCATGATGGTCTAAGAAATCTAGTTATCGAACTAAAAGAATTATAGTTTATGACTGGTCAAAAGTTGTATGCTTTCTTGTAGTGCCTGCTTGGGTAGCAAAATTTGAGAGGTTTGCAAGTGTAAGTGAAAAAAAAATTGGAATTTGTGTTATGCCCTTAATTGTATTTTGGTGTAAAGACCTAGGCATTACACAATCTGAAAGGGTGGTACTACCACTTAACTCCAAAGTTGGTGAGGAAGAGGAAGATCTATTGATGAAAGAAGAGATGGAAAAAATCAACAAGTTGTTGGAAGGACAAATGATGGACAAACACGAAGAGGAGTTTACAAAACTTGTCGTTAGAGGTGAGAAGATAAATATTGGAACAAATAATGAGGAAAAAGATGTTAGGACAACAAAGAAGAATGGGGTAAACTTTAATTTTGAATTTAGTTGTGATGATTCTATACCTTCTTTAGTGAAAGAAGAAGAGTATGTCGAGCATGAAGAGAGTATGCAAATGAAAAAAATTAATTTCATGGAGTAGTAATTGCAGATTTATATAAGGATGTAGATTTTGATTGTTGTTTAGATAATACATATTTGCATTTAGAAGTTGTAGATGATGGTGTAGGAGGAACATAGTGGAGGTGGTCGATTTGTGGTGGGTTGAATCCTACAAGAGTAGAGAGGAGAATGTATGGTATTAGGAGGAGGATGTTACATAGTGGATACAAGTGCACAAGATGAGAGAAGAATAGAGTGCAGGGTTGTCGAAAGAGGTTGCTTGTTCTAACTAAGTGTTGGAAGAGGAAAAAAGAAGACTCAATTGAAAGTACCAAATTCAGTGATGGAGTTTGCTAAGGATTGCTTGCAATCTGAAAGGGTGGTACTACCACTTAACTCCATTTTGTGAATCCATATTCACAAAAAAAATTCTACCCCAAGTGTCCGATGTAAGAGCATCTAGGGGTACTAACAATTTTGCATCACCAAAAATATTGCTAATTTATTTTTCTTATTTTCAATAAGGGCTAAGGTGTGTGGAAAATTAATATTTTAATTTGCAATAATGTGATGTTCCCTTGTGGTGATATTTAAATGCAATTTTTGGAGGAAATATGTTGAGGTAAATGTTTCTAAGGAATAATTGGGAAAATGCTCCTTTTTGGAGTCCCATTCTTGGTGGGGACCACTTGGGGTGCATGTGCTTGCATGTTAAATTGTATGCCTTGCATGCAATTGCATGTTTGTGCCACAAGCTTTGCATGTTGCATGGTTGTATTTGGAGCCATTAGAGTTGCCAAGAATCAAAGAAGGTGTCATAATTGACCAAATTTGATTGGTTTTACATGCCCATGTGAAATCCATTTGATCATTAAGTAATTTAATTATTTTTATGATTATTTCTCCAAATGGGGTGTGGGTTTTCCAAGGAGGTGTTTTTCTTGTAGTTTTCTCATTCTAAAACTTTTATATTATGATGCCTTGTCATTTGGGGAGATGGATTTGGCAGTTTTTGTAGGTGAGATGGGAAGATGTTGTCGTATTGAAGAGAGGATTTGAAGACTCCATTGTTGCAGATTTCTATTTGTATAGAAGCCCATGTTTTAGGGAGCTAGTGAGCTCCACATTCTGGAAGATAGTGAGCTAGTGAAGTCCATGTGAAGGGAGCTTGAGAGATTTAGTTGAAAGAAGGTTGAAAGAGACCAAGAAGACGTTTTTGTTGTAGGTTTGAAGGTGTATTATAGCAGCAAGAAGATTGGTGATTTCATGGTTTGTTGCAGCAGCGATTTCTAATGATGAATGTAGGTTGAAGGAGCTAAAATCTTGTGAAAGAAGCTGGATTGAAGGAGATCAATTTGGGATTGATCCTTGCTATTTTGTATCAGTTGTATTTCAGATTTGTAATGATTTTTGTTAGACCATATGGCTATAGAACCATTTAGTTTAAATTATGCTATGTAATTCTTGAATTTCTAAGATATTTTGAATGAACAAAGAACACTTCTTGCAGATGTTTGTGTTTTTTCAAACCAATTCTTAGTTGCATTTTCAGATTGTTGTGAGTATGTGTATGAGGGTTGGTTTCTTACTTCATCACTTTACAAATCTACCTTTGAATAATATTTTATTATTTCTTTGTATGCAGATTTGCAGGTTTATTTTTTATTGATCTTCTTATTCACCACATCACTCTTTCCTTCACTCCTCAAATGTCATTTATATCTTCATATCTAAAATGAAGAGACACATCTCTTTGAAAGATGATATCCTATTGAAACAACATAATCCTTTGTTACAACTGATCCCTACCTTTTAATTAACAATCCTAGGCAATACATTTTTTCTCATTAATTGTTACATATTACAAAACTACAAACCTTTGTTAACAACCTCTTATATCTGCCTTTCTAAACATTCATTTTTATTACATAGGCATTGCCTTATAACTTTGCATTTTAGTTAGGCATTCTTTAACTTGGCCGACGTATTTATTTCTACATTTTACTTAGGCACTAGTCTACTTTCTTAATAAGTTGTTATTCCTTATGTCTTCAACATTGTTCTTTATATATTAATTGTTGTCGATTTATCATCACCTAATTATGTTTTGTTGCCTTTTAATAAACATAATTTGTCTAAGAGATTTATTAACTGCCTCCTCTTTTAAAATTTCCAATTCCTTACCTTTTGCTTGATTTATATTCATTAACTTGGGTGTTAAAAAGGAATTTGACCAAGAATAATTTAAATGTTTATTTCATTATGTATTTCATAATATAAAGTAAGACATCAATAAGGATATTTAAATGAAGTCGGTCAGCAATCTTTGAATCTAATCAATATGACATTAATAATAATCCAATAATCTTGTCCATCTGCTTTGACATCAATGACAACTACCTTGTCAATCGTCCATACACCTTTGACATTAATGACAATTATTTTGTTCATTTTCTTTGACATCAATGATAATATTCTAACACGGAGGCAGGTTGTATTAAACCTAATGGCTAGGAGGTGAGCTCCCATTGGCATAGTGGAAAAAAAATTGTTCGTTTTGTAGGTTTGGGAAGTTGCTGAAAATTATGTTATCCTTGTTAAAAACAAGTGTATGTGTAAATCCTTATTGAACTTGTATGTCAATAAAAGATTATAAATGAGTGGAAAATGCATGTCAATGCATAGTGTATTATAAATCATGATTTTTCTAATTAAGATTGAATAAGTCTTGCATAATTTTTTTATAAAACAAATTTTAATTGCACCCTTACAAATTAATAGATAGGATTATTGCATATCCATTTTGAAATAAATGAAGAGCCCAATAATGATGCATGAGAAAATGAATATACATTTTACTTTTATCCTTTGCAATTGTAGGTATAAATTATGATTTACTAAAATTGAAATAGTTTGCCTATTAAGAAAATTTATACTATTTTGTTTAAACATAATTATTCTACCTTTGATGCAAGGGCATCGATATTTCCAGTTTTTGTTTGCAATTTCAATTTTGGTTTTATTGATTTTGGTTGGTTGGGTGTCGTTTCCTATTTCATTGTGTTTCCTTGTGACATGTGATGCTCCATTTGTGGCATTAAGAAGTTTGTTCTTCTTATCTCATGGAGAAAAAACACCAAATGGAAAAAAGGTACTTACAAGAAAGTTTCCACCCCATTTTTATGTGGAGTTGTTGCCAAGAAAAAGAGAACAATTATTTGGAAGAGAAAATAAGTCGATTTAAGAAGAGAAGGAAAAGCAAACGGTTTTGTCTTGTTTGGAAGGAAGTCGATGGAGTTTTAAAAAAAATGTGTTGTGTGCAAAGTGAGTGTTGATTAGTGGAAACAAAGAGAATAGTTCCATGTTTGTTGGGTGATCGGTTGTTGGCGAGTGTTTCTTTGGCAATGACTTCAACCTACACAAGAGAAGTCAAGGAAAAGATTGTGTTATCATTGATAGGGAAAAGTTGTGTTTCGGATTTGGTATTGTTTTATGCCTAGTGACAGTTTGAGGCAATTTGAACAGAGATTGGGGTTTTAAAAACAAAACTACTAACAAACTATTGGAAGTAGCGACATTGAAGACTCTAGTATCAGTTTGATTGAATGGTAGTTGGATGGTTTGAATCGCTATTAGATTCCTTGTTATGGTAGATATTGTTAGTAATAGGTTAATTACTTAATTAATTTAATCATATTGATTAATTAATTAAGTCACCTTTTACTTTATTTTTCACTTAAGCTAAACTTAGGCACTTTAATAATTATTTAATCCTAGGGTTCACTTTAGGGTTTTGCTCTCCTTTCTTAAGGGTTGATCTCTTTGTAATTATTAATTCTTCTTTATGCAAATTTTACTCTCTTGGTTTGCAGAATAATATCTTTGTGTTGTTCGAATCTCTTCTACGTGACAGGTTATTTTTCTTGCAGGTGATCACTGGGTTCTGTGAGGTTGGCTTTTACAACTTCAACATGGTATCAGAACTTCAGATCTGTAGCTTCGTGTTCGTCTTTTGAGGGATTCAAACCTTGAAAGAGTATTTTAGTGCATCTTGAGTCAATTTTCATCACACCATTGTATTCAAAGTGTTGGAAATAGTCAAGATTGGCCTTTGTTTCATCAATTTTGGACTCACGGGCTTAGATCTAAAAGGGTTTCTACAGGTGCCTTTTTTTCTCAAATCCAGAGGGTGCCTACAATTTTGAATCTTTTTTCAGTCCGAACAGACCTCACCGTTGCGTCCGGAGTGGCCAAAAACCCTTAAAACGCCTGTAAAATCATTAAATTTGGTGAAGTTAGCTTTTGAAGAGAAAAACAATTGTACAGGGGCCTATATGGCCCCTGTACAGATTCCTGCACATCGTTCGAGAAAAATAAAAATCTAAAAAATTAATATTGCCATTTATTTTTTGAAATTTTAAAAGATCAGAAAAAATTTATTAAAAATCAATTTTTAAAAGGCATGGGGTGGTTGAATTTTTTGATGGGACGACTCATTAATGTCATTTTTGGTACCTATGGACCCCATTCTCATCGGGCTCCACTCGCGATCAAACCCACGACGGCATCTTTTCTACACATTCACTCCTCAAACCACCACCTCTGTCCTTTTTTGGCATGTGACCAATTCTTAGGCAACACTCTCTCCTAGCCATCAATTTTTTTTGCCATAGACGGATCTCCTTGCAAAATCTTCCGTCTGTGCAGGGAATATATCAGTCGCCAATTTTTTCTAGGGGGGGGAATTTTTTTTCTGGTAAAGGGGAATATTCGCAGAATATTCTACATGACATCATGTTGACGTCAGTAGTATGGACTATACCATAGCCCCCTTTGACCCTTTTTATGGCCTTTAGTGAGCTATTTTTTCTTTTGACCATAACTTTTGCATACAATGTCATTTTTTTACAAACAAGATATCGTCGGAAAGCTAGTTCCATCAACTTTCCAGTGGTGTGTATCTCATTGCTTTATTTTGTTGTTGGTGCATTATACAACCTATTGAAGTCAAAGGTATTTCTTTCAATCCTAAGCTAATAACATTTGACCAGTTTCTTCGTTTTCCACGATTTCAACGGCGTTGGAATCGTCTTTCAAAGCTCTTAAGTTCCATCCATGCAATTTTTTTGTGTTGTTCTCCAGGTATATTTTATTCATATTTTTGTGTTTTCACACTTTGGTGAATTACTTGGACGATTTAGCTCCTAGAAACTTTTTGTTTACATGGCATGACTTTTGTTTGGTTGTTCCATATGTATTTCCAATTTTCTGTCCTATTTGTGCATTGTAGACATCTTTTTCATGCACATTCTTATTTTGTAGACACACTGAGATAAAGTGCCACAGAAAGTGTATCTTTTATGGGATTTTGTACATCACTTTGTGCCTTATTGTACTTGCACTATGTTATAAAGTTCCATGGTGGGTTTGATGTTTTTCCTTTGTTTGCAACCATACATTTGTCAAGTGAGTGTCCCTTCCACGACAGTAGCCTCATGCGTGTGTGACTTTTGTTTTCACACCCTTTATATGTGTTGGTACTTTCTTGTTTGCACGTTTAGATGTTCCTGATTCTTCTTCATGCACTTCTTTCTGGCATTCACTTTCACAGTACCTATCATGGCTCTCCCTTTTTCAGCATTATGGTGGGGTTTCTACTATTGGTGCTAATGCTTCCTTGCTTTCGATTTGGAGTGAGCTATGTATACAGTATTTGTTCCGTACTTTCACATCAGCGTACATCAGTGGCTGGTTACAAGCATTTCGATGAGATTGATCACTTACCATATGGACACTCTTGCATTCCTATTTTTGGATGTTCATTTCAACACAGTCATATTTCGACAGTAGTCTACAGCTTCGTGCTTCTGGATGTTCTACATGTTCCTATTTTTTAGGACATTGTCTTGTTTGGAGGCTTCTTCAGTCTTTCACTTGGCTTTCATCTCTTTTTGGAGTGGAGTTTTTCCCATAAGGTTTTCTCTTTTTCTCTGCTTTACAGAGATTTGGTTGTATTTGGGTACCTCATCAGGCCTTATTGTCGGGACCCATCTTTGCTTTCATGCATTTTGTCCTTAGTTTTTTAGCTTCTCCCTAAGTTCATCTTAAGGGGGGTGTTAGAGTAATAGGTTAATTACTTAAGTAATTTAATCATATTGATTAATTAATTAAGTCACCTTTTACTTTATTTTTCACTTAAGCTAAACTTAGGCACTTTAATAATTATTTAATCCTATGGTTCACTTTAGGGTTTTGATCTCCTTTCTTAAGGATGATCTCTTTGTAATTATTAATTCTTGTTTATGCAATTTTACTCTCTTGGTTTGCAGAGCAATATCTTTGTGTTGTTTGAATCTCTTCTATGTGACAGGTTATTTTGCTTGCAGGTGATCACTAGGTTATGTGAGGTTGGCTTTTACAACTTCAGTAGATAGTTGTTTACTTCCCTATGCCTTTTTTCATCAAATGAATGTGACTTTGTGACTGGTACCGTCGTATATGGGAATGTATGCATTTTCTTGAAGTGTCTTGACTCGTAGTTCTCCATTTGCCTATCTTTTGTGGTCCTTTGATAAGTGGAATAAGATCATGAGATTGTTATCAGTTTATATCACTTCCAGGTTACTATTACATTATGGTGTCAGTGCATTGTGAATTTTTGATAGTGACATTATGATTTCATTAGTTTGGTATCAAAGCCCGAAGATTTGGGGTTGTTGAGGAATGAGCAGAATGCCATTAAGAGCATTGAGAGGTAGAGGAGCTCGAGGAAGAGGCAAAAGAGGACATGATGATGGAGTCCTTGAATTGTTGCAAAACTTGACTACACGAATGGATGCCATGGAGAGGGAACATCGAAGAGGAACACAAGTGGATGATTCCAGTGAAGTTGAAGAGGAAGAGTGACCACAAGCGGATGATGAAGAAGAGCAAGAAGAACTAGGAGTGGAAGAAAGATTGATTAAAGCGGCGATGAATGTGGAAGCCAAACCAAGAATCAAGGTTCCAACATATTCGGGAAGTCTAAATAGAGAAGAACTCCTTGATTGGATCAATGATTTAGACACATATTTTGAGTATGAAGGAGTTGTAGAAGAAAAAAGAGTGAAGTTTGCCTACACAAGCCTCAAGGGACACACTGCTATAAGGTGGGACTATGTCCAATTTGAGAGACGGAAGAAGAACAAGGAAAAGATTACCTCATGGGATCGGATGGTTACCAAGATGAAGATGAAGTTTCTTCTAGCAGATTATCAAACAAATCATTTCAAAAGATTGTAGAATCTGAAGCAAAAAGATATGTCAGTCAATGAATACACAGAAGAGTTCTACAAGTTGGTGATTCGGTCAGGACATGGTGAAGAGGATTTGGAAAAGGTTGCTAGATACCTAAATGGGTTGAAATATAGTTTGCAGGATGAGCTGACTTTGGTGTCACCAAGAACTTTGGAGGAAGCCTACCAACTTGCCATCAATGCAGAAGAAAAGCTTCAAAGAATACAAAATCAACAAGGGAGAAATCGAGGACGAGGCTATGCAGAAAAAGGACAGTAGCACCATCAAGATGGATAAGTAACTCTAGAGGGAAAGTTAAGTCAAAAAGAGGAGGTTATCAAGATAGAGGAGAAAGATTAGTTGGAAGCGATAGTTATCAAGGAAGAGGAAGAGGTTTTACAAGTAAATATTTTAAGTGTAATCAATATGTTGGTCATAGGAGTTGGGAGTGTCTAGAATCTTCTCAGGGAGGTTACACAAGGCCTGAAAGGAGGAATCAGGTGGTGCAAGTAGATCAAGAGAGTGCAAGATCCTTTTCTCCAAGAAAGGAAGAACCTAAGTCTAGAGAATCTTTGTTCAAAAGAGTTGTTGAAATCGTCAAAGCAGAGTCAAGAACCTCTACAAAGGAAGGCTCTATTCAAGACAAAGTGCAAAGCTAAAGGTAAGTGGTGCAAACTAATCATAGACAGTGGTAGTACTAATAATGTTGTTGTTGTGGAAATGATGTATAAGTTAGATCTTAAGAGAACTAAGCATCCTATACCCTATAAAATTTTTTGGTTGCACAAGGGTCATTAGTTGTTAGTAGATGAACGAGCTTTGGTTGAATTTCAAATAGGTAGTTATAAGGATAGTCTTGTGTGTGACATCATGCTAATGGATGTGTGTCACATGCTACTTGCAGGTAGACATTGGAAATTTGACTGGAATGCCATACATGATGGGAGACATAACACATACACTTTTAAGAAGGATGGTCTCAAACATACTTCGTTGCCTTTGCAAGAACCAATAGAGGATAGCCATAGCAGCAGTAGTAAGGTGATATTGGTAAGAAGAAAAGAATTTATAAATGGAAAAGAGACAAAGGAAGTTGCAGCAGTAACCAAGGAGGTGAACCTTCATTTCCCTTAAGGTTTGCATGGGTGTAAACTGTGTAGATTTGCAGGTAAGACAACCAACAACATGTCTTGGCACAAGTGATTGTGAAGTTGGGGCAACCATTTTTATTTTGAAGGATGCAGAGATACATGGGAGTTTGGAACAACCGTTTCAAGATAAATACATGGGCACAAATCTACAGGGACATAGTGTGGAGATAGCAAAAGAGAATATGGAAGATGACTTGGCTCTTCGAATTGAGGAAGTTGAGCAAGAATGGCTTGCA
Source organism: Sequoia sempervirens (assembly GCA_007258455.2). Classification (NCBI taxonomy): domain Eukaryota; kingdom Viridiplantae; phylum Streptophyta; class Pinopsida; order Cupressales; family Cupressaceae; genus Sequoia; species Sequoia sempervirens. The sequence continues at coordinate 61,256,419 of VDFB02056351.1, forward strand.
CTGATAGGTGTGATGAATAGGAGTTGTGATGAATAGTGCATATGCCAATGGTGAGGTAACATCTCAACTTTCAAACCCCTTGAATATAGTTGAAGATGTAATGAATGATATGGAATGGTATGCGAAAGTCAAACACTATAGAGGAGTTGATTATTGTTGGAGGGAAATGAAAAATGAATGGGAAAGGTACACAATGAGATGTTATTTGGAGAGTGGATGAAATATGTTGAAGATGATGAGATGGGGTGTGGAAACAAGAAGCCAAGTTCGATGTGTGATGGACATCTTTCAAGGTATAATGGAGGAACTATTCCGGCCATATGATGGAAGAAAAGGAAGAAGTAATGGAATAGGTGGTTGTCTCTCAGCATGCGGGGATATGTTGCAAGTGTTGCGAACATGGAAGGGTAGTCCTACTACCCAACTCCCTTTGTGAGCTATGCTCACAAACAACTCCCCTAGGGAGTCTAATGTAGGGGCATCAATATTTCTAGTTTTGGTTTGCAATTTCAATTTTGGTTTTATTGATTTTGGTTGGTTGGGTGTTGTTTCCTGTTTCTCTGTGTTTCCTTCTCGCATGTGTTGCTCCATTTGTGGCATTAAGAAGTTTATTCTTCTTATCTCATGGAGAACAAACACCAAATGGAAAAAAAGGTAGTTACAAGAAAGTTTTCGCCCCATTTTTATGTGGAGTTGCTGCAAGGAAAAAGAGAATGGTTATTTGGAAGGGAAAAGAAGTCGATTCAAAAAGAGAAGGAAAAGCAAACGGTTGTCTTGTTTGGGAGGTTGATGGAGTTTTTAAAAAACGTGTTGTGTGAAGAGTGAGGGTCAATTGGTGGAAACAGAGAGAATAGTCCCATGTTTGTTGGGTGATTTGTTGTTGGCGAGTGTTTCTTTGGCAATGACTTCAACCTACACAAGAGAAGTCAAGGAAAAGATTGTGTTGGCATTGATAGGGGAATGTTGTGTTTTGGATTTGATTTTGTTTTTTCCTAGTGACAGTTTGAGGCGATTTGAACAGAGATTGGGGTTTTAAAAAAAAAACTATTAACAAACTATCGGAAGCAACGACCCTAAAGACTCTGGTATTAGTTTCATTAAATGGTAGTTGGATGGTTTGAATCGCTATTTGATTTCTTGCTATGGCAGATAGTTGTTTACTTCCCCGTGGTTTTTTTCATTAAATGAATGTGACTTTGTGACTAGTACCATCGTATATGGGGATGTCTGTATTTTCTTGAGGTGTCTTGAATGGTAGTTCTCCATTTTCCTATATGTTGTGGTCCTTTGATAAATGGAATAAGATCATGAGATTGCTATCATTTTATATTACTTTCAGGTTGCTATTACATTATGGTGTTAGAGCATTGTGAATTTGTGACAGTGACATTGTGAGTTCATCAATTTGGTATCAGAGCTCGAAGATTTGGGATTATTGAGTGGGAATAATACCGTCGAGAGCGTTGAGAGGTAGAGGAGCTCAAGGAAGAGGTAGAAGAGGACATGATGATGGAGTCCTTGAGTTGTTGCAGAACTCGACTACACGAATGGATGTCATGGAGAGGGCACAATGAAGAGGAAGAGCGATCACAAGCAGATGATGAATAGCAAGAAGAACCTGAAGGAGTGGAAGAAAGATTGATTAAAGCGGTGATGCAAGTGAGGGCCAAACCAAGAATCGAGGTTCCAACATATTCGGGAAGTCTAAACGGAGAACTCATTGATTGGATCAATGATTTAGACAAGTATTTTGAGTATGGAGTTTCAGAAGAAAGAAGAGTGAAGTTCACCTGCACAAAGCTTAAGGACCACACTACTATGTGGTGGGACTATGTCCAATCTGAGAGATGGAAGAAGAACAAGGAAAAGATTACCTCATGGGATCGGATGGTTGCCAAGTTGAAAGTTACTTCCAAAAGATTATCAAACTAATCTTTTCAAAAGATTGCAGAATCTGAAGCAGAAAGATATGTCAGTCAACGAATACATGGAATAGTTCTACAAGTTGGTGATCCGGTCAAGCCATAGTGAAGAGGATTTGGAAAAGGTTGCTAGATACCTGAATGGGTTGAAATACAATTTGTAGGATGAGTTGACTTTGGTGTCACCAAGAACTTTGGGCCTACCAGCTTCCCATCAAGGCAGAAGAAAAGCTTCAAAGAAGACAAAGCCAACAAGGGAGAAATTGAGGATGAGGCTATGTAGAGAAAGGATAGCAACACCATCAAGATGGAGAAGCAAGTTAAGTCGGAAAGAGGAGATTATCAAGATAGAGGAGAAAGATTGGTTGGAAGCGATGTTTATCAAGGAAGATGAAGAGGTTTTACAGGTAAATGTTTTAAGTGCAAACAATATGTTGATCATAAGAGATGGGAATGTCTAGAATCTTCTCAAGGAAGTTACACAAGGCTTGAAAGGAGGAATCAAGTGGTGCAAGCAGATCAAGAGAGTGTTGGATCCTTTTCTCCAAGAAAGGAAGAACCTAAGTCTAGAGAATCTTTGTTTTTCAAAAGAGTGTTGTTGAAACCACCGAGTCAGGAACCTATGCAAAAGAAGGCTCTATTCAAAACGAAGTGCAAAGCTAAAGGTAAGTGTTGCAAACTAATCATAGATAGTGGTAGTACTAATAATATTGTTGTTGTGGAAATGGTAGATAAGTTAGATCTTAAGAGAACTAAGCATCCTACACCCTATAAAGTTTCTTGGTTGCAAAAGGGTCATCAGTTATTAGTAGATGAACAAGTTTTGCTTGAATTTCAAATAGGAAGTTAGAAGGATAGTATTGTGTGTGACATCATGTTGATGGATGTGTGTCGCATGCTACTTGGTAGACCTTGGCAGTTTTACCAAAATACCATACGTGATGGAAGAGAACACATACACTTTTGAGAAGGTTGGTCTCAAGCATACTTTGTTGCCTTTGCAAGAACCAATAGAGGACAACCATAGCAGCAATAATAAGGTGATGTTGGTAAGACGAAAAGAGTTTATAAATGGCAAAGAGACAAAGGAAGTTGCAGCAGTAACCAGGAAGGTGAACCTTCATTTTCCTCAAGGTTGCATAGGTGTAAATAGTGAAGATTTGTAGGTGGGACAGCCAACAACATGTGTTGGCACAGGTGACTGTGAAGTTGGGGCAGCCATTGTTATTTTAAGGGATGCAAAGATACATGGGAATTTGGAACAGCAGTATTAAGATAAATACATGGGCACGAATCTACACAGACAGAGTGTGGAGATAGAAAAAGAGAATGTGGAAGATGACTTGGCTCTTTGAATTGAGGCAGTTGAGCAAGAATGGCTTGCACTGACAGGAGGTGTGATGAATAGTGCATACACCAATGGTGAGGTAACATCTCAGCTTTCAAACCCCTTGAATATAGTTGAAGATGATGCAATGAATGATATGGAAAGGTATACAAAAGCCAAACACTATAGTGGAGTTGATTATTGTTGGAGGGAAATGCAAAACGAATGGGAAGGGTGTAGCAATGAGATGCTATTTGGAGAGTGGATGAAATATGTTGAAGATGATGAGATGAGGTGTGGAAATAGGAAGCCAAATTCAATGTGTGGAGGACATCTTTCAAGGTATAATGGAAGAACTATTCCATCCATATGTTGGAAGAAAAGGAAGAAGTAATGGGACAGGTGGTTGTCTCTCGGCATATGGGGATATGTTGCAAGTGTTGTGAACTTGGAAGGGTAGTCCTACTACCCAACTCCCTTTGTGAGCTACGCTCACAAACAACTCCCCCGTGGAGCCTGATGCAGGGGCATCGATATTTCCATTTTTGGTTTGCAATTTCAATTTTGGTTTTATTGATTTTGGTTGGTTAGGTGTCATTTCCCATTTCTTTGTGCTTTTTTCTAACATGTGGTGCTCCATTTGTGGCATTAAGAAGTTTATTCTTCTTATCTCGTGGAGAACAAACACCAGATGGAAAAAAGGCAGTTATAAGAATTTTTTTGCCCCATTTTTATGTGGAGTTGTTGCCAGGAAAAAGAGAATTTAGAAGGGAAAAGAAGTCGATTCAAGAAGAGAAGGAAAAGCAAGCAGTTTTGTCTTATTTGGAAGGAGGTCGATGGAGTTTAAAAAAAAATGTTGTGCAGAGTGAGGGTCGATTGGTGGAAACCGAGAGAATAGTCCCATGTTTGATGGGTGATATGTTGTTGGCGAGTGTTTCTTTGGCAATGACTTTGACCTGCACAAGAGAAGTCAAGGAAAAGATTGCACTGGCATTTATAGGGGAACGTTGTGTTTTGGATTTGATTTTTTTATCTTCCTAGTGACAATTTGAGGCGATTTGAACAGAAATTAGGGTTTTAAAAACAAGACTATTAACAAACTACTGGAAGTAGTGACCCTGAAGACTCTGGTATCGGTTTCATTAAATGGTAGTTGGATGGTTTGAATTGCTATTTGATTCCTTGCTATGGTAGATAGTTGTTTACTTTCCCGTGGTTTTTTTCATTAAATGAATGTGACTTTGTGACTGGTACCATCGTATATGGGGATGTTTATATTTTCTTGAGGTGTCTTGACTGGTAGTTCTCCATTTGCCTATATGTTGTGATCCTTTGATAAGTGGAATAAGATCATGAGATGTCTATCAGTGTATATTACTTTCAAGTTGCTATTAGATCATGGTGTCAGAGCATTGTGAATTTATGACAGTGACATTGTGAGTTCATCAACCTTATTTATACTTTGATTATGAATTGTTCAACTGGTGAATAAAATATATATACCCCTTTATATTTACCAAATATGACATATATACATAGTTATGTATATCTACACAATAATATGTATATATGTATATTTTTCTTAGTTAATATTTATACTCCATTATTGGCCCTTCCTCCCTCCCTCCCTCCCTCCTTCCCTCCCTCCCTCTATGTATGTATGTATGTATGTATGTATGTATGTATGTATGTATGCATATAATTAAATTAATTGAAATATGTATGTATGTATGTATGCATATAATTAAATTAATTGAAATAATAGCCACATGAATGTGGTGAAGGGAGGGGCAGGGAGCCCCACCTCCCCACAAGTAGAACCAGTATCAATATATGAAAATTATGGATATCAAGGTCTTCGCTGTACATCTCCACGTGAAGTCTAATGGTGAAAACTCAATGATAGTTGGGGAAACCTCGTCCAATGAAAGCATCAAAATGGAGGTCATCCATAACTCTTCCAAGAATCCTCCATCAAACCACCTTCTACCTACTTCATCCATAATCGTATCCCACATCCACATCCTAAATCCATTGATTGGGACCAACAACATCATTCATTATACAAAGTGAAGCATTCCCATGAAACACATTATTGCTATCAACTACCAAAGAAAAAGCAAAAACAAATTCCACATCAAAATCTTTTTGAATCTAAAAATCAATATGCATCCAAAAATCAAGAAGAAAGAAAAAACAAAAAACAAATATGGATGCCAAAGAAAAATAAATTGATGAATCCAATCAAAATGACTCATCAAAAATAAGCTATAAATCAAAAGTCACATGTTACATATAATAGGTGTGCACCACCTTCACAATTTTTATGCAAAACCTCATTATCCAGAGAAAATATTGATCCCAATCCTAAGTCGAATCCCAAATCCAAATCCAATTTTACCACCCAATCCCAAACAATCATTCCAATTGAAACCTCAAATCCCTAAATCCAAAATCCATCAATCCACCCCTCCACCTCCAAGATCCTATTGAATCCACAATCTAAATCCCATTACTCACCTCCACCATCTAAATCCAATACAAAACCTAAAATCCATCACATCCTAGCAGCAAAGCTTTACCACAAAAGTTATGATGACACTTTATTGAGATGTTTATATTTGGACAAGGCCAACCCAACTATCAAAGAGCATTGTCATGATTGTGCATTATATATGAGTCCAAAAACCCTCTTGAAGAAACTCGATGAGGTAGGATATTATTGGCATGTCATGACTCAAGCATCCAAATCAACTACATCATCTATCCATGAACGTGATACCTAAAGTTCAAAATTCCAAAAAAAATACAAAATTATAAAATTTATAAAATCAACAAAATTCCAAATAAAAAGAAAAAAGAAAGAAATAAAAAAAAATGGTAATGAGAAATAAATTTCTCCAGTGGTGAAAACCACTTCTTGTGGCAACTTGGGCAAGTATCATGATGAAAACCCATTTATGGGCGTCATGTGTAAGTCAACTAGCTATTTGAACCTTGAAATTGGGGGAAAGTTGTCTCATCCTATCCATCCTATCATGTCATTCCATCATACCCATCCACCACGTCCATTTAGTTGTACCTCATCCATGTTTCCTACTCACCTTGGTCTTAACAATGATTGGGGGCACACAATGCATACTTTGGAAAAAAATTTACATAGCCATCCTTTGGCCTTACACCACCTACCATCACTTAATTACCTACATAGTACTACCTAATCCCTATCTTCGATCAAGACATGTTAGTCCTATGTGAGGTAGTCCTTGAAATATCTCCCCATACATCCTTCCATCAATCCATATCCTCCATCCCATCCATGTCATCAACCATTCTATTTAAACCGTCATTGGCTTGGATCATCCCTTGCCATTGGTTCCACCATAAAAATGAAAAACAAATGCAAACACTTATCCAAACACATTCCCAATTTATAAGCATGCTCCACAAAACACTTTACCCTTGTTAAAGCCCTTAAATCCAAGCATACCACATCCAAAGTCTCACATCTATCCAAACACATCCATAATATTTGTTCCTTATCTTGCTACAAGTTGTCTAATCTAAAACCAATCCAATCAAATTATCATCAAGATATGTCTTTCCCAATCCTTGCATTGTTTTCAGGATGTGTCCTTCCCACATCAACAATGTTATCATCATCAATCAAACAAACAAACAACTAATCAATCAGTTATTATCTTGAAGAGGGGCAACATCTCATTCAATCCTCATCACTAATCCTTGGATCCAACTAATCCATCCAATCCCATCTTCCCATACACCCTTGGCTTCAACATGTCATTGGATACCAATTTGTGTATTTTGCATGTTTTTTATTGCTTGCTTTTATGGGTTTGTGTTTGTTTGTTGCCTATAGTCTTAATGCTCCTTCCATCACACTATCACGATCACCTTCATCCTTCATATGATGGTGTGCCAATGACGTGCATCAAATCACTATTCTATATGCAAATTATTTGTTTGAAAGCCAATCCATATGCACATAATGCATCATCATCATGATCTCTTATATCATGGTGCATAACGCTAAGTGCTACAAAAAAATAATGGTTGCTCCTTACAAGTGAAGTTACTATGACAACATGTATTCTCATCCATTCCATCATTTATCTCATCATTTATCCATAACCCCAATCATGTGTCATTTTTGTTGGATTACATCCTTGTGAGACTTCATCATCCAACATGTACATCCTTGCAATCAAATCCAATCATCTTAAAAACATTAATCCAAATGCCCAATCCTTATTCAATCATTTAGTCCTATATTCATGGCATGTGAATCATCCCAATATGATCTCTCTCAAGTCACCTTTTATCCTTTATGACACATCTTGTCTTTTCAAGATACCTATTGGGTTCAATTTTACCTAACAGTTCTCTTGAGGTGGCATCACTTCCATCATCATCCCTAAGCGACTAGGGAAACTTGCCACTAGAGTTTCCTTCCATCCCATCCTACTTTATATTATTTTTTGACACAACACCACTTAGTTGCATTGTGTCAATGAGGGGGGAAATGTAGACACCTAAAATATTCCCTAGATCCATTCATCATCACTAAACCTATCACCTAATCCCTAATCGACCAATTTCATCACCTAGGCCTACATCCCATCACTTGGTCCTAATTAACCTAGTACATATCCCTTTACCTAAAGTCCATCACTTAAATTAAATAGTCTTATTATTTAATTTGTCACCTTTTCCATATCCCCACAAATAAATAAATAAATAATTACCTATTTCCACCTATTATCCACCTCACCCATGTGGTTAAAATAATTAAATAATATTATTATTTAATAGTCTATATTCCCTCACCACTTTCCAAGAACAATGGGGACCTAGGAACACTTGTCCTTGTGCTCCCATTATTCTCTCAACACACTCCAAGAATATTGGGCACCTAAGACACTTGTCCTTATGTTCTCATTATTCTCACAACACATCCCAAAGTTATAGCCTTCGTAGGTGCACATGTCCTTAATTTCCCTCATAGTCACAACTACTTACTAAATTTGGTAAGTTAATCTTAGCCATTCACATTCTATTCCCTCATAGTCACAACTACTTACTAAATTTGGTAAGTTAATCTTAGCCATTCACATTCTAACTACTTTCATCTCCACCCTCTGTCTTCTCCTAGATCCTAGAGAATTCCTCTCAACCATTCTCCAACCTTGATCTCACAATCAAATCTTGGTCATCCATTCCCTATTCCCAAAATCTATAAATTCAAGCATCCTCTCATCCATATAAAAATCCATTACCACTAATGCTAAATACATGTCAAATTGGTCATCTTCAATCAAAGAGAGCATCCATATCCCAATCATTCAAGGAGCAAATCAAACCACAATTGAGATTATGATAACATTTTATGATGATTTTGATGTTTTCTTTGTTGAATTTTCTCTTTTGTGTACTCTATCTAGATGTTTGTGATAGTTTTTAATAGGAGTCTTTTTGCATTGCATTTCCTTCCATTTGCATTTCTAAATTAGTATTTATAGGGATGTTCAATATTCCAAGTCCCTAAGATGGTGATATCTATTGCAATCCTACACCCTTAGCTTATGGGAGTATAAGCAAACTTATTATAGGTAGGGTAACACAATTGATAAGTTAAGGATAGAAAAAATATCACATGAAATATTAAAATGATGCAAGGATTAAAAAAAAAACTATCGATATAACACAAAAAATAAGCTTTTCTTGGGAAAATATGAACAATAAAAACTTCGAAAGGGAAATTATGAGGTGGGTCCCACTAAGTAAAAAGGAAAAACTATGACAAAAGAAGTTTTGAACAAGTAACCATCACACACAAGTCCCTTTGTAAGAATATTTGGCATATTGGAGTATGAGGGGGGGAAATGAACACAAAAAGACTCAAACCCTAATCTTCCAAGACTAAATTCACTCAGAAAATGACACGTGGAATCCCCCCTTCAAATTGGACTGTTGAAGGATAACCAATTATTAGTCATGAAATTACTGAGTGCACCTACTAGGTACCATATGGTAGATGCATCAATGAGGAATGCAACCAATTAGACATGTTTGGTAGATGCATTTATAAGATCACCATCTTCAGTGTTTTTAAGAAGCCCAGAGATAGATTATGGATATGCTAACAGTCCCTGAAAGACATCCAGAACTAAATTGACCACCTACGCATGATACAAGTGAGTTGCAGAACCAAGACAACACTATATGTTGTCTATACGATAGTGTGCCTGATGAACTTCAGAGTAATTGAATGGATCACATCTCACTAACTCTAGAAGTTTTTTCAATGACATAATTCACACCTCACTAAACTCCATCAGCCCCTCCTTTTGCAATGCCTGGGCCCTCGTAATCATAGGTCCAGATTTAGGACTTTTACTATAGATGAATCCTGTTTACTCCACGGTTCTGCCTAGGGAAAGCATTTTGATGGGAGAACTGACATGGTTGATACTTGTTTCTACCAAAAGGAGAATAGCTTGGCATCTATGGAGAAGTGTCTAACTGTCTCTAGCAATCCAAGCTCGAACAAAATGACAGCTCTCACAAAGCCATTATTCAAGAAGATGCCATCCATTAACGAAAAGCTTTTGCTTCACATTTCAGAGTCTTCTAGAGATAAGTATTATGCTTTAAGGGTCCCTTTTACTGTATGGTTGTGGAAATCTCATCAACTTTGATGATTCCAGGACTTGTTGCTTTAACCTGGAAAAATAAATGAAGCACTCCACATCCTCGCTTGAACCAATGTAATGTAAAGCTCAGTTTGTACTATGCCACTTGACCGTCCAGCTCTTTAGCGCTTATGTGTTGCCATTCCAAGGACCTACTCTTAAATACTGCGTAGCTTGCCTGTTTTGATCAGGAAAACGGTTCAGGTAGTATATTTGAAAGCTCAGTTACTGGTTCTGGTTCCGGTTCGGTTCGCTGGTTCGGCTGAAAAAATTGTGGGGGCTTCGGTTCGTTTGGGGTTCGTTAGTACAAAAAACATGTATATATATATATATATATATATATATATATATATGTGCAGCCTAGAAGAATGAATTAGGATTAGAATATCACATATCATATAAACAACAAAACCACCATAAACTTGAATGTCATTTAAAACATGCATGATAAATATTCATCATTGAAACTTGAATTGTGGTAGCTTGATATACAGAGTCTATTGATGTCAGGGTTCAATTTGTATAATTTTGAAAAAAGAAGCCAACTGAGTAGAGTTATCAGCATTCTTCAGAAATCATAAGAATTTGTTTAGTACACTAGCTGTTTTGATGTCTTCTTGCAGCCTCAAACATTATTTTGTATCATTGTTACATCAGTCTTGAGAGTGGTAGCTTAATATAGCTCCACAATACAAAATCTGGTTTACCTGTGTAGAACAATTTTTTTTAAAAGAAAGTTGTGTCACAGTCCGCTTTCAATCCAACAAGCAAAAATGAAAGCTCGGCCTCTTGGAATGAAAATGCTTGTTTGCAAAACAAATGAATAAGAATGAGGTAGTTAAGGTGTTTAGAGTGATTTAGAGGTCACTTTTAGGGTTCCCTTGGGCGTGGGTCAAAGTCAAACTCCATAAAACATTAAAAAAATGCTCAAAAAAACACTTTTTGGATGCCTAGGCATGTGTGTTCTGTCTTGGTTTGACTGGGTTCTGTATGGGTTCTGCCCGGGTTCTCTTGGGCGTGGGTCAAAGTCAAACTCCATAAAACATTAAAAAAATGCTCAAAAAAACACTTTTTGGATGCCTAGGCATGTGGGTTCTATCTTGGTTTGACTGGGTTCTGTATGGATTCTGCCCGGGTTCTATTGGGTTCTGCCTGGGCAAACCAGACCCAAAAATGAAGGACCCTCGTCGAACCCACAGGCGAACCGAACCAGGACCAGAACCCGGGGTAAAATAGAAGAACCCGGTAACATAGTTTGAAAGTTATAATCATTTCCATGTTCTCTTCCTAAGATCTTTGACATGAACCTGGCAATTTTATCTCTGTGAAAGGTTAATAATAGTATTTTACAAGTCTTACTATCAGAAATTTGCTATTTTGTTGTCTCTGTCAAATCTGGTTGAAACAAGCAACAACAGATAATTCTTAAGCTAGAGCTTTTGCTATATAATATAATATGATATAATCACTTCTTTTCCTAAGCAGACAGAAAGGGATTTCCAGTGCCCTTCCATGAATTCTCTCACATCGGAGTTCTGGTTAGTGGTTTGGATTTGCTTACAACCTATGTTAGCCTAAAGCAATCTGAAATTCTTATGGATTTTGTACTTTCCTATTTGTGATATGTACTCAGTTTCATAGTTAATATGCAAATATTTTCTCAGTTTTTCCAATAAAACATAAATGAATTCTAATGTTAGCTTTAATTTGAGGGCTTTACGACATGCTGCCTTTAGATGCTAGAATTCTGAGAGTAGTGCCGCATTTTCATTACACAGGACATGATTCAATTACTAAGAGAGAGTGATGACACATGCAAGGTGATTCATGGAAGTGCTATTAAATGTTCACAAGTGATCATTGAGCTTAATAATAATTCACATTTTCCATTAAAGAATGCAAAGAACAAAGTTTTGAGAACTTTGCACATTCAGATCCTGAAGACTCCGGTAAAATTGTTTCATTCACCTAATACATCTACTCCAATTTATTTGACATCCATGTAGATTAGAAATGAAAAAATGTGGAGGATTCTACTTTTCCTGCCAGTGCCCCAAGGCTTCTTTCATCTGACATTAAATCTATCATCAACCTTCATATACATTGTCTCAGCATCTTGAAGTCTTCTATTCAACTACCTTTTGGCGTGGTTGAACATCAAAGGACATTTCAATCAAGTCAGTTATCCCTGTTGTTATTTTTTGACCCGCCGTCACAGGGCCAACACCTGGGGGAGTACCTGAAATAAAAATAATGTCACCAAAATTGTGTGCTCTATGAAAAAAAGACAAAGGTCTAAAAATTAAAAGCACCTTGACATAGCATACAGGAAAAACCAAATACAACAGTGCTTTGAAATTCTAATCCAATAGGCATTGTCTAAGTCAACTTGCAGGAAAACTGGAAATCAGCTTCATGACACATTTCAAAGGTAAAATTTAGTGAATTCAATTCACCCAAACAAGAAGCTGAAGTTTCTCTCATTACAAAGCAATAAAAGAATATTGAATATAATATTGAACATTCTAGAAATTAATTTTCTCTAAGACTGATTACAGAACTAGGTGTGCAACATGAACAAAAAACAAAGGTCTAAAAATTTAAATGTACTTTAACATAGCACACAGGAAAAACCAATACAACAGTGCTTTAAAATTCTACTCCAATAGGCATTGTCCAAGTCAACTTGCAAGCAAACTGGAAATCAGCTTCATAACCCATTTCAAAGGTAAATTTTAGCGAGTTCTTTTCACCAAAACAAGAAGCTGAGGTTTCTCTCATTTTATAGCCATAAAACAATATTAAATATCATAACAAATAATCTAGAAATTAGGTTTCTTTAAGACCGGTTACAGAACTAACTTATATGTGCCCTTCTAACTCTTGAAGTATCAAGGCCCCTAAGCTTGCACAGGCTTGCATTTTCTTCAGTTGAAACACAAAATCTTTATCACATTTTGTCATCAACCAGTTGACTCAGATGATTGCCACTTGAAACCTAGAAAACTCAAATTCTCACTGCACCCATCAATCTGACAACTGCACTCACTTGAAATATTAGAGAAGCTGAAAAGTTAACAATGGTTAATTTTATGAGAACAATCTGTCTGCCTTTCAGGTAATTAAATCAGATAGACTAGATTAAATAGAATTAGTTTTCTAGATCAGACCTCTTATCTTAGAAGAGAATGAAAAGGAAAATACACACCTTTCTTTAACCTACATACTTCTGATTCTTAAATCCAAAATCCACTTTCACTGCTCTAGAATTACAATGATGATTTCCAAACTGCAAACCCATGTTTTCAAAAGTATGGTTGATATGGTTGCATTCTTCTTGTGCCTTAAAAACACAGTTTATCACTCTACTTGCAAAGCAAAAATGGGACTACAAAGAGGAAACCTAACTTAGGTGAGAATTAAGTACAAGATTTCAATAATTGACAGAAAAGAAAAACCACACATTCAGTAGATTATTCAACACAATAATATGAAGATATTGGTGGATGCTCATATGGCAACCCAGAACACAGCATACTCAATATAGAACAGAGAAGAATGAATGATAAGGCATCTCACTGTGAGCATATAGTTGGGGCACAGCCTTCTATTTATAGTATATACACATATTCCTAATAAAGCATGGAAGAATATACATTCTTCGGCCTACTACACTGACAACAATTCCAAGGGTATACCACAATATCAGTAATCCAACAGATCCACTAAAACAGGCTTTATAACTCTTAACAACTTATCAATATTATCATTGAAATTAGTGTTGAAACGACTGTTGTGCCAGGTTACATATGGTGAAAATATTATACACTTGGAAGACAAAATCTTGTCCTCATGTAAATTTCTCTGATGTTTCTCATTCTATATATAATAATATTTTTTATAGAATATTCTCATAGCCCATAATGATATATTTTGGTCCATTTCATCTTGAAATCCATCTTTTTACTCTTTGGAACTTCTACCAGAGTGCTCCTTAGACACATTTAAAGACAGTAAACTCGTCAATGGCCATGGTATTGTCAACTGTTGTCATATGTTAATATTTTTCCATCAATCTTCAGTTTTCTGACAATATATTTGTCAATTATTTGTGGAGAAAAGGAATCTTTTCACCTCATTCTTCATGTATGCATCAAAAGACACGCCAATTGAACACATAGCTCACAAAGAAACCAGAAGAGATAAGGAAAAGTAGCCCTAAAGAGATCTAAGGTGAAATCGAATAGTGATTGACTTTACACCAAAGTATTAAAGTTCCATAAAATTGGCTAAGCTTACATGGAAAATTGAGATCAGAAAGCCTAATGAACATGAAAGGGAAGAGATGGGAAAGTTAACATACAACTTCCAGATTTTCCCACAAGTCTAGTGAACTGAGTCGCATGTTTTGTAAATTTGTAGTTTAGTTATCCTTTTGGTTATAAGTTATTATCACAGCTATGTACTACTTTTAGAATTGTAGAGTAAAAATTCATACCCACTAATTTCCTTTACCTCTATAGGTCTGCTTCTTGCTCCTGACTACTTTTGGCTGTTTGAGCTACCTCCATTTTGTGGGTATGGACTGGTATGAATGCCCTGTACAGTGGAAGCCACAATTGGGAGTCTAACTTCTAGAAACATTTGATACCCCATACAAGGTAAAGGTCCATAGTCACTTTCTATGCCTTTTTAGGTCTGCTTCTTTTGGCTATTTGACCTACCTCCATTTTGTGAGCATTGACCGATATGAATGCTTTTTACAGTGGGAGCCATAGCTGGGAGTCTTACTCCTAGAAACATTTGATAAAAATACAGTAATTTATCTATCTTCTGCTAGTGCAGACACAGTAGTGCCCAGGTTTTACTCCATACTTTTCTGGTGGGCAATCAATTTAAACTATATCCTCTTTGGAGTTCACATCAGAGCTGCTCCTGCAATTAGTACATGGCCTGTTCAAACTCTCTTCTGAGGTTGAATGGATAATGAGTAGTTGATTAGAATCACTCATGAATTAGTAGACCTAATTATCCACAGCATGCCAACAATGAACATTAAATAGCACCTGTCAAGGAGTGTCACAATAAGGTGGGTGATAGTCATACCCTAATCCTAACCCTGAGTGTTTAGTAAGGATGCAGTATCATTAGTCTCCTTTTGTAGTGCTTGAGTAAAATGCTAACCTAAATGCATCTTCAATTTCCTTGTTTTCCATGTTCAAGGGGATTGGGAAATAGTCATAACAATGAATTTGTATGGCAACTGATGAAGGAACCTCCCCTTACCTACAGAATCTCATCACAAACACACAGAAAGAGCAACCAGATGCAAGAAGAGAACAGATATTTTCTTTATTACTGGAAGAGATTACAGAGTACGTGCCATCCTATGGGCTGCTTATTACATGCATCTGCCGATTTGCAGATCTGAATTCACCTCTCCGTTTTACACTGTAAGGTATTCTAACACTTCTCCCTCAGCACTGCATGCCTGCACGCCCTAAACTCCTTCCGTGTTTATATCTCTCTCAAGCTTTCCAGGTCAGCCTTGATCTTTTCCACTCTTCATGTCGTAGTTTCCATTGTCGTCCAATCAGCTTTCGAAATCACCAAGTTGTTATATCGTTATCAGCAGCTACACCGAGTTGGCCAATGAATATGTATTTCACAACAACAATGTGGAATACACCAATATCGCTCCGCCAAGTGTCATGACTGAACTCGCTATCCACCGCTGTTGACCATCTCCATTCATCTACCCCTTTCAGAATGTCACCAAGACTTTGGGAGATCTCTCTCCAAAACCCCCATATCACATCGATAAGCCCTTAGCGAGATATCAGTAGGATGTCTAAGAGACATCAAGGGATCTCACACCGACACCACCATGTCACACCGACATTGCTACCACCACACTGTCATGAGACACGCCTAGTCGAAGAGACTTAGGAGTATCTCCTGCCAACACCATAAGGTCACCTCGACGCGATGGTCAACTAAACCCACAGACATCGGAATGTCGAACAGACACAAAATGTCAAAGAGACATTTAGGAATGTCCTGCCGACAAGCATGACTCTCGCAGACATAGCTCCACCGCACTCTAACAGAACTCCCATCGACACCACTTAGTCTCTTCGATGAAAACACAACATTGAATCAAGTTGTCGAAGAGACTTCCATACAAGTCTCACCGAAACATACTTTTCACACCAAACTCCCTGCCCAAAGAACCATAGAATGCTGCAAATGTGGAAACCCGATGCTGACTATGCATATAGGTTAGCCCTTATTGGAATTAAAAATAACTCGGATTGTTTTGTTGATGCAAGATTGCTCTCTGACCCCTAGATGCTCCTGCATCAGCAACTAAAAATGATTAAACAGTGGCCCTCAAGTTGTTGCACTATAAGAAAAAACATTATTCAAAAATTTTCATAAAATAAGGAACATTAAAGTAGTTATCAAAGTTGGCCATGAACTATTGCTTTTTATAAGCAAAACCTTTGACTTTACACAACATATGTGTAATTACCAATCCCAATGAACATTAATTTTCTTTCTAAGAAATGAGTATTTGGTTTCATTTGATCGGATCAAAGAGATTCTACCTCATTGATGGTGAGCCCTCCAGCGCCTAAGGATCATTGATTAAACTATTTTTGACGTGTACATTAACATTTTGCTCAATTACAGTCTTATTCTTGGGTAGGCATTCGGTCTCAAGTGGGAAAAGTGGGAAAAGAAAATATTGTCTACAGTAACCAAAACATTTGGGAATCTTAGTACTTCTAGAAATATTTGAAGAAATCCAATTTGGCATTATACATCTCTTACATATTGTATTCAATTTTTCTTCCTACTAGTGCCAATACAGTAATAACCTATGCTTCACTCCATATTCTTTTGGTGAGCAATTCATTTAAAATTTATACTCTCTTTGCGCCCTCAATTGGTAATGACTTATTCAAACTCTTTTCACAAGTTTAGTAGCTAAAACAAAGTTGATTAGAGTCATTCATGACTTAGTGAACCTAGTTCCCCACAAGATGCCAACGAAGAACATTAAATAGCACCTATTGAGGAGTGTCGCAATAAGCTTAGTGATAGCCATACCCAAATCTTAACCATGGGCATTTAGTAAGGATGCATAATCATCATTTTCCTTTTTGGGTACTTAAGTAGGTGCATTCAATGATAAACCCAATGCATGATAAATTACTTTGTGTTGGAAGAATGAATGCATGGATTTTGAGAGAATTGGATGGCACACACTTCAACGAGTGTGGCTTGTATTTATATTGATTGGGAAAAATACATGGTAGTTGTAAGTTACAATGTAAATTACCTTTTAGACATAAGTAAACAATGTTATTGCATTATTACCATACATCGCTTACATGACGAGTCTAAAATTATGTCTAAAAAATTTTTATATCAACTACCCCTCTTAATGACTAACCAAAGGCAAATTCAAAATTGCCCTAAAATTTGACAGAGAATAGCACCAAGAGGTTTAGTCACTAGATGGATACATCTGAGTTATGCAATATAATTCATATAAGCCAATTGAGGAAGTTTGTTTGTCTCCAATTTGCTTGAAAATTGCAACAGGATCTTGCCTCAACTTCTTTGTTTGAAGAGTGGAGTACCATAGATGTTAGACCATCAACCTATCCACATATAGAGTGTGGTGCCACAAACATGGGACGATTTGAAGACGAGTCTCTCCAATTAGACTAACTAGTGGTTCTTGTAAGATTAAACATTTTGGCAACTTCATATATAACAGCCATATCAATCCCATGGGCAAGGTGGTGAAATAGCTTCCAATTGCTACTATAAAAAAATAGTGAACACAATCTCGGCCTCATTTGCAAAACTTTCCTTAAGATTCAATTGGGCTCCTTCCATGTTGAATTCACCACCTCAAGAAGTGACTTTCTATAACCAAAAGGAAAGACAATGGCACTAGAATTTCATCTCATTCTTGAGCTAAAGTTGGATGTTGTACAAAATAAACACAAAATCATTCATCAGTTGTTGAGTCAAACACTTGTGCTTCTTGGAGTGTATATGTTCAAAGTGACTGTGATGTCCCCGCTCTAGTCAATTCTCGGGAACAGTGTGCTAGCCCTTTATTGGACCCTTGTGGGCTAGCTGGATTGGTTAGAGGGTCAGTGGTACTTTTTGGAGAGTTGATCGTTCTTGTTTTCAGGGCCCAGTGATTGGTTCACAGCAGGCGTTAGCAGTGCAGGAGTCAACAGCTTCTAATGGCACAGGAATATTTGGTGTTTTGAGTGAGTTATGGTTTTTTTAAGTGATTTAAATATTAATTGACTTAATATTTAATTATAAAGTCAAATTGACTTTATACTTTTCAAATCACTTAAATATTCTCTTAAAAAAGTGATTTAATATTTTAATCACTTAAAATATTAAAGGTGCCCAAATATTAAGTCATGACTATTGAAAAAGACTTAATATTATTTTAAAAGATTTTAATGATGGCAAAAGGGCGTATCTTCTTGGAAATGTGTGCCTTCCTTATATAAGGCATTTTTGGCAATGAGAAACTCACCTTTTGATAATTTCGACTTTGCCTTGTATTTCTTCCTGTGCATTCTCCTGTGATCAAGGTTTGAACAATCTTCCATTGAAGAACGATACCTCTTCAGTGTTGAGCAATCTTGAGATTGTGAGAGATCAATCAAATCAGTGCAGTTGAGAGCTTCATTCAAAGGTTCTACATGATTCAGACAGAATATTATATAAAGATTTATTGTTGATTGCAATAAGAAAGGGGTTTCTTCCTTGTGGCGTCTTCTTCATCAGATCTGTGGCTCCAGCAGGATTAATACTCATTCTTCTTCTTGGCCGTATGACTTGCATTGGGATTTGTGCCTTTTTGAGAGGCGTGTGAAGGGATTTGTTGAAACGCCTTCCTTTTGGTTGCTTTTTGACTTCCATCTTTGGCGTCTAGTGTTTTCAAAGACTTGTATCCAGTTTCGAGGCAGAGGAATTCAAATCTGGAAGCCAGGCGTCCTTTTATGTCAATTTTCAACATTCTTGGCTGGCGAGCTGGCTGTCTGTTTTAAATAAATAATCTGGAACCCTTCTGGTATGTTTATCATTTGCAATCTATTTGCTTCAGTTAAATAATGTCTTCTACACTTTCATTCAGAAGAAAATAGTGCAAATTTACATTTTATAAGCATTTATGCTGTGCGCCCCTTCTCTTCTGTCTATCAAACTTTCACTAAAAAACTAAATAACACTAAAAAGACTTAAGAAATATTGGGGTTTGAGTTGAGAGCCAGTAGGGCTCATCACAATGGTATCAGAGCACTGATCCTGCTAGCTTGTGGGGTTAGTAGTCTTTATGCGGCCTCATCAGAATAGGTTTGACAGGTACTACTCACACAGAGGTCCTAGCTTGCAGAGAAGTACTTTTGAACCTTTTTCAACATTTCCATTTGACGAACAGGAAGAAGAATTAGGCTTTGATAACATGGCTGACAGGGAAGCTGAAGGTTCTTGCAGGAATCATCTTGATGAAGAGGACAAAGAAGCTAGAGATGTACTTAGAGGCATGGTGGCAGGCCAAGAATAGATGGCAAATATCCTCCAGCAGCTAAGCACAAATGTTCAAAATTTGACACTTCATAGAGGTCAGAATCAGGGTCGAGATCAGGAAGGCAGTATTCATGGAGAACCACACAGAATTATTGCTCCAGCACGCACCTTTGAGAGAGCTACTTGTCCTACTTTTGTCAGAAATGAAGCTGAGGAAGAGGATGAAGTTGAACAGGGTGGTGAGATAAATTTTGCAGATAACATCATGGTTATGCATGATGAATGGGATGCATTGCCACCAAGAGTTAAGGAGCACCTTAACTTTGATAGATTCATGAGCCAGAAGAGAGAACACACCAGAAGCAGGAATGACAGGAGGCCTAGACACTAGCAGAATGATCTTAGACAGGCTACCAATAAGCTTACCTTGGCAAACTTTGATGGCAGTGGTAGAGTTACAGCTCGTGCCTGGGTTAGTAAGCTTGACACATTCTTGACACTACATCCCATGCCTAAGGAGGATGCCATTCGATTTGCAGCACTTCACCTTGATGGTGTGGCACATGACTGGTGGATTCATGGCATGGCTACTCTTCACCATGATAGGATTACCTCATACCAGGAGTTTACTGATAGACTGGTAGAGAGATTTGATAGACGTGATCCTGAACTATTCTTCAGAGATCTGGCACAACTAAAACAGTTGGGTAGCTTGGAATCGTACATTAGAGAGTTCCAAAGACTATCCGTGATGGTGACAGGAATCTCAGAGAGAAGGTTGATCATATTGTTCATTGAGGGTCTTTTCGAGCCCATGAAAGGTTGGATAAAAGCATTTGATCCATCTACTTTACAGGAGGCCATGAGGAAAGCTCGCAATATGGAGCTAACTACACCTCATAAGCCATTTGGCTCGAAACCAACTACCTCCTACACAGAGAACAAATCAGGTCCGAAGAAGGCTGATAATGCAAATCAAAAGAAGAAATTTGCAGCCCCTTTAGATCGTGAAACAATAAACGATTTACGTAGAAGGAAACTCTGTTTTTACTGCAAGGGTCCGTATGACTTTAATCATGACTGCCCCCTCAAACCTAAAGGGAAAAACAGGCACATGGAGTGGTTTTATGAGGGAGAAGCGTTGACTGATTTTTCTGATCAGCAAGCTCTAATCTATGATACAGATGGAGAAGAGTTAGAAAATGAGGCAGAAATTGTAGTAGAAACAGAATTACAAGAGGCTCATATGTCCAGCATGCAGAGAGAGGGATCTTTCAGACTCCATGGGATCCTAGCTGGTCAAACGTTCATATCTCTTCTAGATATAGGTGCAACCCACAACTTTATCGATTCACGGTTAGTGGAGAAACGGGGAATTCAAACTCAGCAGTTTGAAGGCATACGTGTGAAGGTTGCAGATGGATACACTCTCAATTGCGAGAGGATGATACCTGACTTGCCATTGAAACTCAACAATTTTGAGTTTAAGGCAGATTTTTATGTTATGAACATGGGAGGAACGGATATAGTTCTTGGCATGAAGTGGCTTCATGCGATAGGAGAGTTGACACTTAATTTGCGTGACATGGAGATGAAATTCAGCATAGATGGCACAAATCATATTCTAAAAGCCATCAAGGACAGCAACCTTAGAGAAATTTCACTCCGGAGAATGGAATGTTTGATTCGCCACGATATGGTAGAGTGGGATGTTGAGTGCAAGCTAATGCCTTCACAGTTGGAGCAGCAAGCTTCTTCTTACCATCCAGATGTGTAGGAACTTCGAATCAAACATGCTAAGGTTTTCAGTGCTATTCCACCAAGTAGACCTCCTGATAGAGGTATTGAGCATATTATAGAGCTGGATGAGGGCACGAAACCGATCATGATTACTCCTTACCGGCACCCCAAGCGTTTGAAGATGAGATTGAGAAAACTATTAAGGAGCTTTTAGCTATGGGGCACATTAGGCCGAGTAAGTCACCCTTTGCTTCATCAGTTGTTTTGGTGAAGAAAAAGGATGGTACACTTAGGATGTGTATTGACTACAGGATGCTAAACAGGAAGACAATAAAGAACAGGTATCCTATCCCACGGATAGATGAATTGATAGACGAGCTTCATGGAGCTTGCTACTTCTCAAAGATTGACTTGAGGACAGGTTACCATCAGATCAAAGTCCGAGAGGACATAGAGAAAACTGCGTTCAGATGTCACTGTGGACACTATGATTTCTTGGTTATGCCATTCGGTTTAACCAATGCTCCAGCCACATTTCAGTCCACTATGAACAGGGTTTTCCATCCTCACTTGAGGAAATTTGTATTGGTGTTCTTCGACGACATCTTGGTTTATAGCAAATCATGGGAGGAACACATGGTTCACTGAAATATTCCGAGCCAATTTTTTTCAAATTTTCAATTACAATAAGCAGAGCAATACACAATCATTAGGGTTAGCTCAAACCAAAACGATGCTGAAGCAACTCTAACCAGAATGTACACCAGGATCCCGATGTGGGCAACGTGTGAGCATTGGTCAGAGGATCTGAATGCTGAAACAAAGCTGGAAGGAACTCTAACCAAGAATGGTGCCAAGTGATGGCGAGCATATGGTCAGAGGATCTCAACGGAAATGCTGATACCAGAACTCTAACCAAGAAATGCGTCGGCGAATGACGAGCATGTGGTCAGAGGATCCCTATCATCTAATATGCTGAAAGCAAACTCAACACCAAGTATGTGCTACCCAATCCAGTATGGAAATGAGGCGACCATATGGCGGAGATAAAAAGAATTACAAAGCAACTTCAGAATGTAAAGTAATCATTACAAAACATAATAAGCAAGATTATAGAAATGCTGACAATACTACTGTTCAGCTTACAACATGACAGAGAATGCCTTGCTATGAACGTGAATCAAGAGTTAAATAGAGCTGCAACAATATATTGAATTTCCTTCACTGCATAATAAAGCTTAGATCAGAAACTCCGCTATAAAGATCAACTTGACAATCTGATTTATGACAGTCCTGTTTTTCACATGCATGAACAGCAGCCCTGAAACTCACAATTTTACTCACAACTCACTCCAAACTCACTCAAATTTCACGAGACAAAATGCAATATGATCCTAAGATGATGGCGCCCAAGATTGGAACACAAAACTGACCCAAAAGTTCCTATTTATTTTATGCACGAATTCCAAGACAAAACCAGATGGTACGGCCCAGCAAGAGGGGCGATTTGACTTTAAAAATTCAATGCTTCACTAAAAAATTTGAAACTTAAGGAAAAGGGTCGCCCCTCACAGACAAAGAGATCTAAACAACGCCCAGAATGATTCTTTTTGTATTTTTTGATTTATGAATAAAAACGACAATCTGCTATGAAGAATATGCAATTCCAGAATCTCACTAATATGCATAAAACTGAACTACAAAGCCACACACTGACTACAATGCAGAAAACCAACTACAAATCACTCAAACAACACTACCTCACCACTAGTCGCGATTTCTCAAGCGAGAAGCAATGCCAAGCTAGGAGGCTTACATTCCTCGAAGCAATCCCAAAGCCAATCCAGCAGCATAACATTCCTGTAGACAAAAGATAATCCAAATGAGAACCAATGGCTTCCTTTTATAATTTTCGGAGGACCCTTCTCGAAACCCTAATCTTCTTTTTTGAACCAAACCCTAATCCTCCAATAGGTGGCGTTGTAAGGAACCGGACCAAATTTTTTCAATTCTCAAATTACAATCAGCAATGCAACACACCCGTTAGGGTTAGATAAATCAAACCAGCAGTTACAATATAACTCTTTGCCAAGAATGCGCACTCAATCTCAACAAGAGAGAGGCTGTCATATGGCAAGAGGATCGTCAGTACAATAAATCAGAACTGCAACTGAAAGTAACTCAACACCAAGTATGTGCTACCCAAACCAAAATGGAATGAGGCGACCATATGGTGGAGATTTAAAGAAATACAAATGCAACTTCAAAATAAACTCAACACCCAGAATGTGCTTTCAAACCCAGAGTGGGAATGGAGCTACCATAGGGCAGAGATGGAAGATATTACAATGCAATTCAACTATAGATAGGCGGCAAGCCAGCCTCTTCCACTTATGCAGTGGGCAATTACCAAAACATAAAGAGCCAGAATGAAGAAATGCTGACAGTACTACTGTGCAGCTTACAATATGATGGAGAATGCCTGCAAAAACACGGATTAGATCTCTTCAATTTGCTGCAATGATAAGTATGTCCTCCACATGGTCTAATATGACTATTTAGCACTCTAGCCACACTAAAATGCAATTTTTCCAAGTCTGGTCTGACAGACCAGCAACATGAATGACTGAACCAGCACCCCTTAGACTCACTAAAATGCTCATATATCACTCAAAACAGACCCAAAAGACTTCAAATTTGATGCAATGGACCTATAAAAAGATGGCGCCTAGTTTAGTTATGAGAAAGGACAGCAAAAGTGGCTATTAATTAATGGCATGGATCCCAAAGCACTCCAGAAAGGGCGCCCTACAAGGAATGACGAATTTGCTTTATAAAATCATAAACTTCGTATTAAAATCTGCAAATATTCATGAAGGGTCTCTTCCAACAGAGAAAACCAATGAGACAATACCCAGAACAACTCTTTTTGTATTTTTTGATTTATGAGTGAAACTATAGATTCAGCCTTGTTATCAGCAACTTCAGAAAATGACATAAAATGCAATAAACTGAACTACATAAGTAAACCCAAACTACAAATGCAAACCTCACTACAAAATGTCACTCAAACAAGCAAACCTCTCCACTAGGTGCTATCTCTCAAGCACGAAGTCGAGCCAAGGCTAGGAGGCATTCATTCCTCGAAGCAATCCTGTTACCATTTCGGCAGCATAACAATATAGAAGTCATAAGATGTCTAAATGAAGACCCAAAGCTCCCTTTTATAATTTTGAGAGGACCCTCCGGAAGCTTCTAGAAAGAAACCCTAATTTTCAATTTTGTAACTATCTTCTTTTCCCTCCAATTTGGGCGCCCCCTTTCATGAAGTTAATATTTCTTTATTTTAAAATCTTTTCCTTCATAAAAAGGCGTCCTTTTCTCCAAGTAATATTTTTTGACTTTAGAAATATAAAATATTTCTTTCATGAGACAATACCCCTCAAGGTCCCCTTCTTTAAAACAACTTAAAGTCATAATACTAGGACAAGGGGTTATTTTATAAAATAAAACATTATTGTCTTTAAAATACTTATTCCTCCAAAATGAACCCCTTACGCCAAAATTCAGAATTACCCAATGAACTGCCAGAAGAGGAAAGTTGACTGAGCTGGTGCTAACTGGACCACTGCCAAAAATAGAATTTACTAAAAATAGTAAATTCGGAAAGTTGCTCGGAATGCAATGCATGCGCCACCATTGCGAAGCTCTCTGAAAACCCAGAAGGAATCCAGAATCCGAACACCCAAACTCCAACAAACAAAACCCTGAATCTTCAAGAGAACCCGCCAAACAGTCGAAAACCCTAATTCTGCCTCTGACTAGCCGATAGCACCCTGGGGATAGGCCATCAATCACTAAGAAGTGCAATGCTAAAAACGGGGACATTACAGGCGTCCCACTTTCCCAAGCAAACTTTGACTTTTAATATCACTTTATCTCTTCCTTGAAGTTGGCGTCCAATTTATGCTTGGATTAATCTTTCTTTATAAGAAATATAATTAATTTCCTTCAATGAAGCGCCCACCCATAAAGAACATCTTTTAAAACAACTTAAAGTGAAGTAGCTAGGCCAAGGGGGGTCAATGTTAAAATATAACATTAAAACATGACTTAATTAAAATAATTTGAACGTATCTCTCCAATTGTGCCCCAAAGCCAAAAATGAGTAAGCCAACTGATCAGTCTGAAGTAGAAAGCCAACCGTGCCGAAACCAACAGGACCACTGCCAGAAATAGAATTTACTAAAAATAGTAAATTCCTGAATATGCTCAGAATGCCAAGAAAAACATACCACTACGAAGCTCTCTGAAAACCCAGAAAGAATCTGCAGTTCAATCACCAATCCGCGAGCAAAAGAAACCTCCAACCAAGAAACCCTAATTTCACCCCCGAAAAGCCTACGGGTCTCCAGAATAGGCCAACGGTCAATAGAAAAAGTCATGCTCGAGAAGGGGACATTGCATTCACCTGGATGAGGTACTGAGTATACTTGACAGGGAATCCTTATGCAGGAGTCCAAGTGTGCTTTAGGCATGGCAGAGCTTTTATATCTGGGACACATCATCAGCGGTGCAGGAGTCAGCATGGATCCAGAGAAAGTTTGAGCCATCATCGATTGGCCTACACCTGAGACATTGACACAGCTCAGGGGATTTGTAGGATTGTGTGCCTTCTATCGTCGGTTCGTTAGTGGATTCTCGCGGCATGTTGCGCCACTAACTGATTTGACTAAGAAGGGTGCTTTTGTGTGGACACCACTAGCACAGGCGTGCTTTGAGAAGTTCAAACTTCTCATGACTACGTGTCCAGTTTTGGCTTTACCGGACTTCACCAAACCTTTTGAGTTACATTGTGATGCCAATGGTGAGGGTATTGGTGCAGTCATCATACAAGATCGGCACCCTATAGCTTTCGAGAGCAGAAAGCTAAGAGGTCCTGAACGTAGCTACAGTATCTATGATAAGGAAATGTTGGCCATCATGCATGCCATGGCCAAATTCAGGCAGTACTTGATTGGTAGTAAATTCAGTGTTAAAACTGATCATAATAGTCTGAAACATTTTCTTGGGCAGCGAGATCTGAACGAAAGGCAACAGAAATGGGTCAGCAAACTTCAGTCTTATGATTTTGACATCTCTTATGTCAAGGGCACTCAAAATGTGGTTGCTAATGCTTTATCTCGTCGTCCTCACTTGAGCTCCATTACACTGATTTCAGAAGACTGGAGACATCTGATAGTAGCAGAGTATGCTAAGAACCCATGGGCTTCTAGCATAGTAGATGGGACAGTACAGGATGATAGGTATTCACTTGTAGATGATCTTATCATCTACAAAGGGAGGATTTTTCTTGTCCTAGGTTCTGAGATGAGGGACATAGTTTTGAGATCATACCATGATTCACCTATGGCAGGACATCCCGATTACTTTAAGACCTACAGGCAGGTACAGGAGAGATTCTCTTGGAAGGGTCTCAAGTCTTTTGTTCTCCAGTATGTCAGGGAATGTCTTGTTTGTCAGCACAACAAGCAAGAGCATACACACCCTGCAGGTTTACTACAGCCGCTTCCTATCCCTGGGAGGAAGTGGGAATGCTTGTCCATGGACTTCATTACGGGCTTGCCAAAAGCTCAAGGGAAGGACAGCATTTTTGTGGTGGTAGATCGATTGACGAAGTATGCACATTTCTTCGCAATCACTACTACACACACAGCTACCCAGGTGGCAGATTTGTTCTTCCGAGAGGTATTCAGACTGCACGGTTTACCTCGGAGTATAGTCAGTGACAGGGACAGCAGGTTTCTGAGTAACTTCTGGCAAGAGTTATTCAAACTTTGTGGGACAGAACTCACTCCGAGTACCAGCTACCACCCACAAACAGATGGGCAGACTGAGATAGTCAATAAATGGGCGGAGGGATACTTGCGGAATTACAGTTCAGGGCAGCAAAAGGCATGGGTGAGGTGGTTATACCTTTGTGAGTATTGCTACAATACCACTCATCACATGAGCATTCAGATGACACCATACCGAGCATTATATGGATATGATGCTCCGAGCTTTCTAGATTTATTGCTGAGTGACAGTAGAGTACCCAGTGCTGGTGATTTATTACAGGAGAACCAGGATATTATGAGAGCACTCAGAGAGAATATACAGAAAGCTCAAAATCAGTAGAAACAATATGTTGATCAGAGTTGAGTGGAGCGATCTTTCAAGGTCGATGATTTGGTGTATTTGATGCTCCAGCCTTATAGGCAGTCCACCCTTCGTAAGAAGGGCGCCGAGAAACTTAAGCCGCGATACTATGGACCTTTCAAAGTTGTCAGACGTGTCGGTGAAGTGGCTTATGAGTTAGATCTTCCGGTGGACAGTAAGGTTCACAACGTGTTCCATGTGTCGCGCCTCAAAAAGGCGTTGGGACAACATGTGATTCCTTCTATTGATTTACCACCCCTAGATGATGAGGGGAAATTGATTTTGATACCTGAGGCCATTCTGGATTCTAGAGAGCGTCATCTTCGGAGGCGGGTTATCAGGGAATACTTGGTAAAGTGGAGAGATCTACCGGCAGAGGATGCTACTTGGGAGAGTGACAGTATTCTTCAGCATCCGGCTTTGAGTTTGCTTGTGGACAAGCAAATTCGGGGAGGGCGAACTGTGATGTCCCCGCTCTAGTCAGTTCTCGGGAACAGTGTGTTAGCCCTTTATTGGACCCTTGTGGGCTAGCTGGATTGGTTAGAGGGTTAGTGGTACTTTCTGGAGAGCTGATCGTTCTTGTTTTCAGGGCCCAGTGATTGGTTCACAACAGGCATTAGCAGTGCAAGAGTCGACAGCTTCTGATGGCACAGGAATATTTGGTGTTTTGAGTGAGTTATGGTTTTTTTAAGTGATTTAAATATTAATTGACTTAATATTTAATTATAAAGTCAAATTGACTTTATACTTTTCAAATCACTTAAATATTCTCTTAAAAAAGTGATTTAATAATTTAATCACTTCAAATATTAAAGGCGCCCAAATATTAAGTCATGACTATTGAAAAAGACTTAATATTATTTTAAAAGATTTTAATGATGGCAAAAGGGTGTATCTTCTTGGAAATGTGTGCCTTCCTTATATAAGGCATTTTTGGCAATGAGAAACTCACCTTTTGATAATTTCGACTTTGCCTTGTATTTCTTCCTGTGCATTCTCCTGTGATCAGGGTTTGAACAATCTTCCATTGAAGAACAATACCTCTTCAGTGTTGAGCACTCTTGAGATTGTGAGAGATCAATCGAATCAGTGCAGTTGAGAGCTTCATTCAAAGGTTCTACATGATTCAGATAGAATATTATATAAAGATTTACTGTTGATTGCAATAAGAAAGGGGTTTCTTCCTTGTGGCATCTTCTTCATCAGATCTATGGCTCCAGCAAGATTAATACTCATTCTTCTTCTTGGTCGTACGACTTGCATTGGGATTTGTGCCTTTTTGAGAGGCGTGTGAAGGGATTTGTTGAAACGCCTTCCTTTTGGTTGCTTTTTGACTTCCATCTTTGGCGTCTAGTGTTTTCAAAGACTTGTATCCAGTTTCGAGGCAGGAGAATTCAAATCTGGAAGCCAGGCGTCCTTTTATGTCAATTTTCAGCATTCTTGGCTGGCGAGCTGGCGAGCTGTTTTAAATAAATAATCTGGAACCCTTCTGGTATGTTTATCATTTGCAATCTATTTGCTTCAGTTAAATAATGTCTTCTACACTTTCATTTTGAAGAAAATAGTGCAAATTTACATTTTATAAGCATTTATGTTGTGCGCCCCTTCTCTTCTGTCTATCAAACTTTCACTAAAAAACTAAATAACACTAAAAAGACTTAAGAAATATTGGGGTTTGAGTTGAGAGCGAGCAGGGCCCATCACAGTGACTCCAAACACACTACAAGAATGCTTACAAGCAGATGAAATACATGGCTTGCTCAAAATGTGCATCACCATTCCCTAAATGTTTTGGGCTTCCTTGCTAAAAAAATCCACCATCACATTAACAAAACCCAAAATCTAAAAAGATTCTATCATGTACAATATAGTTACTACCTATAATGTATTTCAAACTTTAAACTTTCAAAGAGAGTAAAAAGGTAGAAATTGATTGCAAATTCCTAGTTTTGAGGTGGTCATGCATTCTACAGCACAAACATTGGAGAAAATCCCTTTGCCCCCTCATGAGAGTACAACTTTGACATAGTTGCTGATCATTCTTTTGGACAAGGGAAAAGTCTCTCAACAAGCCAATGCATTTATATAGACCATCTATCACCTCTTGATCATCTTGAAATGAGTCACTATAAACAATATTAGATTGAGATGGTATCCAACAGCATGGAGGGACAACAAATTTTCTAGTCACATTTGTCATCAATTATCTCCCATATTGGCATATACTCATCCCTGTCACTATCCATCTTGCTCCTAATAGTCTCATTGTCCTTATCCAAGGTCTAAAGAAAAATCCAAAAGAGGGGATTTTTGCACATTAGCAAGTCACAAAACTCTAACTAAAGGCTCTAAAATTTGCATAGTTTGTTGTATATCTACTCAAATTCTCATAAAAAGCGTGGTCTACATTGGTCCTACTAGCCAAACGACTAGCAAAGCTAGACTAAACCCATCTATTTGAACTTCAACTTTTGTGAATAAAGAGTATGTAATGCAAGGAAGTGGGTAACAAATCTCGTCAACCCTAGCTGAAGAAGTTCCTTGTCATCCATGAAGGTGTCCATACTCAACACCTCATGTGGCTATAAATAAATTTAGCAGTGATGTGAGCCTCTCCAATACATATTTAACCCATGGAAGTTTGCCAATGTTTTCCAAAGTTAAATCAAGATAATGTGCCACAACTCCAAAACATGGTGGGATGCTTCTCCACCGAAATTCTCCCAACAACCATAATTCACATGATCAAACTAGACTTGAACTCAACAAACCAAAAAAACTGACTTGGAAAAAGTTAGCAACTTAAAAAATGCTAAATTTCTTAAGAAAACACATTTTATTCTAAATACAATTACAAAATGCATCAAATGAGTATAAAATGTTGGGAAAGTAATTTATATTAGACTTGAATACAAAGTACAAAATCATATCATCATGCAAATACAACTAGCTAATACTATTCTTCATTCATGATGATTGTCTTTGAAAATCATTGTCATAAATTACATATCCAAGCAAGTTACAAATTACAATATTTTACAATTTCCTCTTCCCCATTCTAGTGAAAAATTGGGGAGAGTATTTATTCCACACATTTCGTTGCAGATCCTCACTCAGCCTAGAAGGCTATGCTTGCGGCTCCACTCTATTGCTAGATGGCAATGAATTCTATTTTTCCTCATGTTCGACATCATCTACATTGATGTCATCCAATCCAATCTCACCTACTATAGCATCTACACTCGACGTAGCCTACCTCTCAAAATCAACAATCTCATCCTCTATAAACATAGAGTGCCCCTCATCCTACACAATCCAATCACTATAGTGAGCAATCAAATCCAAATCAATAATCTCCTATGATTTGTCTTCCACCTTTCTTGTGAGAAGCTAAAGATTGTATTGCACAAAAACTAGGTCATTGAGGCATTGTTGAGTTAAATTATTACACTTATTGATGTGAATGGCATCAAACGAACTTCAATTGTGCTCTCAACTAGAAGCACTACAAGGTTAAGATGAAATTCAAAGGGCTAAGTTTTTGAAGATTTGGGGTATTTCCACCCCAATCTTCCCACCAAGAACATGCAAATAAGATATTCAAAAAATGGTAAGCAAGCAGTATTTTATTAATTATTATAACTTGTAACTTGTAGGATATAAGTAAAGACTCCAATTTTTTTACCTGGAGTTTGGGTGGATCTCCCTCAAATAGCTAGTGTCGAAGAAAAGAGCCTTCCTCTAGATTTCTTCTAATTATGCAACTCTAAAATAATTAGGTCTCTCACCTCAACCTCAAGTGTCATCCTCCCAATGCATGTTCAAAGGCCCTACATAACCAACCCATTAGGATTTGTGAAGTTATCGAAGATGAAATACTTGGGATTGAGGTAGTATCCCACTGCATGAATGGATTGGTGGAATTGATTGTTCCAACTCCAATCAATGATCTCTCAAACGGGATTGTATATCTTTCTATACCCCCTTAAGAGTTTTGGATGGCCTCTATGACCCTATTCATGGCCTCATAAATGTATCCCGTTGGGTTTTGGTCCCCATCCACCAAGCACAAAACACTCACAAAAGGCTTCAATGCCTACAAGTACAAATAAATTAAAATTACAAACTTACAATGAAAATGCTTTTAAAATTTAAAAATAAAGGATTCAATTTGAAATTTAAATGGAAGTTTGACATTACTTTGGTAATCTCTATAACTCTCTTTCCAAAAATTATTAAAAATTGTCTTTGTGGTCCTCTCCATTAACCTTCTTTGGAAAAATTGAATCTAGCCATGCTTGACTCACAAACATCTACTTCAATGATGTCAACAAATTAGTAATGCTTTGCAGAGTTATAAATTAATTGCAAACCTTGAAACACCTAATCACACAAGCTCTTTCCCTTGGTGTGATCTCTCATCAAACTAATGATTATAAATATATTTTGTGATGTTCATTCAATCTTCTAAAACGAGTCTCACTCAATGTCTATATCCTCCAAAAGAAATTCAAGACAATGTGTCACACAAGGAATTCAAAAGAGTGACAAGTGCCTGTACAAAAGCAATTTCCCAACTACCACATATATTGTTGCATTGTTAGTGATAACTTGCACCACATTCTCTATTCCCACATCTAAACAACCCACTCCAACATTAGGATCAAAG
The DNA here is from genome assembly GCA_007258455.2 of Sequoia sempervirens. NCBI lineage: Eukaryota > Viridiplantae > Streptophyta > Pinopsida > Cupressales > Cupressaceae > Sequoia > Sequoia sempervirens. Next base: position 61,288,567 of record VDFB02056351.1, read on the forward strand.
TTTCTGCATTTTTTACTTTGTTAGAAGCATCAATTAACTTCAAAAACACCATCTCACCCTTTGAAGGTCTCAAAAAATTGATAAGGGTGTGGTTCCTTCAACCCATCCACACATCTAAAAGAATATTGCATCCAAAATTTTGTCATCACCTCTTTTCTTCGTCTAGAATTAACTTTGCATCTTCAACATCCCAGAGCAACTTCCCACTTATTTCTCTTGGAAGGGCACCTTGTACCCTTTCCTTGCAATTATCAATATCATCACCAAATTCTCCCAAAATGGGCTCTTTGCCACATTGAAGGGGAAGGTTGTAAAACGAAAAAACTTGCACATGCCTTATCTACTTCCTAGTACACCTCCTTGTTCCACTTTGCACCTTGTAATGAAGACTGTGCTCCATGTATGTTTCTAGGTACAAAAAAGCTCTATGGCCAAGCTCTACTCAAACTAGATAAGGTGGATGTACCTTGTACACGTAGATCACAACTAGAGCCTAAAATGTCTACCATGTCTACCTCCTTTTCCACTTGCATGTCAAGATTAATGGTTGTTGCTATGGCTACTTTGTCATCACCCTCTCTAGTTTCTTCTCATCCAACAATGCATAGATTGCTTGCATCTCTTATTTTGCCTCTTTTGTGGCATTTTCACATAGCTTGGTGAAATGTTTAAGAATGCTTACAGTATGGTATTTATGGCAATTAATGCCTTAATTAAGTTTCTTTGTCTATAAGAGGTAAATCACACTCCCTAATACCAGCCCCATTATGACATTTTTCCAAGCGAGATCTTTGTTATAGCAAAACAACTTCCACTAATTGATGTTGAGCCTGATGTGGCGTTGGATGCCATCATATATAACCTACATGTTTAAATACCAAAAAAATAGCATTTAAGAAAAATTGCGAATTGAAAACAAAAAATCAAATAAATTCATATATAAGATGCATTACAAACATAATATGTTAATTGAATAGCAATGCCATTAATTAATTTAACCAAAAATAACATTTTTTCTACTCTAAAACATAAAACCCTTTGTTCATTAAAAAATCTTATTTCGTTCAAAACAACTAGTATAAATTAGCTAGTTCCTTTGTCACCAAGCATTCTTGAAAGGTTGCTGCAATGTAGAGTATTCCTAAGAAAAAAATTCTTCTACAGTTGTTGTGAAGGATTCCACAATGGATCTAGTTGTTGTTGGGCAAGGTAAACCTATTTGTGTTGGCTCATAGCAAGGATTGAAGCATGGCTTCCTTCTCCTTGCTCTGCAAGCTCAGTGGACTCTAGGCCTCATGAAATCGCCCTCATCAACATTAGCAATGGATTGATAGATCATCTAATGGAGTGGCAAAATCTCTATAGACAAGACTATGGTAGATCTCCCCTTCTATGCGTTTGACGATGTTGGTGGAAGCAATTGTCATGCTAGTGTCCCTACAAGTTCTTCATGTGGACAATTTGGTGCATTTGATGAGCTAAAGTCAAATGGACAATTGGTGAATAGGTTGCAATATTATTGTAGCTCTAGTGATCATAGTTTGGAGGTAGAGAAGATTGCTCTTGCCACGTGTCATGCAACTCTTCTAGATCTTGTTGATGTAGTAGGCTTTGATAGTGAGCAGCCTTTGAGGAATTCATGAGTTGATGTTGTTAAAGATAAGTCCATCCCCATTTTTGCTCAATTTGATTATTTGAAACCGATGGGGGATTGCAAGGGCATTATGCTTACAATTCTTGATTCTATTCTAGAAAGGCCTTTTTCTAGGTTGGTGAATTCTCTTATTGAGAAGTTTATAGGAGTTGGGCCTAAAATTTATGTTTTTAGAATATCGGCTCAAAGAAAATGGAAACTATGTGGCCATGTAAATATCTCAACTATGATGAATGCCTACTTTTTAATCTCCTTTACAAACCATGAAGATTGTGTATGTACCCTCTTGGATGGCTCGTGGTTTCTTGCTAAGGCAAGGCTCTTCCTTAAAAAAATAGAGGCCAGGTTTTGATTCAAAGAAGGAATGCATAAACAAGGTCCCCTCCTAGGTTAGGCTTTTGGGTTTACCATTTGAATATTGAGAAGATGAGACTTTAATGGGTATTATTAACTCTTTTGATCAGCTCATTTCTTTCGATGTTGTGACCAAATCCAAAAAAAATAAACCTATTGTTTGGTAGATTTTGTGTGAATGCTAATGTGGGTAAGGAGCTTCCTTCTTTGATCGACTTGTCTTCTAAATTGGGAGAATGGATGCAACATATTAGGTATGAGGATTCCTCAATTATGTGCGGAAATTACCTTAATTTTGGCCATGCTATTGTAAGCAAAATTTCTTGAGAATTAAAAAAAAGTAGTTTAGACCCTAGACTAATGTTGAGATGCCCTTGCCAAATAGAAACCAAGGAGGATTGTCCCTCTTTGGTTAGGATTAACTCTTAAGAAAACACTAATAATGCTTCTAGCTCTTAGCCCCTTGGTAGGACGCATTCAGATGTGAGGATTCCAACAGAGGATTGTAGAGTGGGCAATTGATAGTGAAAGCCTAGCTAGTGCGATTTAGGAAGAAAATGTCAATACCTAATGCATGTGACCCTACACTCATCTAGCTCACCTTGTACAATTAAGGAAAGAATGAAGATGGGTTTGGATGAGAGGCTTTCTAGAATCCTTTTGTTTTCTTCTTATTGAGGTTTGACAAGTAAAAAAGAGAAAATGACTAGGAAGGAGATCTACTTCAGTGAGCCTATGGATAGGGTTTGTTGGTAGTGTCCAAAGCTCTTTGGAGCAATACGACTTCACACTGCCTTGTGTTAGTTGGACAAATGATGTTTTTGGGTGGTTTGCCCTCTGTTTGTTTTTTTTGTCCACTCTAGTGAGGTGATGTTTTGTGTGGTTGCTAATGGTTTACAACCTCAGTGTTGTTTGTTCCTTCTTGCCTTTGTCATGTTAATTGAGCTAATTTGTTGTATCTTTTCTTATCTCTGTAAAAGGGTTGGGCCCTTTCAAAATCCCTCTTTTACCCTTAATAAAAAAACTAGTATAGAGCAACAATAAAATTTTCATAAATCAAATTTATTGCAAATAAAATTGTAAATAATAGTTACAAATTTATTATTTACATGCTAGAAGCCTAGAGCTCATTTACATGCTTGTAAAAAAGAAAATTTAAAATTTTATTTTAAAAGATCTAACCTGGAAACCGAAAATTCCTCAACTCTCTTCTTCCAATACACTACAGAATCCTTTCAAATTGCTCTCAACAATGCTCAACTACTTTGTGAGCTTCAACTATGGCATCTAAGATTAAATAAGGAAAAAAAAAAAACATTTTTTAGTGTTCTTTTCACATCCAAAGCGTGTTTATATATCTATTGCATGTTGCCAAGTATTCAACACTTGTCAAGTTTTTGTGAGTAATCACATGATTTTCCACCTACATCTTGCCAAAAATTCAAGCTTACAAACTTGCAAGTTTACATGGTGCATTCACACCCAACAAAAATTTCCACAAGTACTTGGTAACATGCCTCTACAAATCTATAATCTATGACAACATTTGAAGTGATAAATTAGAGCACAAATTGTGGCCCTACTTCAATTACCACCTCATTAAATATAGTAAAAAGTATATATGTTGATTTCACCTGATTTGACACATCCATAGATTCAAGAAACAACATGCAAAGCTTGGATGCCACAAGGAAATTGATGAGTATAGTTTCTCCTATACGTCTACCTATCTGAGATGATAGTGCAACTTGCCTTCACCCACAACTTGCGATGTTCAGCAAGAACACCACTCACATCCTATACTAGATCCCTTAACATATCTATTCTCAATGTCTCATATGATGGAGCTTTGAACCCAAGAACCACAACTACAATGCCATTCCCATTCTTGTATTAAGACCTAGCAACATTTAATTACAGGCCAAAATAGTACCAAAAATATCAATGGTCTTTTTAACCTACTCATGAATAGTCTTTTTCCACTACATACTCTCTAAAGGTCATTCAACTCTTGGTGTAGTATGAGGGACAAAGAAAGCATAATATTTCTAAGTTTCTAACCCCTATGTTAAGTCTCTTTGATGTACAAGGTGTAGATGAATATGACATGGGTGTTGTGATGGCTTAGCCTCATCTAAAGGATCGGCTCTAGCCTTAGAAGATGTTGGTCCAACTATTGTCCTCACTTTCTTTGTCTTAGTCTAGACATAGGATGTAGGGGCTAAGAAACCTAGATGCATGACACCTACAAGACACTACTTGCAAGGCTCGACATCATGCCCTATCCCCTTTAGCAAAGGCCATTTGAAGTGATAAATGCCTCCATAGCATTCAAGAAAATTGTATTTGACTTTTCTTGAGTTAGGAATGATTGTACCATTACTCCATGCAAAGTTCCTTTCTTGTGGCATGATGACCTGAAATCTACAAAATAAGGCATAAAAACAGTCATTAAGGTTAAGGTTAAAACATAGTACATACAAAAAAAATCCCTAACACTAACCCTATCCTTAGTACCTATTAAAAAAAAATTAAATTCTAATCCTAACAATAAACCCTAAAAAAACAGGATTTGAGTTAGGATAGTAATCATACTAAAAAAATAAAAATATCTAAAACTAATTTTAAACCTAAAAAATCAGGGTTTGGGGTTAGGATTATTACTTGCATACTAGAAATTTAAAAAATCTCTTATCCTAACCTTAAACCATTAAAAGTTAGGGTTGTTTAGGGTTAGGGTTGGTAGTTACATACTAGAAAACTAGAAATTAAAAAACCCTAACCCTAATCATAAACCTTAAAAAATTAGGGTTTAGGGTTTAATATTAGTATTTTTTTGAAATTTAAAAAAATAGTAGTCCTAATCATGAACTCTAAACAATTAGGGTTTAGAGTTTGGGTTAGTACATACTAAAAATTAAAAAATCCAAAACCTAACCCTCAATCATAAAATTGTTGTTTAGAGATAGGGCATACTAGAATTTTATAAAAACCATAATGGTTAACCCCATAGAAGCATAAATCCTCAAAAAATCGCAAAAATCCCGATTTTTAAAAAATGTTTGACCGAAACGATTTTTTCCCCAAAAAATTCCGATTTAATCAGCCGTGATTTTCAACAATGTTCAATAATTTTTAAGGGTTTAAATTGTGAAAAAATCACATAAAAATCACTAAACAATAGCCCAACCAACCCGTCACAAAATCATAACTATGCGAAATTGCTATTTACTCGAGTTTTTTCATTGATTTTTAGCACAAAATTGAGCATTGGCCACTGGGACATGGTTCACCATCAAAGATTTGCTAGATTTCATCAGGTTGTTGAGGCAAATCATAGGTAGGCAACCTTGAATGGACGTATATTTCTAATAGATGTTAAGGACATTAAAATAGAGACACATTCTTTGGTATGCTTCTACATTTGATGTTAAGGACATTAACATGGAATGGTTAAGAGATGTGCTACTTTTTTCTCTATATTCCACACTAATGGCATTTTCCTTAGGCTCATAGTAATGCTTTACATGTGTATAAATCCAAAGACACAATTTAGTGGGAAATAGTAGACAATATCATAAATACTAAGTAAGGCTTCTATCTTAATTTTTTAACATATCTGAACCTTATAAAAATACTTGCCAAAAGTAAATATAGAAAGCTAGACTAAACTGAAACGAAACACTATTAGCTTGATATCAACCTAAAGAGGCTAGTTTTCTTTGCATTCTTGTAATGTCCCTGTGTGCGGCTATGTGCGTCCCGACGGCCACATGTCCGGCGGGCTTGCGTAAGACCCCAGACTCTTCGATGGTGGAAGATTCCTCCCTAGTCGTCACCCTTAACACCCTAGGTAGCCGCCCTCACTACTAGGCTGGTCTTTTGGTGTAGTGATTGGGCCTTAGTGGTATCATAGCCGAGGTCTCGAGGTCGAGACCTGCGAAGCGTGGTGGGCTGTAACGTCCCTGTGTGCAGCTGGGTGCGTCCCAGCGGCCACGTGTCCCGCGGGCTTGCGTAAAACCCCAGACTCTCCGGTGGTGGCAGATTCTTCCCTAGTCGTCACTCTTAACACCCTGGGTAGCTGCCCTCACTACTAGGCCAGTCTTTTGGTGTAGTGGTTGGGCCTTAGCTGAAATATGCCCCTTAATTTTTTCCCAAGATTTTCACAACACAAACCAGCACTACGCCAATTGATTAGCATTAGCTTCCAAAAGATAATCAAACTAAATGAACTCAACGCCAAGAATGTTCACCAAGATCCTTTAGAAGGAAAGGTGATAGCATATGGTGAAGGAAACTAAGCTACAACTGAAAAATTAAATTTCAACTGAATGCAAATAGGCGGTGATCCAGCCATAAGAGTTTCCATGCTACCACTTAATTAGTGGGGGGAAAAACATTACAATTCAAAACAATTCATCCGCTTAGCGGGCATCCACTCAACAATGGGAATTTGCCACTTAAATAGTGGGTGAATGATGAAGATACAATATCAATTTTTCTCCTCACTGGCGGTAAACCATCCAAGGGTTACAATGTTGTGAATTAAACACAAATAAATGCTAAAATAAGGATAACTGGAACAGTACTACTGTTACCAGCATTTACAATGATCTTATTTCAATGAATATCATTAGAAACCTGCTCCAAAACAGCTGCAATAACTTTACTATATTTCTGATTACAATGATGAACTGAAAACCAAAGGAATATAGCATGAAAAGGACCATACCAGGTCTGATTTACAAACCAGCAAACTGTGTTTCTCAAAGCAGCAGCTATACAAACTTCCAAATGTTAATAACTCCCACAAATCTTCACCAAATCACCTAAAATTGGAAGCAATTAACCACAAGAATCAAAGTGACCTGCACACATGAGAAATACCTTGCAAAGAAGCCACCAAATGGAGGGCATAAATCCCAATGCTAGCTCAAAGAAGTGGTACGGCCCTAGAAGAGGGCAACCTCACTAGATAAAATCACAAACTCCAAAATAAAATCTGATAATGTAGCAAGAGGGTCACCATGAGCATAGGAAAGTATTGAATCAATACCCACAACCAAATAAAATTTATTCAAAGAGCTGTAAATGAAATTCTACTTCAGCCATTGTTGAACCAGCAACATAGAACTGGAAAATATTACCAAATTCTTCAATATCTCCTACAATGAAGCCCAATTATATACTTATGGAGGAAGCACACTCTCAATCAACCATCTAGGGAACCATAGTTTCAGGCCTGAAGAATGGAGTAGAATTGCTAAGCTTCCCCTTAGCCGGGTTTTGAATTCAATCTAGCAGCATTTCAATATAATCTTCCAAAGATGAGAAATGAATGAGCAATGGCCTGCTTTTGCAAAATTGAAGATGAATGTTGGCTTTCCATCTTCCTCCAAAAGGGACGCCCATTTTACTTTTGCAATAATTTAATTTTTAAAACATTTAATTCACCTTTTTCTCCTCTTCATTTTGGCGTCCAAGTCTCCTTAGGGAAATATTAAACATTTAAATGTTTAATTTGTTTAATTCCTTCATGAGGCGTCCTCCCTTAATGGCCCCCTTTTAAAACAACATTAAGTCATTAATCTAGGCCATGGGGCCTAAAATGAATTTTAAAACATTAATGACTTAAAATAAATCATTTCGCCAATATGAGCCTCAAAATGCTAAAAGCCCATTATGCTCCAAACTACACTACCCGAAATGGAAACTAAGCTGACTGCTAATGCTACTACCCAACATGGCACTGCCAGAAATAGAACTTACTAAAAATAGTAAATTCTGAAAAGTTGCCCAATGCCTTTGCATGTCATACCACTGCGAAGCTCTCTGAAAACCAAGAAAGAATCCACAATCCAAATCTCGAAACTCCAATGTGCTGGCTAAAAATAGCAAGTTTCAAAAAAGGTTGCCAGATGGAGATGCATGTCACCATTCTGAACCTCTCCAAAAACCCAGAAAACTCCACCAGACATTCATCAAAAACTCTTCAAAAATGCTTCAGAACCCCAACAAGATAGGAAACCCTAATTTTACCTCTAACGAGCCTATGGGCTTCCGGAAATAGGCTATTAGTCATTGAAGGGCATATAGCTAAAATGAGGACATTACAATTCTTGTGATCCTGACTATTCAAAAGAATTTTAACATTTCAATTGTCAACAATAATACCAAGGTGGTTGTTTAGATTATCAAGGCTAAGTTGGGACAACTTTCCTTTTTAGATGCTAACAAAGTGTGATAATTTGGAGCTTCAAATTGACACTGGCCATCAACTTTTAATGATAAGAAAGTAGGGTAGTGACAATTGTATAATCAAGTGGAAAGCATAAGTATATACATAATAGTATATAGACATTATGGAATCAAAAGTAGAATGGTTCATATCAGAAAGATAAAAATCAGTTTGTAGTGCTGAAAAGAATAAATTGTAGCAATATTTTATATCAAAATGATGAATTGTATTGGTTATATTTAAATTTCATATATATTCCGCAAGCTTAATGCTTTGTTAATCAATGAAACTCACTGCATAAATCATGCCCTGCACTTGTTTTGGAACTACATTCTATTTAGGATCATCATATAAATGGAGGTTCAGAAGGCTTACAAGGAGTACAATAGCAGTGCATGAATGCTTTAGACATATATAGTGTAGCATTCCATGCATGTTAAATAGGTATCAGGAAAACTAATACATGCCTTGAAAGAATTCATGCCCTAGTCTTGTGGGCTTATCTTAATCCCTCCTCAAGCAAGCCTCATATATTTTCTCTTTAATGATCTAGATAGATTTTAGCAACAAGTGTCCCATTGAAAGGGAGCGTTCCTCATGCTTTGATTTCCATTGAGACTTGTACCTATAATCTCTCAAATTCTCAACTCAAAGTCCATCAATGTTTTTAACTCCCATCATCCACTTATACGCAAAATCAAAGAAAATTTAGTTGAATAAATAATAGCTAAAATTGTGGGTCAAATAGTTGCTCTCTTCTTTTGTACTAATTGGTCTTTATTGTCTAATGGAAAAATATTTAACACTCCCTTTACTCTTACAAATCTGCTAAAATAGTTATCAATGAGAATATTTCAATATCATTATGGTCTTTTGAGATTTAAGATTTTGTTTCAAAAGCATTTTCTATTACTCTATCTCAAGATATTTCATTCAAAACCTATTAAGTTGAACTTTGCAATTGCTTCCTTTGTCATATAATTTCCCTTTCACACTCTTCATACAGTTCTCGTTGACATTGTTCTAGAAATTGCAAGTACCATTAAATCACAAATATGAACCAATTGATTCCCATTTTGTAATTTATGATATCTACTCAGCAAAGGAAAACTGTCTTTTCAATGACTTCTTGAGCCTGAGGATTTTGAGATTCTAGAGCCCAACTTGGATAACAAGAGGTTGAACAACTTAGGAGAAGTTCTGATCCAGGCGCTTCATCATCAAGACCTACAGCCCTCCAGCATAGCTCTGTTTGTAGTAGCAAGTCATTGGCTGCGTTTGATTTTTTGGAACTTTGTACTTAGTTTATAGGTTGACTTCGTACAAACTATATTTTAATTGATATCTTATCAACTATAACCATCTAGTTATTATTTATTCACTATGAAGTATGCTTTGTGCAATGCAATGTAATCAGTGATATGAATATAAACAACAAAATCCTATTTTCTACATTTCATGTGCTCTCTATTTTATTTGCTCTCTATATCTCTACGCTATGGAAATGCCCTTAAATTTGAAAAAAAAAAGGGTCTTTTTTTCTACAATTTTTTACATTTTTCTTAAATCCAATTTTTTCCCAATTTTTTCTCGATTTTTTCCCAATTTTTTCAAAAAAATTTATACTTTTGGTTTGCTGATTTTTTCCCCAAATGATTTTTGCTGCTATCCCTAAACCCAAAAAATAGTTTAGGGTTAGTCATTATGGTTAGAATATATATTTAAAACAAATAAAAGAAAGTGCATCATCTAGTTCCACAGATGCAAATTATGAAGCCAACAGTGTTCCACAGAGACGCATCCCCCGCAAAAATACCCGTGTTTCCTAGAGGGGGACGTCTCGGAGACTTGGGGACTTGGGGGGGACGTCCCCCCTCCAACCCACCACCAACGCCACCATCCTACCACTAGTGTCGCTCTCAGTCAAGGCTGGATTCTCCACCATACCAAGCTTATCTCGAAAGTATACAAACTTGATTCTGGAGAGAGGCTTGGTGAGAATGTCTGCCGTCTGCTCATCAATGCTGATGTACCTCAACTGTACAACCTTCCGCAGTACCATATCTCTCATGTAGTGGTACTTGATCTCAACATGCTTGGTTCTATCATGGAACACAAGATTGACAGATAGCTTCACGTAACTCAGATTATCACAATGAATGATAGTGGGCTCCATTGATTGCCCAAATAATCCTGCAAAGAGCTTATGAATCCACACTGCTTCCCGAGCTGCCATACAAGCTGCAATATACTTTTTCTCGACTGTACTCAATGCTACACATAATTGCTTCCTACTGCACAAGGATATCATAGTAGATCCAACCTGAAGAATATCTCAATCCATATCCAACTGTGCCACGCAAGTATCTCAGGATATGCTTTGCTGCAACAAGATTACCATCTTCTTCAAGCTCAGCAGGCTCCCTCTGAATCTTTAAATACTTGCATCAACCTTCTGACCTCATCGTCCAGGATTGCCTACAACACTTGCCTTAGATAATGTTTTCCAGTGCACACCTCTGGTACTGTAAAGAGTTCAAGGTAGACCTCCTCGACCTCATAGCAGATCACTCTATTCTGAATAGGTTTGCGGAGCTACCAATATCAAATCCAGATGACAGTCTTTGCGAAATTCTGATCTCAACAGTTGAAGGGGTCCTCTAAGGATTTAGCACCTAGCCTTGCAATACAGTAATCTTTACTTTTTCTCAGTGGGTTACAAAACTACCTCTTGAACCCTGCTTCAGATATTGCAAAGAAGACTTCTGGAAGTGAACTCCCTCTTGCCACCAACTCAGCTCCTCAAAAGTCATATATTGACATCAAGCTTGATCATTTCTTTGGTCAGCATGACTTCCTCACAAGATGCCTCAAGCTTTTCATCACTAAGCAATCTCTCATCACCTTCTTGCTCCTAGATCCATCCTGGAAGCGATATAGAGAGAGATTACAAACAATTTATAACTATCCAAAGAAATATCAAGGCTAGAATCATACAAGGTTTACTATCTCAGGTTATAGCATGGATACATGAGAATTTATGAACAATATTAAAACATGAATAAATCAACCTATAAGAGAAGTATATCAAAAGATTAGAATGAAGGAATAAAGAAACTTATCTTTATTGAATTTTGATATAACTCTTTCTTCCATCTTTTACTCTTCTCAAGAGTGCTAAACTCAGCACAACAAAAGACAATCTACACAATTACAAATTTCTTGAATGCATTATGTAGTTAGCATAATTAACATAGAGCCAGGCCCCTCAAGGTACCACCACAGTCCATGCACAAGAGAATGGTATCGATGTGATCACCCTATCACAACAAAAATGCAGTTCTCTTGTTCATCTCAGAGTCACACTCAGAGATCTTCATAATTAGCATGAGACAACTAGCAATGAATAATTTGAATCTTCAAGGGATCTACTAGTGGACACAATTCAAGAGAAACCACAATCTGTCTCCACTAATTACACATGATTCAAATAAATGATATAACAGAAATTCAGCCTAGAAAGGTGATTTAAAACAAACAGAGAATACTTATCTCTTTGTATACCATAGAGCAACTTCTTCACAACAGAAGCAAACATAACTAAGGCAGATTTGGCCTTGAGTCTGTGAGTCTGGAGAGGTATCGAGGGATATGCTTCTCTCGCAAATATGCATAAGTAAACAAATGCCCGCCATCAAAATTTAGCTTCAGTTATTACTGAGGATGCTGATTCTAAGAATGTCGACACCATATACCATCCACGCATGAAAGTGACTGTTGCGGCCGGTGACCATTTGGCATGATCCTTGCCGATACCCTTCCTGGCTATGGCACGAAGCTTCAACTCTCGACCATGTCGAAGTTTAACTATGATTATGCCCTCTGTTTGGTGAGGTCGTAGTCGCTGGCAACATGGGTGGCGACATCAACAGGAACGACGTGGGGATCAGAGGAGTCGAGGACGAAGCTGGTGACTTCAAGGGTCTGGTCGCCCTCGCATTTGGCGTGGAGGTTAATTTCAACGGAGAAGTTGTGGCACTGTGCGTCGCCATCGCACTTGTCGCAGTCGCGCGAGAAGCTCATCTCCATTGCGTGCTTGGAGGTGAGCGGGATGAGGTTCAACCTATGCGCGATGAACTCGTCGATGAGCACCGACGAGTTGTTCTCTATTTTCACCAGGTCTATGGCAATCGTCAACACCTCTGCAATCATCACCCGTCGCAGGGCATTCGCGATACTCACGTCTATGTTCTTCAGGTGCGAGATAGCTCTTAGTGACAGACCGCGGTTTCAACAATGGTGGCAACAGAAAGATTTAGAAGACAACAATCGCACCCAATAACCTTGACGTTCCTGCAAAAATTTAGAAGACGACATCAGATCATTTCAATATTTTCAACGATAAATAAAATGACGGCTTCAATGAACAGCATGGAATGCTACATCCGACGCCTATTTGAAAAACTTGAAGTCCGATATCTTGAGTCTCGGAAATGACTCATGTTGACACACAAAGGTTATGTTCTGCTTCAACCATATAACAATATCCACGATATGATTTCCAAGAATTAGCAGGAAATTCAAAGACTGTGCTCTTATATACAATCTGCTACATATGTCTGCGAAGAAGATCCACATGCCCGGAACTAGCAGTGGAACGAAAGCCAAATAATATGAGCCCGATCTATGAAAGTGGATCGCTGGAACCAACATACTCTAATGCTTAGCGAAAAATGAAATGCACTTACTAAAGGATATGGCGTTCGATCAAAACAAGAATCCCGAAGGTTTGCAAGCCCCTTGCATTACACCGACCCTGTCCGCATTGCTCCAGGAAGATGAGGTCCGAAACGTTGCAGATAAAGAGCGCGGGCACAAAATGCTATCTCCAAAATGTGAAGATACCTTCATCATTGCTTTGCTCAGATTCTGAACACAAACTATTGCTCAATAAGAATCAAAACTGGTGATAGTGATATGCCGATCTGAGACATATTTGCATACACATCAATAATAAGGGCAACCTGATGCATTGCACTTTGGACTCGATCCTTTAGAACACAGATGACAAAAGAATAGTGAGACTAAAGCCATCGATCCTATTGGGCTTACTTATGCCATCTGCGATCTATTTCCTTCTATAGAAGATTCACTATTTAAATTTACATCTGATCAGATCTCACATCAACCCGCTCTGATACCATGTTTAAATTTATATGATCAGATTATATGCACAGAAAATTAACTCAAAATCAGACACAATAACACAGGAGATACCCTGGGAAAACCCTCCACTTGAGGGAGAAAAACCCAGCAACAAAAGATCTTCTCTTATTTATAAATAATGGCAACAACTCTCTTTACAGTGAGGCCAAACACAAGGCCAATATTCAGCACCTAAACCAGATGCAATAACAGATAACTATCTGCACTTCCTTGAATTACTAAATCTGCCCTTAATGAAGGAGATGAATCGAACTTTTCTTGATTATGGAAAGAATAGAAATGACCTTGTATATATATGCAATGAGAGAGGGGTCGCACCTCTTCATGCACAAGGTCGGCCAAGGAGAGAAATATAATTACAAATAAAATATATTAATTACAAGGAAGGTTGGCCCTTATAGAAAATTATATTATTGCCAAGAGAAGCGCCAATTCACATTATAACACATATAAATAAATAGCCGATAGGCTATATTGATTTATGTCTTCACTCGTGGCTGGAAGGATGAACCCGAAGCTGCAATATCATTAACACCCGCATCCCCGAAACACGTCCCCTACCGTCCCCCCGTCCCCGTCCCCAAAACCCCGTGGAACACTGGAAGCCAATAAAGGTCCTAATTGATTAGATCTAATCCTATCTGATTTTTCTTCATCAAACTCTCAAACAACCACCAAACCTACTCTTGAAAAATCAAATTTTGTGTGTCAAAACAAGGGTCAAAATCAAAAAAAATAAAAAAAACATTTTCAAGGTTATAGGCAGATGAATTCTTTACAATTCTGTCATACCTCAAAAAATGCATCTTAGTCGGTAACAAAATCGGCAATTTGTGCCAACTTGGATTGTCACACCCTAGGAGTGTCAATTTATTGCGATTTTCTCAATTTTTACTTCATTGCTTCTACCAACAGCAACAAAATTTTGCATAGATTTATCACAATTGTGGTCACATGCAACTAAAACATCTAGATCAACCCCAACTATTCTTTGGATAGGCCAGCAGTAGTTGTCACACTATCTCTTGACTCCTTAACCAACCCATCCCTATAAAATGCCTCCCCATTCTATGCTGCTAATGAGCTATTCAGCATCACTAGAGAAGCATGCTTCTAGTTTTGCATGCCATTCTTTTGAATACTTTCCTCACCTTTCTGAAAGCTACCTTCTAGGGCTCCTTGTATATTACTGCTATTTATTGTTAGTACTAGCATTAGCATTCTCATTTGATATCATGTTGTCAACCTCCCCATCCATTTGTGTAATAAACCCCTCTGATTATTTTCTAATTTTCTTTTTTTCTTTCTGCAATAATGAAATAACAACCAAATATGAAAATAACAAACTAAAATAAATACGATAACCCACAAAATTGATAACAAGCTGAAATAAATACAATAACCCACAAAAATGATAACAAATAGTTTTTCTCTTTTTTTAAGTAACTTCTATAAATTCCCTGAATAACAAATGATATTAAAAAATCAGATATGAAAATCCACTTACAATATTTTCCAGGAGTACCAAGCTTGAGTTTGGCCTGTGGCCACTCAAGAAGAAAAGACAATGGCAAACAATTACTCCATAAAATGGTGTGATTTCCTTTTAATCTCCTTGGTACAGCAGCTGCAACTAAAGTTTAAAAATTGCAATGGTACGACAGCTCCCACATACAAGTTAAATGCTTGTTTAAAATTATTGCAGCCCCTTTCACATGTACGGTGGCCCAAAAACTGGATAAAATATGACTATGAATCACCACCCCTCTTGTATTACTAAGCCATGAAGATGTATGGCTTGTCTTTTGGAATTAACATTTCCAATAAAAATGGTTCAAACACCTTTAGTTTAGGAACAGCCAACAATATAACAACAAGAAGTTGTACGGCTGTACAGGAATTAGAACAGCCACAAAGAAATATATAATAATCTTGAAAATCACTCTGAATTGATATGAATATTAAAATAAAATCTTCAACTCGCTCTAACTCTCAACCACAACTGAAACTGGAATACTGCAAACTTTCAGCACATTAATGACTCTTGAATGAAACCAACTCAACTGAAACTAAAAGAGTTTTTGTCCTCCAAATTTCTACACCAAAGGATTTTCGTCCTTGAGTGTGGAGATGAACAAAATGGTCAAGCTCTAAAATGGGTTTGATAGCAATAAGCCAATAACAATGGATACCTTTTTCCCTTCCCAACTCTTCTTTTAATATCAGTGTTCCACGGGCCTGGGGGACGGGGAAACGGGGGGACGGGGAAACGCGTTTCGGAGACGGGGGGACAAAGGGCCTAAGTTTGGGGACGGCGGGGAGACGGCGGGGGGACGGCGGCGGGGGGGTGGCGGGGTGGCGGTGTTGATATAGTTATACATATACTTATAGTACTTGAAAAACTAGTTTTGAAAAGATGTATAACAGTATAACAGTATAAGAATTACATTTCAAATGAAACTATAGGAAATTAGTAAAATTATAACATGGCAAAATTTGAAATACTAAATCTAAATACGAAAATATAATGATATTTGAATGCTAATTGCTAAATAAAATTTGACAAATGAAATTGTCAAATTGGAGATTTCTATTATAAATTTATATCCCCAAATATAAATATCTGATGTCATATGAGATATGATGATATGACAAAGTCTATAAAGATGATTAATTGATTACATGATTCATCATTACAATAAGTAGCATTACAAAATGAAAACTGAAAAGACAAAATGCCAAAATGTCAAAACTCAAAATGTAGTGAATGGAGGCCTCTAATCATCTCCAAACTCCCCATCACTGGAACTGCTGGACTCCACATGGTCAAGATCCCTCAAGCTCACACCAACCAGCCCTGCATCTGAAGTGGTAGGATCATCCTCATCAATCTGTGAAGGCTCCTCTGGCTCCACATCCCATCGTGCCGCTGGACTCTCCTTGTACACAATTGTCTTGCGGTCCATGAGATGCAAAGCACTGTGTACAGCCACAAGCTTCTCTGCTCTCTTAGAGGTAAGTCTGTTCCTCTTAAGAGAGTGGATGAAGCTATATGTAGACCAGTTCCTCTCAGCAGCTGAAGAACTGGAAACCTGGGATAGCAGACGAATAGCTAGAGTGGTGGTCAAAGATTTCGAACCATGACAATTCCACCACAAAAGTGGGTCCTCCTGTGCCATAGAAACTATATCCACCTTTGCTGCATCTGAATAGCCTCTAAGAGTGGCAAATCTGGTCCACTCAGTGCGAATTGTGCTGGCATCTGTAGAATCATACATCTTCTCTATGCACCTAAAGAAACCTGCCTTCACCTCATCATCCTGAATCGGTGTCACTCTACCTGGTCTAGCCATGTACCACTTAGGATTCAAGGCAAAGGCAGCCATATGCAAAGGAGTGTTCAACTTGTCCCATCTGCGCTGAATGATTGGCCGGATGTGCTCATTGTAGAATGCTAGAGAGGGGTCCTTCACTTGCACAGCAGCCCTCATCTGGTCAAGCATAGAGTCGATGCACTCATACACCTCTCCAAGGTTAGGTGCATCCCCATCCCCATATCTGATAACCTGGAATACTGGAGAAATGATGGAGACAATGTATTTCGCATCAGTCCAAAACACATCACTCTTCACTATCTCCTTCACCCTTCTCCCCTGTGCTGTCTTGGCCTCGGCCCACCTATTCCACTCATTAGTCATAACCATGACTTGCAATGCCTCTTGCAACTCAATCATTCTCTCCAAGAGAATGAAATATGATGCATATCGGGTCTCCACCGGTTTCAAGAACTCCTTCTTCGCGAAGGTCCTGAAGAGTGCATGGGAAGTGTGGTGGTTGCAGATAAACATCTGCACATCTCTCGCATCAGTGACCACTCCTCTAATCCAATCAATCTTCCCCATGTCCTTGAGTGCATTGTTCATGGCATGCACACAACATGGGGTCCACCAAATATGTCTATAGGCTGCCTCAATGAGTTTCCCTGCTGCTTTACACACATGGGCTGCATCTGTGATTACTTGGACCACATTTTGTGGCCCAACCTCCTCAATAGCCTCCCTGAGGAGATGAAACTGAAAATCAGCATCTTTGCGATGCCCTGTACAATCAACTGCTCTAAGGAAGTATGGGCCCTCTGCACATGTGACCATGATGTTGATGAGTGGACGATGGCTAATGTCCGTCCACCCATCCATAACTATACTGCACCCAGATGCCACCCAACATGCCTTCATCTTCTCCATCAAAATATTGATCTTGGAATAGCACTTATCCAAGATCGAGGTCCTCATTTTTGTCTCACCTGGTGGCACATATGATGTTCCTCCCTTAGCCACCATAGCCATCATCTCCCTATAATAAGGAGACCGTGTAACATGAAATGGAATTCCATTGGCAAAAAAGAACTTGCCAATGGATTCATCTATCTCATCTCTCAACTGCACATTAAACATATTAGCTATGGGGTTACTTTGTGATGTCTGCAACTTGCGTTTCCCTGTGGCTGTCCCCCTAGCGACACTAGAAGTGGAAGTGGATGAAGATCCAAACATCATTCCTCCTCGTCTGAAAAGTATGTGGCACTGATGCATGCTGGATTTGCTGAAGGGCTGCCCTAGCAGTCAAAGTAGTAGGGACTGAAATATTTGTGTCCTCTGGAATGCCCCAAAGCTTGTTAAACTCCATTCTATATTTTATATTTTTAGCCTCCTTCAAAAACTTACAAGGCTCCACACCTTTTCCTGTCCAAAAAAGAAAGTGTGCATTCACTCAAGTGATGCTACCAAACCATTCCATATGACAAATGTTGCACTTCCACTTCCTTGTTCCCCCACCTGAACTTGATGTGCTTTGTATTCTTGTAGCAAACTGTTTGAGAGGAGACTTCGGATCAAAATGACCCCTAGCAAACTCTGCCAAAGTTTCTGAAGGGCAACCTGTACTAGCTGGTGCACTCGCCATGGAACTAGATTGGGCTGCAGGATCAGCCCCATGGTCATCCCCCTCATCCTCAGGGTCAAAATCTGAATCATGTTCACTATGAGAGTGAATTTCCATGTCATCCCCACTCGTGTCTTGGGTGCTCATCGTGAAAGTGACACTGCATTTCACAAAATTAAAATAAAATCAGCCTACTTTAACAAATTGTCAAATTGAAACAATGAACATTGAAAATTGAAATAAGTTAACAAATTTGAAATTTTACTTTGCAGTTTGCAAATAGAAAATAAAAAGGATTTGAGAAATAGAAAGGATATGAGGAAAAAAAAGCAAGCTCTATAAGCAATATAAATAAGTAATAACTAATAGTATTTGAGAAATAGAAAGGATCTGAGGAAAAAAATTTAAAAAAGCAAGCTGTTTACACTTTAACTTTAAACTTTAATATTAAAATTTTAAAATAAAAAAATTGATGTTGAATCTTGAGGGCAAAATGATGAATGATTCATTCATCTTCATCATTTTGCTCTCAAGATTCAACATCAAATCTAATTTTGAGTCTTTGAGATGAATAAGAAAAAAAGAAAACAAGTTTAAACTAAGAAAATAAATTTTAAAACAAAAACTTGAAAAACAACAAGAAATTTGAAAAAAACTTCAAAAACCCTACCTTGTGCTTGAAAAATCTCTCCAAAATGAAGTAGAATCCTCTTCCTCCTCTTCTTCTTGCTCCTTCTCACTCCTATCACACTTGCAATCTTTATTTTCACTCCTTCAATCAGACTTCTTCACTGTTTTTTTTCTTCTTCAGCGGGCTGCAAAAAAAATCAGTCTTTGTAAATGTGATTGAAATGATCAAATTAAGATGTTTTCATTGTTTTGTGTTGTTTTAGAGGAAGGGGTGGGGCTCACGCCAAATTAGGGCAACAACAAAATACATATAAACTAAAAATTTAAGTTAAATTTTGATTTATGCGTCCATTGACGCGTCTCAAGACGGGAGACGGCTAGGCGTTTCCCAGCCTCCCGAGAAACGCCTAGGCGTCTCCCCAGGAGACTTGGAGACGTCTCCACGTCTCCAAGGAAACTTGGAGACATGGAGACGTCTCCCCGTCTCCGGCGGAGCACCGGTGGCGGGACGGCGGGACGGCGGGGGACGCCAAGTACCCGTCCCCCCGTCCCCGGGACGTCCCCGTCTCGGAAACGGGTCAATTTTGGGGGGAAACGCGTCCCCGTGGTACACTGATTATAACACATATAAATAAATAGCCGATAGGCTATATTGATTTATGTCTTCACTCGTGGCTGGAAGGATGAACCCGAAGCTGCAATATCATTAACACCCGCATCCCCGAAACACGTCCCCTACCGTCCCCCCGTCCCCGTCCCCAAAACCCCGTGGAACACTGGAAGCCAATAAAGGTCCTAATTGATTAGATCTAATCCTATCTGATTTTTCTTCATCAAACTCTCAAACAACCACCAAACCTACTCTTGAAAAATCAAATTTTGTGTGTCAAAACAAGGGTCAAAATCAAAAAAAATAAAAAAAACATTTTCAAGGTTATAGGCAGATGAATTCTTTACAATTCTGTCATACCTCAAAAAATGCATCTTAGTCGGTAACAAAATCGGCAATTTGTGCCAACTTGGATTGGCAATTTGTGCCAACTTGGATTGTCACACCCTAGGAGTGTCAATTTATTGCGATTTTCTCAATTTTTACTTCATTGCTTCTACCAACAGCAACAAAATTTTGCATAGATTTATCACAATTGTGGTCACATGCAACTAAAACATCTAGATCAACCCCAACTATTCTTTGGATAGGCCAGCAGTAGTTGTCACACTATCTCTTGACTCCTTAACCAACCCATCCCTATAAAATGCCTCCCCATTCTATGCTGCTAATGAGCTATTCAGCATCACTAGAGAAGCATGCTTCTAGTTTTGCATGCCATTCTTTTGAATACTTTCCTCACCTTTCTGAAAGCTACCTTCTAGGGCTCCTTGTATATTACTGCTATTTATTGTTAGTACTAGCATTAGCATTCTCATTTGATATCATGTTGTCAACCTCCCCATCCATTTGTGTAATAAACCCCTCTGATTATTTTCTAATTTTCTTTTTTTCTTTCTGCAATAATGAAATAACAACCAAATATGAAAATAACAAACTAAAATAAATACGATAACCCACAAAATTGATAACAAGCTGAAATAAATACAATAACCCACAAAAATGATAACAAATAGTTTTTCTCTTTTTTTAAGTAACTTCTATAAATTCCCTGAATAACAAATGATATTAAAAAATCAGATATGAAAATCCACTTACAATATTTTCCAGGAGTACCAAGCTTGAGTTTGGCCTGTGGCCACTCAAGAAGAAAAGACAATGGCAAACAATTACTCCATAAAATGGTGTGATTTCCTTTTAATCTCCTTGGTACAGCAGCTGCAACTAAAGTTTAAAAATTGCAATGGTACGACAGCTCCCACATACAAGTTAAATGCTTGTTTAAAATTATTGCAGCCCCTTTCACATGTACGGTGGCCCAAAAACTGGATAAAATATGACTATAACCACTAACTCTTGTATTACTAATAAGGAAGATATGGCTTGTCTTTTGAATTCAACATTTCCAATAAAAATGGTTCAAACACCTTAGTTTAGGAACAGCCAACAATATAACAACAAGATTGTACGGCTGTACAGGAATTAGGAAATGTACAAAGAAATATATATAATCTTGAAAATCACTCAATTGATATGAATATTAAA
Organism: Sequoia sempervirens; assembly: GCA_007258455.2. Lineage (NCBI taxonomy): Eukaryota > Viridiplantae > Streptophyta > Pinopsida > Cupressales > Cupressaceae > Sequoia > Sequoia sempervirens. The sequence goes on from VDFB02056351.1 coordinate 61,309,765, forward strand.
ATAAATCTTCAACTCGCTCTAACTCTTCAACCACAACTCAAACTGAATACTGCAAATCTCAAAAAGTACATTAATGACTCTTGAATGAAACCAACTCCAACTGAAAACTAAAAAGAGTTTTGTCCTCCAAATTTCTACACCAAAGGATTTTCGTCTTGAGTGTGGAGATGAACAAAATGGTCAAGCTCAAATGGGTTTGATAGCAATAAGCCAATAACAATGACACTTTTTCCCTCCCAACTCTTTAATATCGTTCCACGGGCCCGGGGACGGGAACGGGGGACGGGAAACGCTGCTTCGAGACGGGAAGGGCAATAAGTTTGGGGACTGGGGAGACGGGCTGGGGATCATGGGGGTGAAGGGTGGTGGTGCTGATATAGTTATACATATACTTATAGTACTTGAAAAACTAGTTTTGAAAAGATGTATAACAGTATAGCAGTATAAGAATTACATTTCAAATGAAACTATAGGAAATTAGTAAAATTTAAAATTATAACATGGCAAAATTTGAAATACTAAATCTAAATACGAAGATATTTGAATGCTAATTGCTAAATAAAATTTGACAAATGAAATTGTCAAATTGGAGATTTCTATTATAAATTTATATCCCCAAATATAAATATCTGATGTCATATGAGATATGATGATATGACAAAGTCTATAAAGATGATTAATTGATTACATGATTCATCATTAGTTCATTACAATAAGTAGCATTACAAAATGAAAACTGAAAAGACAAAATGCCAAAATGTCGAAACTCAAAATGTAGTGAATGGAGGCCTCTAATCATCTCCAAACTCCCCATCACTGGAACTGCTGGACTCCACATGGTCAAGATCCCTCAAGCTCACACCAACCAGCCCTGCATCTGAAGTGGTAGGATCATCCTCATCAATCTGTGAAGGCTCCTCTGGCTCCACATCCCATCGTGCCGCTGGACTCTCCTTGTACACAATTGTCTTGTGGTCCATGAGACGCAAAGCACTGTGTACAGCCACAAGCTTCTCTGCTCTCTTAGAGGTAAGTCTGTTCCTCTTAAGAGAGTGGATGAAGCTATATGTAGACCAGTTCCTCTCAGCAGCTGAAGAACCGGAAACCTGGGATAGCAGACGATTAGCTAGAGTGGTGGTCAAAGATTTCGAACCATGACAATTCCACCACAAAAGTGGGTCCTCCTGTGCCATAGAAACTATATCCACCTTTGCTACATCTGAATAGCCTCTAAGAGTGGCAAATCTGGTCCACTCAGTGTGAATTGTGCTGGCATCTGTAGAATCATACATCTTCTCTATGCACCTAAAGAAACCCGCCTTCACCTCATCATCCCAAATCGGTGTCACTCTACCCGGTCTAGCCATGTACCACTTAGGATTCAAGGCAAAGGCAGCCATATGCAAAGGAGTGTTCAACTTGTCCCATCTGCGCTGAATGATTGGCCGGATGTGCTCATTGTAGAATGCTAGAGAGGGGTCCTTCACTCGCACAACAGCCCTCATCTGGTCAAGCATAGAGTCGATGCACTCATACACCTCTCCAAGGTTAGGTGCATCCCCATCCCCATATCTGATAACCTGGAATACTGGAGAAATGATGGAGACAATGTATTTCGCATCAGTCCAAAACACATCACTCTTCACTATCTCCTTCACCCTTCTCCCCTGTGCTGTCTTGCCCTCGGCCCACCTATTCCACTCATTAGTCATAACCATGACTTGCAATGCCTCTTGCAACTCAATCATTCTCTCCAAGAGAATGAAATATGATGCATATCGGGTCTCCACCGGTTTCAAGAACTCCTTCTTCGCGAAGGTCCCGAAGAGTGCATGGGAAGTGTGGTGGTTGCAGATAAACATCTGCACATCTCTCGCATCAGTGACCACTCCTCTAATCCAATCAATCTTCCCCATGTCCTTGAGTGCATTGTTCATGGCGTGCACACAACATGGGGTCCACCAAATATGTCTATAGGCTGCCTCAATGAGTTTCCCTGCTGCTTTACACACATGGGCTGCATCTGTGATTACTTGGACCACATTTTGTGGCCCAACCTCCTCAATAGCCTTCCTGAGGAGATGAAACTGAAAATCAGCATCTTTGTGATGCCCTGTACAATCAACTGCTCTAAGGAAGTATGGGCCCTCTGCACATGTGACCATGATGTTGATGAGTGGACGATGGCGAATGTCCGTCCACCCATCCATAACTATACTGCACCCAGATGCCACCCAACATGCCTTCATCTTCTCCATCAAAATATCGATCTTGGAATAGCACTTATCCAAGATCGAGGTCCTCATTTTTGTCTCACCTGGTGGCACATATGATGTTCCTCCCTTCGCCACCATAGCCATCATCTCCCTATAATAAGGAGACCGTGTAACATGAAATGGAATGCCATTGGCAAAGAAGAACTTGCCAATGGATTCATCTATCTCATCTCTCAGTTGCACATTAAACATATTAGCTATGGGGTTACTTTGTGATGTCTGCAACTTGCGTTTCCCTGTGGCTGTCCCCCTAGCGACACTAGAAGTGGAAGTGGATGAAGATCCAAACATCATTCCTCCCGTCTGAAAAGTATGTGGCACTGATGCATGATGGGTTTGCTGAAGGGCTGCCCTAGTAGTCAAAGTAGTAGGGACTGAAATATTTGTGTCCTCTGGAATGCCCCAAAGCTTGTTAAACTCCATTCTATATTTTATATTTTGAGCCTCCTTCAAAAACTTACAAGGCTCCACACCTTTTCCTGTCCAAAAAAGAAAGTGTGCATTCACTCAAGTGATGCTACCAAACCATTCCATATGACAAATGTTGCACTTCCACTTCCTTGTTCCCCCACCTGAACTTGATGTGCTTTGTATTCTTGTAGCAAACTGTTTGAGAGGAGACTTCGGATCAAAATGACCCCTAGCAAACTCTGCCAAAGTTTCTGAAGGGCAACCTGTACTAGCTGGTGCACTCGCCATGGAACTAGATTGGGCTGCAGGATCAGCCCCATGGTCATCCCCCTCATTCTCAGGTTCAAAATCTGAATCATGTTCACTATGAGAGTGAATTTCCATGTCATCCCCACTCATGTCTTGGGTGCTCATCGTGAAAGTGACACTGCATTTCACAAAATTAAAATAAAATCAGCCTACTTTAACAAATTGAAACAATGAACATTGAAAATTGAAATAAGTTAACAAATTTGAAATTTTACTTTGCAGTTTGCAAATAGAAATTAGAAAATAAAAAGGATTTGAGAAATAGAAAGGATATGAGGAAAAAAAAGCAAGCTCTATAAGCAATATAAATAAGTAATAACTAATAGTATTTGAGAAATAGAAAGGATCTGAGGAAAAAAATTTAAAAAAGCAAGCTGTTTACACTTTAACTTTAAACTTTAATATTAAAATTTTAAAATAAAAAAATTGATGTTGAATCTTGAGGGCAAAATGATGAATGATTCATTCATCTTCATCATTTTGCTCTCAAGATTCAACATCAAATCTGATTTTGAGTCTTTGAGATGAATAAGAAAAAAAGAAAACAAGTTTAAACTAAGAAAATAAATTTTAAAACAAAAACTTGAAAAACAACAAGAAATTTGAAAAAAACTTCAAAAACCCTACCTTGTGCTTGAAAAATCTCTCCAAAATGAAGTAGAATCCTCTTCCTCCTCTTCTTCTTGCTCCTTCTCACTCCTATCACACTTGCAATCTTTATTTTCACTCCTTCAATCAGACTTCTTCACTGTTTTTCTTCTTCTTCAGCTGGCTGCAAAAAAAATCAGTCTTTGACTCTTTGTAAATGTGATTGAAATGATCAAATCTTAATGTTTTCATTGTTTTGTGTTGTTTTAGAGGAAGGGGTGGGGCCCACGCCAAATTAGGGCAACAACAAAATACATATAAACTAAAAATTTACATGATTTATGCGTCCATTGACGCGTCTCACGACGGGAGACGGCTAGGCGTTTCCTCCTCAGACGGAGCACCTAAGGGCAAAGGACGGCTGGGGATCTTGGCACCCGGCCCCTTCTCATTCCCCTGGATCAGCCCTTTGTTTCTAAACCTGGGTCATTTTGGGGGAAACTGTCCTAGCTTAAACATCATTTGAATTAAATTTGTGAAGGAAGGTGTATGTGTGGATCTAATTTGTGAAAGAAAAGCTTCCATTATTCAACATTAGAAGTTGTGATCAATTTTGCGGAGGAGAAGACAAACTGCATTATTCATTGAGGAATTCAAAGGTTGGTGCCTATCAAAGAAGAGATTGGCGTCTCTTACTAAGTTGGTGCTCAATTGCAGGGATTGGTGTCTCCATTGGGCTAGTGCTCACAAATTGTATAAGAGGGGATTGGTTTCTCTTGTAGGTTGGTGCCTACAAAGATTGTAAGAAGTTTTATATATATGCATTATTTTGTTGTGATTTTCTCCTGTAAAGGTTTCCACGTAAATTGTGTGTTTCTCTTGTGTTTATAATTGTTAGATCTTGCATGGTTGTTATTGCAATGGTTGATTAAGTTTTAAATTAAAAGGATTGTATTATACTGATTCACCTCCCTCTTAGTGTAATCGTGTGCTCATCAATTGATATCAAAGTGGGTTCCTTCGGAGATAGTTTAACCACTTGAAGGTAGACCTAAAAAGAGCATACATGGCAAGACAAGAAGGATATGGTTTCTCCTCAAACAAAGCACCATTGTTTGATAGAATGAACTATGTTTTTTGGAGCATATGGAAACCTATTTGAATGCATTGGGATATGATATTTGGCAATTCTTGGTGAATGACTATACACCTCCTACAACTTCCCCAACAAATTAGGAAGGGAAGAGGGACTATGAATGCAATGCAAAGACAAAGAATGCAATTCTACGTGGATTATCGCAATCAAAATTTGTGAAGGTCATGCATTACAAATCAGCCAAAGACATGTGGGACAAATTGAGGAATACCTATGAAGGAGATGATAAATTCGAAAGAGAAAAGTTGCAAATTCATCGTAGTGACTTTGGAAGTCTTAGAATGCAAGAGGAAGAAAATGTCACCACCTTTTCCGTGTGGATGCGATTCTCAATACAATTAGGGGACTAGGTGAGGAGATAAAAGATCTAGTCATAGTGCAGAAATGTCTAAGATCTCTACCACCAAGATTCAATGCCAAGGTGTCCACAATTGAAGAGATGAAGGACCTAGATACTCTAACAATGGACAAATTATGTGGAATTTTCACTGCCTGTGAAATGAGGATGGAAAAGGAGATGCTTTCAAAGATAAAAGTTGCTTTCAAAACTATGAAGTCAAAAGGAAACGAAATTGAGTTTAGCGAAAATCAAATAGTGAGACAAAAGATGAAGAAGTGAGCTTTATAAGGAAGCTAAAGAAGGTGTTTGGACAATATAAGGGTAAGTTACATTTCAAGTGTTTCAACTATAAGATTGGACATTTTGCAAATAAATGCTCCTATTCAAAGAACGATGATAGTGAAGAGGAAGAAGATTATCAATTTAAGAAGGCAAGCAAAAAGAATCAACATTACAAAACAACACAAAGGGGAATTTCAAGAAAACCTTGTACTCCTATAGGGATGTTGGTTCATTCAGTGACAGTGATGTAGAAAGTTGTAGGGAGGAAACACTTTTTATGACATTAGAGGTAGAGAACATGGGGAACATTGATAAAAGAGAATATAAGTATCAAATAAAGGAGGAAAAAAACATTGAAGGTTATAGCACATAAGGTTTGGAAGAAGAATTAATTTTTGTGATAGGAGAAACTTATAGATTGAGAAAGGAAATTCAAAGGAAAAAGTTATGGTTTGAAGAAGAAAGGAATTTTTTTGAAGAGGTGGAACGAATGATCACAAATTTAAAAATCCAATTAGAGGAAAGTAAAATGATAGAGGATGTGACAAAAAAATCAACTTAAAGAAAAAATAAAAGGAATGTGAGAAACTTGAATTTGACATTATTGCTCTAAGGAAGAAATTGGAGAAAACTATTGACAAGTTAAACAAACACACTAAGTTTGAGAAAAGAACTAAGATCTTGGATAATATCCTAACTGAACAGAGATTACTATTGCTAAAGATAGGAGTTGGTTGTGAAGAAACCAAAGCAGCTAGCGAGGCACATGATGAGGAAAGTAAAGTCAAAAGTTCAAAAGAATAAAAAACAAAAAGCTAGGTTGATGCAATCAAAAGTCCTAAAGAAGAATGCAACAAAGAGGAAATAAAGTATCGCCAAAAGTTAGATGCAATGCCAAATGAGAAAAATGACATAATCAAGAAACCTATTCCTCCAAGATAACCTTGCACAAACAAGTTCTATCATTTATTTTTGGGCTATTATTATTCATGCAATAAATTTGGTCACAAGGCAATTCACTGTAGGAGTTATAATAAGAACAATGGGTGGAATAAGAATTCTTATGGATTTGAGAATATGAATTACAATTCATTTTCTCCCTTGAACTTCAATGTTGAATGCTATAAGTGCAATAATCTCTGGCATACAACACGTTTTTGTAGAACTATCTTTGTAAAGGCACCAAAGCCAAATCAGAAAGAGGATGTCTTAGCCAAGCCAAATGAAGGAATATGAAAGTGTGGAAACAAAAGAAGAGGGAAGAATAGGAGAGATCCATGCTTGTTCAAGCCGTGCTTCATGTATAAAATGAGAGATCAATGGCATATTGATAGTGACTATTCAAGTCACATGACGATGGATAGAAACAAATTTCTCTATCTAAAGAAGATAAATGGAAAATTCGTAAACTTTGGGGATAACACAATGATTAAGATTGTACGAACAAGGAATTTCAGTCTAGATAATGGACAAACAAGGACATAAAATGTTTTACATGTCAAAGGACTAAAGCATAATTTGTTAAGTGTCAGCCAAATGTGTGATCAAGGTCACAATTTAAATTTCCATGAAGAAGGATGTGAAATTAGAAAAGCTAGAAGACTCATAGTTGATGCAAGTAGAGTGGAAAACAATCTCTATGTCCTAAGTGAAATCAAAGGTGAAAAATGTTTTATAATTTAGGAGGATGAAAGTTGGCTATGGCGCAAGAGAAAGGGACACTTGAACTTTGATAGTTTGGTGAATATTAGTAAGAACTAGGTAGTTAGAGATATTCCTAAGATTTACAAACCCAACAACACCATTTGCAAACAATGGACCAACATGTGGGTAAAAGCACAAAGTTGAGTCACACTTTCAACCAACTTATCAACACAATTGAATTTAAGTATTTCTAACTAAAAATCAATTTTGGTCAAACATATGATCTTATAAGATTCATTGTGCTAAGTTAGATACTTCCACAAATTTTTCTACTAAATTTGTTGGCTAAAAATATACGGAGCACCACTTTGAGTCCAATTTACCAAAAAAGTAAAATTATTTGAAAACTTGAAGTTTCAATAAATCCTGCTAATGTAAATAATATTTTTTTAAAAATATAAAAAAACCCTTTTGTAGATCCATAAGTGTATTTTCAAAAATATATTTATTTTAATAGTTTAATTATTTTTTATATATTTTTTAACTAAAAGTAGGTTATCAACACAAAATATTAGGTTGATTACTATGCCAAGGAAAAATACTAAAACTTTAAAAAAAAAAATTTGAAAAAATATGATGCACTAAATAAAAGAATCTATTTTAAGATGGTATATGTTTTTTCCATTTTAGATGAATATTTAATATGAAAGTTGATGTCTGATGAAAACAACTGTTTTTTGATTCACACATATTTGAATATTTATTTAAGAATATATATTTATCAAAATTGGAAAAAAATATATCCATGCACTAAAATTTCAAGTTATAAATACACACAAAAAATTTGAAAAAAAAAATTACTATAAAATTTTGACGTCCCATGCAACTTCATTTTTCAACATTTTATCATCAACTAAATTATAGTTTCAACTTATTAAAAACTAGTTTAAAATATTTTTTTATTTTTTTTTAAAATACAAACATAAAATATACTAAAAAATACATATTTTACTAGTTTACATCATTTCAAAATTCAAAACATATATGTCGCTTTTTAGTGATTCAAGTTTAAAAATTGGATCAACGTTAGTTGTTTCCTTTATAAAGTGTGACAGAGCTTTGTGTTTTTACCCATGTGAAACAAACAAGAGTGACATTCAAAACAAAGGAATACTCTACATCTAGGCCATTGGAGCTTGTCCACATAGATCTATGTGGACCAACAAGAACCAAGAGTATGCAAGGTGAGTATTATTTTATGTTGTTGATTGATGATTTCTCTATAATGGCAGGGGTAACTTTTCTAAGAGAAAAATCATAAGCCTTTAAAAAATTTAAGGTATTTAAATATCTAATGGAAAATGAAACTGGACTCAAAATCAAATGTCTAAGGTCTGATCGAGGAGGTGAGTTCACCTCAAATGAGTTTGTAGTGTTTTGTGAATAGCAAGGGATAAGAAGACGCTACTTAGCAACTAGAAATCCTCAATAAATGGTGTTGTAGAAAGGAAAAAAACAAAAAACTACAAGAGATGGCAAGGACAATGTTAAATGAGCCCAAATTACTAGACTCATTTTGGAAGGAAGCAATGCTTGAAATAGTATACATTTTGAATCGAGGTCAAATTAGAGTGAATAGTGATAAAACTCTATGAGTTGTGGAAGGGAAGACCTGCTACAATGAAATACTTCAAAGTGTTTGGCAGTAAATGCTACATAAGAAGAGACAAAGAGAATTTTAGTAATTTTGATTCTAGATTAGATGAAGGAATATTTGTTTGATATTTGTTGAGGAGCAAAGCATACAGGTGTTACAACAAAAGACTGTAAAAGGTGGTAGAAAGCACAAATGTAAATATTGATGAAGAAAGATACTATAAAATCAAGGCACTTGAGATAAACTATCTGTAGACACTAAAAATTGACCACTTTTGTTTGGTCAATTTACTCCTAATTCAACCAATTTCATATCCTTTATATTAATTAAATAAACCCTATTATTTAATTAATATTCATTATCCATTATCCCTTCATCTTAATCTATTTCTTCTATGATCTTTAAGTCCTAACCTAAAGTAAATAATTACCTTTAATTATTTCCTCCTATCACTTATCCTTTTCCTCAAAAAATTAAATAAATAATCTATTTATTTAATTCCCCTCATGTCACATTCTCCATAACATTCCTCCAATCCTAATTAATTTGCATAATCTTGGATTAAGGATGCGCACATTTCTAATCCTTGATTAGGGAGGTGTCACATCCTCCATAAAATGCAAGTTGTCCCTAATCTTCCTCCTTTAGCCTAATTCCCCACTAATCCCTCACTTGCAGATCTTAATCCTTGATTAATTAGTGTAGTCTAACCCATGGTTACAATCTCCATGTCCTTTCCATTGGAATTTTAAATTCCATTTATCTATCCAAGGTTGACAAAGGAATTTTTAATTCCTCTTCCCTTTCCCCAAGGAATATTAATTTCCTTTTTATTCTCCCCATGTCCCTAAGGATTTTTTAATTCCTTTTATCCTTCCCATGCACATTAAAAAATGAATTTTTAATTCCTTTGGTCAACCCTTGAGCTCAATCCTTGATCTTCTCCCCCCTTTCAATACCCACCGTCCATTCCCATCTCCCTTGGCTAAATGACTAACACAACCATTTTGGCATACTACCACATTCTAACACAACCATTCTAGCACATTCATCTCAAACCCTCACAATCTCTCAAGCCATTCTTACATCCATTATCATCTATCCTCACTTTGCATCCACCATCTTTGCATCCAAATCAAGCAAAAATCAACTCGTTATTTTGTCAAAATTGATATGGAGCACACATATCAACCCATCAGAAGGGACAAACAAACTCATCAAGATCAAACAAGGTAATATTTTGGTATTTTATTTGTAAGTTTGAGTTTCAATTTGTGTGCATTTTTTTTAATCTACCTAAGATGCAAGAAATCGAGCAAAAGACTAAAAACAAAACAAAACAAAACACTCAAGATTGAGCTTAAAATGAAACTCAAACTTAAAAATAGCAATAAACCAATTTTTACCTTGTTCGAGCTTGATGAAGTTGTTTTCCCTCTTAGATGGTTGATTTATGTGCTTCTAGATCGATTTTGACAGCATAATGGCTTGATTTTGCTTGATTTGGATGCAAGGATGGTGGATTTGGATATAGATGCAAGATGGTAGTGTATGATTGAGAGGTTGAGGTGATGAATTCTTGAGAATGGTTAGGATGGTTAGGGTTGCACAAATGGCTAAGTGTTAGTCATTTAGCCAAGGGAGATAGAATGGACGGTGGAGATTGAAAGAGGAAGGAAGATCAAGGGTTGAGATCAAAGAGTTGACCAAAGGAATAAAAAATTCCTTTTTAATGTGCATGTGAATGATAAAAATAATTTAATATTCCTTGGGAAAAAGAAAAGGAATTTAATATTCCTTGGGAGATGGGAGAGGAATTAAAAAATTCTCAAAAGGATCTTGAGAAGACAAAAAAGAATTAAAGTTCTTTGGGATATGGGGAGAGTTGACTAAGGGGTTGATTATACTGGTTGATAAATGATTAGAGGAAAGTTAGGTGGCTAATGAGGATTAAGAGCCAACTTGCAAAAGTTGGAGGATGTGACATATCCTAATTATGGATTAGGAATGTGCACATCCCCAATGATGGGATCAAGAGGTGGATTAGGATTAGGTGTAGACTATGGGGGATGAGAGATAAAGGGAATTAAATAAATGGATTATTTATTTAATTCCTTGGAGGAAAGGAATAATGGGTAAGATATTTAATTATTTAACTAAATACCTTCAGGATTTAGAAGACTTTAGGGGTATTAATCAAATAATAGTAATATTACTTAATTAATGCAGATAAGAGGATATTTAGATGAAAAAGGATAAATTTGATCAAACATAAGTGGCCAAATTTAGGTGTCTACATTTTTCCCCTCTTTGAGATGGTATTACAAAGTAGCATCATTTCAAAGAAGATTAAAAGATAGCACTAGGAAGAAGATGATTAGATTGTGAGACATGCCCTAGTCATCATTGACTAGGAAGAAGGATGATAGGAGTGAAGATGAAGATTAGGGATTGAGGATTCCCCCTTGATAGGACATGCAGGTTCAAGAGAACATGGGTGTGCTCATGAAATGGATGAGATGGTGCAAGGGTAGATGGGGAAGATGATGCAAAATGATGGATAAGAGAGGATGATAAGTGATGGGAGATAAAAGCAAGCACAAATGGATATAAAGAAAAAGGTGATGTTGCCCCAGTCAAGCTACATGCCAAAATGGGTTGATGATGGGTGGAGTGTGAGTGAGGATAGGGAAGGATACATCATGATAATGATGATGATAAGAGTGTTGAGGAGGGAAGGATACATCATGATAATGATGATGATAAGAGTGTTGAGGAGGGAAGGATACATCCCAAAACAACATAAAAGGATAGGGAAGGATGCATCCCGATGATGATGATGCAAGTGTTGTTGATGAGGGAAGGATACATCCCAAAAAAACAAAAAAGGATAGGGAAGGATGCATCCCAATGATGATGATGAGAGTGTTGTTGATGAGGGAAGGATACATCTGATGATTATGACGATGATGATAATTGGATCGAGACTTGCAACAAAGCTGGGAACAAGACCAAGGATGTGATTAGATGATTTGTGCTAGATCAAATGGATGAGGATTGTATTGAGATGTAAGAAGAAAAATATGCTTAGAATAACCAATATATATTATCCTAAGAATATTGAAGAGATTATGATATGATGAGGATGGATGAAGGGGAGGGATGAAAATAGATATGATAGATAGATGAGGAGGGGATGGATTAAAAGTGTCGTATCAAATCTGCCATGTAGTCAGCACTTAATTTTCTATATCATGGGATATTATGCACTAGGGTATGAGGAGCCAAGTTGAATTTGTATCACATGCATGGGATTGACACAACAAACAATAGGTTAGTCCAACATCCCAAAGTCACGGGGGCTTTGGTAGGGCCAATGTTGGAAAACCACAAACACAGAGGATGCCTCAGCATAACACAAGACCACAAGGACCTTGGTGGGTACTAAACAAGACAACCAGGAAGACAAGAACAAACAAAAAGATCAAGATATGTCCCTATGTTTACCAGTCAAAGCACACCATGATATGATGGATCAAGGTGACCTCGACAAGGTATGATAGGAAGCTCACATGACAAAAAAAAAGCCAAAAGCATCAAAAGATCACAATAAGTTTCAAATGTCCTTTTCCACAGGATCAAAAGGGTGGATGGGATTGATGTGGTCTGATGTAGGAAGGATGCATCCTGTTAAGACCAAAGATGGAGACTAAACTAAATGATCGACATGACTCAGGGTATTCGAAACCCATTGAACCTCATGATACTAGTGTATCTCATTTGTTAAGAACTAGCTAGATAGGGACATACTTGATGACATGACAAGAGACACGAGACACAAAACACAAGATTGACACACCCTAAAGACCTAGGGGCTTGGGGGTCGATCAAAGATTAGCCTTTCCTAAGTGAAAGCACAAAGCCCTTGTAGTTCGATAAAAGAACATGGATAAAAGTGAAAAGAGGACGATGGAGGCGATGATGGATGGAAAAGACTGGATAGACAAAAGGCTCCAAGGGCGGATCAAATGATAAGATGACTATGAGAAGTGGAGAAAATGATGGAATTGATACGATGAGACAAGATAGATCATGTGGATGGGATGATGGTGATATGAAGAATATGTGGATTAGATGAAGCTCAGGGATGGGATAGTTATCCAAATCATCAAAAGATGAATTGGGAGGATGATATGATGAAGGGATGAAAGATGAGAAGTGATAGGATATTAAAAAGATGTGTGAAAGAAGTGTGAGTGATGATGATGAGATAGATGACATTGGGTTGCATGGGGGGAAGCCTATAGCTAGATACCAATGACAAGGGATTATGAGATGGGGTGAGGATAGAGATGAATGGATAGGGAGATAATGATGGGGGATGGAAGGGATGCTATGATGGATGGATAGGTAGATAAGGATGGGGAGATGAAAATAATTTTTGGATGGGTAAGGAGATAAGGATGGGGAGATGGAAGGGATGCTATGAGGGATGGATAGAAAGATAAGGATGGGGATATGGAAGGGATTGTTATGATGGATAAATGGATATGAAGATAAGGATGGGGAGATGGAAGGGATTGTTTGGATAAATGGATGGGGAGATGAAAATAATTTTTGGATGGGTAAGGAGATAAGGATGGGGAGATGGAAGAGATTTTCTCTTGGATGGGTAGGTGGGAAGATAAGGTTGGGGAGATGGAAGGGATGATAGGATTGATGAATGATGTCTCCAAGGACTATGTCACAAAGAAGGAGATGCCTGCTCTAGATATGTCATGTATGATGAAGCCAAAGGGATGGGAGGTAGAAGGATGGGAAAATAAGAGAGTGAGATGGATATGGATATGATGCATGGATAAGGAAGGGAGATTGATGGTAGCATGATGGGTGGACAGGGAAGGTAGATGGGTGTGGATAAGGATTAGGATAGTATATAGGTGAGGATAATTTATGCCAAGAGGTGTCCAAAGCATGTATATATATTTGACCCTATCTATATCAAGATCACAAGGAGGATGGAAGGATTGGGATAAATGGGATATGACAGGCATGATGTGTAAGATAGGTGGGATGGAGGAGATAGGTGAAGGGGATGTAGTTGCCCCGAAGTGTGGAAGTAAACTAGATGGGGGATTTACACATGACACCTACTTGCCAAGTTTTCATCGTGGTACTTATCCAAGACACTTTTTTCCAAGTTTTTACCATTGGACAAATTATTTCTTTTTACTTCTTTTTTTGACTTTTTTGGATTTTTTGGATTTCTTGGAATTTTTGGATTTTGTGCAGATGAAGATGGATAAGAATAGGGATGTGGATAAGCGGATTTAGAAAATATGTGATAAGGATATGGATGGATGACTCAAGCATCAAGTTCCTTATGAGATAATAAGATCCCATGTTTGAAGTGACTATTGGATGTTGGTACAACCAAGGTTATGAAGATGGATGGATTATGCAAAGGAATGGATTAAAGGGATTGTATGAGGAAGATATGTGGGATAATGGATGGGATGTTGGAAAGTGTATGGATGCAATGATGGGGTAGGCATGTGATGGGGAAATGTTTTCAAGACCAACATTGGCATATATGGTGGTGGATGTGAAAGGATAGGAGGATTAGTGGATGGATGGTGTGAGGATAATGGAGGAGTTGGGGTAGTGAATTTTGGGACATAAGGACCCAAAATAGATTTAGGAGATGGAGGGTGTGTATGATTATATTTTTGATTAGCAGCTTTGGATGTTGTTATAGATTTTTCATTTGAAGGCATTGCATCTTTTTTCTTTGGGATCCACATGGTTTTGATTTTTTTTTTGGTGGGCCTTCATGGCCTATGGGTTTGATTTGGATTTTGGATTTGATTTGTCTTTTCTTCAACATGTATTTTTAAGGGGACATGAGGGGCTTTAGATTCATGTGGATGTTTAGATTTATGCATTTTTACTTTAGCATCCAAAGTTCTTTTAATAGCAATGAAATGTGTGCAAGGAGATGGATGATGTGAAGAGGATATAAATGGAGTGATGGAGGTAGGAATTTGGGGATGGTATGTGGATGGAGAATGTGTAGGTACATGCCTTTGTTGATCCTGATTAGGGAACATGAGAGTGGCATGTTTATGATGGGTGACATGGATAGGTGATGAATGGATAAAAGAAGGAATAGGATGAGATGGAGGATGTGATTTTGGGATATAAGGTCCTAAAATGGACTTAGTTTGTGGAGGATGTGTGATGGTGGATGAAGGGACATAAGGAACCAAAATAGATGGAGTTGCTGAAGGATGTGAGATGGTGGATGGAGGGACATAAGGACCCAAAATGGATTTAGAAGACAAAGGAGGAATATGGATGGTTGTTTTGAGGTGATACGATGTAGGGGGGATGGCGACAAATGGTTTAGTGGAGTGACAAGAAGAGCCTAATATTCTTTTAGAGGAGTCTCATTGTGGAAAAATGGAGGTTGTACCAACATTTTTCGATTGCGAGTCTTGAGAGATATATCCAAGATCTCATGTATGTGGGTTTTCTTTGACATGGATGGGCTCTAAAATACCTTTCTCATGAAGGCCTAAACATTTTCCTTGATAGTTCATGCTTTTGAGCATTCAATCTATGGTAGGATGCTTGTTACTTTGGAAGAATGATGCGGGCTGCTTATTTGGTGGAGGATGGGTGGTGTATATGCTTTTTTATTCTTCTACAAGAAAGCCACCATGGATGAAGGTAAGAGTACCAAGGGGATATAAAAGTGGCATTGGGCTAGCTTGGTTAGGTGGCAATGAAGGATCATGGGATGGAGATGATAGGATGGTAGGATCTTTAGTTAGAGGATGAGGTGATAAGGAATCATGAGGGGGATTAGGTGTAATGGTAATATCTTGGTCTGGGGTAGAGGGTGATAAGGGATCATGAGATGGAGTGATTAGATCTATAGTGACAAGGGGATCATGAGATGGGATGGATGGGCTAGTATGATATTGAGATGGAGTGGACGGGATGGTAGGATCTTGATGTCGAAGAGGGGATATGTTCGTATGCTTTGGATCAAGCTCTTGGCATGAATCATCTTGTGTGGGAGGCATGATGATGGAGTGTTGGAGGGAATTATCGAGTGGGGGAGATGCAAGGATTTAGGATTCATGAAGTTCACAGTAATGGCTTTCAGTAATACTTGGAGTGGGAGGAGTGGATTGGATTTGGGTGTCTTCAATGAATTGGGTGGATCTAAGAGTAGAAGATGTGTCTTCAATGAATTGGGTAGATCTAGGAGTAGAAGATGGGGATTCAATGGATTCGGTGGGTTTGATGGTCTCAACAGTTTGATTTGTGCTAGGGGTGGTAACAATAATGATAAATGTGTGATGGAGAAGGGTCTCATCACTAGTGATTGTGCATGGGGGAGTGGGGTAGCATGGTTCCATGACTTCAAGATGTGGATTTGGGGATGTATTCTTTGTCATGAGTCCTTGGAGGACTTTTGGGGTGAGAAACTTGCATATTGTAGGCTTAGATGGTGTGGTGGGAATAGATGAAGGATTATGAATGGATGGAGGACTAGGATTATGGATTGGTGGATTAGGATTAGATGGAGGAATGAGATTGGATGGAGGACTAAGAGTAGGTGGAGGATTAAGACATGATAGAGTGGAAGATGGAGTGACATACTAGGATATGGATGAAGGATTATGACAAGAGGATGTGAGTGGTGGATTGTAGTAAGAGTATTGGGATGGTGGATTAGGATAGGAGGATGTGGATGGTGGATTAGGATAAGTGGATACAAGTGGTGGATTGTAGTAAGGGTATTGGGATAGTAGATTAGGATGGGAAGATTGGGATGGTGGATTAGGATAGGACATGGACGTTGGATAAGAGGAAGATGTAGATGAAGGATATGATGAATATACATATGGGGAAGAGACTGGATATCCCTTGTCAAAGGTAGCATAAGGATTTCTAGTAGGTGTGGGTGAAGATGTAATGGGATAGCTTGGATGAGTGATCAAATTATGGATGATGCTCGAGGAAAGCTTGCTAGCAATGATAGCATCAAGGGGGTCTATTTCATACTCATCTTGATCAACAAGAATTTTGTTATTGTCATCAACATAATTGGAATTCCCCTTGACTACTATTTTTGGTTGCATTGATGGAGGATAAGGATTCATGAAGTTGGATTAGATGGATATGAATTAAAAATATGGGAATAGATGATTAGAAGGAAAGGAAAGAGGATGAAAAGATAAATAGGATGGATTAGACAAAGATGAAAGATGAGATCCTAAGATTTGTTTCAATATCAAAAGATCTTGGATGTAGCTAGAATAAAGCTCAAATTGGCATTTATGTTAAGCTCAGATTGGGATTGGATTAAAGCTCAGATTAGGATAGGATTAGAGGATGTGATGGGATTCAATAAGATTTATTGATGAGATAGGATTGGATAATTGATTAGAGATGATGATGAAATGGGTTCTAAACCCAGTTTAGACATTTGACTTAGATGATGTAAGGTATTGACGATTGGATCAAATTACGAAAAGGATGGTTACAACATTGAATCTACCTCAAGATGGAAGAAGATTGATTAGGTTGTAATGATTATTGACTTAGGCTAGATAGCAATCCTAAGTGTGATTGATGACGATAAGGATCAGACACCTAAGTCAACTTGGATAAAAACCCCTAAACCGAAGTCTAGGTGATTGGGATCGATGAACCGATGGTGGATATGTGATCTAGAGATGTCCTGTGATGAACCTATATGATTTGATTGAGGAAACAATGACTTAATATGGATGAAAATGATGATTATAGGAAGAAGGATGATGGTTTGTTTTGAGAAAACTCGCCTATTCTTGGAAGAAAATTTTCCTTTTCTAGGGAGGAAATTTTTCCTAAAACTAGGCTGGCACAAGGATAGGTGAATTTGATGAGAAAATTCACCTATTTGGGGTTGCAAATTCACCCAAAATTTAGGTGACACAAGAAACAGGTGAATTTGCTAAGAAAATTTGCCTATTTGATAGCAGGTTCACCCAAACAGCTAGCAAGATTGCCTAAACTTAGGGAAATGAGCAAATTTGACTTTCAAGATCACCTAATAGG
>VDFB02056352.1:0-276129 GCA_007258455.2 Sequoia sempervirens
CAAGTAACCAAAAAGACCTCTTAGGTATGCATGTGACTACTAATGATGAGAGCAGTAATATATCTATAGATGAAGGGCGCATTGAAGGAAAAAAGGATAGAGTTTTCAAAACAGCCAACATTGATGATTCTCTACCTCATTACAATGATGATGACATGGGTGGATTTGGGTTTGATTACCACACTAAGCCTTTGGAGAGAGATACTTATGATGATATCAGTATTAGTGAGTTGAGAGGTGACTTATTCAAAGAGACCAAAAAGGATAGAGTTTTCAAAACAGCCAACATTGATGATTCTTTACCTCATTACAATGATGATGACATGGATGGATTTGGGTTTGATTACCAGACTAAGCCTTTGGAGAGAGATACTTATGATGATATCAGTATTAGTGAGTTGAGAGGTGACTTATTCAAAGAGACCAGAAATGATAGAGTTTTCAAAACAGCCAACATTGATGATTCTTTACCTCATTACAATGATGATGACATGGGTGGATTTGGGTTTGATTGCCAGACTAAGCCTTTGGAGAGAGATGCTTATGATGATATCAGTATTAGTGAGTTGAGAGGTGACTTATTCAAAGAGAACACCCTAAGAGAAGTACCGTGAGCACATTTCTTTTGATTAGAACAATCGGCCCTTTAGCACTTGGGATTTGGGTGTGATGGCACCTGAGTATGACAAGGAACCTTTTTGGGATGAATTTCCCTTTGACCCAGATGATGTTCAAAATTTTGAAAACAATGTTAGCTATGAGGTTCCCATTGGAGAGGACGATGTCTCTGATAAAGAAGCTTGTGAGACAAAACTCCATAATGACCTCTCTGAGATAGTTGCAGCCACTAAGGAAGGGTTTGCTGCTATTTAAATTTTCAGAACAGCGATCAGGAGTGACCCTTTGATTGAGTTGAGGGCTGCCTTAACTTTTGATCAAGATGATAGTGAGGAAGAAGTAGAGCTAGAAGACCATAGGGCTCTTGATAATGAAGAGTTTAAAGATATTCTTTAACATTAATCTGATTTAATAATGCATGGAGCTGATTATGAGCAAAGGTTTAGAGAATTTGTTGAGTTTGATACTCATCCTGATGTTGAGCAAAGTCATCAAGTGGGCAATAAGGGACAAGAGTCTAGGGACAGCCAAGGGGTCACTGTTGACAAGAATGAGAGTTCTGATTTTTACTTGCAGCCTAACAACAGTTCACCACCCTTGCATACTTATGGGTGGAAAGGTCAATTCTTGGTGTCCGTTGAAAATGAAGTGCAAACACTATTCCGATTTGATTGCACACACAGTTTGGTTGAAGAACTCTACTGGTAGGCTCAGGTGGATGAGAGGCGGAAAGGAGTTAGGGATGGAGACACTCTCTCCAATCTGCAACTTATCAAAGACTCTTTGGAGACAATGGAATCAGAATACTTACACTTGATTAGAGATCGAAATTATGCCTTCGAAATTGCAAAGAAGACCATTGGTGCATTCCAAGAAAAGGAGAGAAGTGTTGACGAGCTTACTCTTGAGCTCGAATAAACAAAGGATATGTTAGAAGATACCTAGATGGCACTAAAGGAGGCAAAAAGTCAGCTTGTTGATTTCAAAATTTTTTTAGGGAGCAAGAGAATGAACAAAGAGCGGAAGAAATGAAACAAGTAATTGGTGAGCTTGATAGTCTTCAAGAGGAGTTTGATCTAGAAAGCTTCACAAGAAAATCAGAAGTTGCTTGTGTAGATTTGATCAACGAGATGGAGTTGAGCAAGAGGAAAGGGATGACTTCCAAATTCTTGACAATCCTCACTTTGAAGTGGGTGTTGAGTCAATTTATGATAATTCACTCTTTGTGATGGAGGATGAAGCATCTGATGAAGTTTCCAAGCATGAGACAAAATGTGGTTTTCCGCTTTTTGATGATTTGAAATCAAACCATGAGGATGTGTCACACTTGGTGATTGGTAAACTTTTGACGCTGCTTGATAATGAATGCATCAATGAGGTTGAAGCTGAAGTGTCCACACGGGATGTGTTGAAACATGGAGTCTACATCATGCCTAACCTTGAGGAGTTTCCAAGAAGTGATTTTGAGCTTGCTGAAATTTTTAGAACAGCAGTAGATAATCTGATAATGCAAGTTCAAAGATTATTTGGCTTAAGGGAGTGGAAAGACAAGGGCCTAAACATGATTTTCACTCACTTTATGATCCAATTCTCAGATTAGCAGTTGTTTTGACATATGCTTATTCTTCTATGGGGTGAAGTATGGAGACACCAATTGCTCTTAGCTCCTTAGATGGTGATGCTCTCATGATTGACTTGCAAACAAAGGCTAAAATAGTCATATTCTTCCATAGGAAGCAAGAGGATGAGTTTATGATGGGAGTAATAAGGTATGCCATGGGGGAGCAATTTGTTTATGGCTCTTTGGTGTTTCTCATGAGAGATTTTTTTTGGTAGAAGATGCTTTTTGATGAGGCACACATGATCAACGGAGTGGCGCAACACAAGCATGGTGGTCTCACTTTGGGAGAGGTTTCCTGTGCCTAGGATTGTAGGCATGGGCAAATTGTTGCTGTCCTGTCTCATTGCAGCCACCTTATGAGTCCGTTGACTTTTCCACCATTGGATTGGAGAGATATTTTGAGCAAAGGATGGCTCTATGTGGTGTTGGAGTCTCTATAGAGAATTTTTCCAGCCTTAGACATGAGCAAATGTGTTATTTTGGATGATGATTTTCAGTGTTGTAGCAGCTGTTCATCTTCTTGGGTGCTGATTTTCCTAAAATCAGATCTCAAGTCAACCATTTTAGACTTGATGAGCAACTGGTGTACTCGTTTTCAGACTTTACAGTCTCCTAGCAAGACTGATTTATGGTCTCAGATGAGAAGAATGTCGAGTTGGGGCAATCAAAATCCGTGTTTGGATAGTGTTCAAGCTCTAACTAGTGGCTATTCTTATACATACTGTTGTACTTATGATTGGGACAGCCAACCTCCACTTGTTTTGGTTCATCATTCTAAGACTCTTAGAGTTGGAACAAATAGAGTTTTCAAAAGTCTTCATGGTATTATGATGATATATTTGTAGATCTCTTTCGAGGGATGGCTTTCCTTTTAGCATGAAGATTTGAGGGAGTCACATATGCAATTGTGGCTTTGCTAGACACCATGTGGAGATTTGTTGAGTACGGTTTTGAGTCGAGCAAACTTTCCTTCCTGTTGCCCAAGGTTGTGATAGGTAGTGGCATAGCAAATATGGATTTCTTAGAGTTGTTTGGACAAGAGATGTTGCAAGGTATTGATTTTAGGCCTCCCAGGTTTTTCAACTTGAGTCTCGTGGATGGTAACATTTTGGGGTTACAGGGGAGGATAGTGCAAATTTGGCACAATGGTTTCACTAATGTGATTAGAGTGGTGCAACATCGGCATGGTGGGTCCTTCCTAAGATGGACATGGGACCTTGGGATCCTACTTGGTTTTGTGTGGATCAGTCTAATATTTTTGGAGTTGTGGTGGCATTGCTTGAGGACAAGCAATCTTTGGGAAGGGTGGACTGTAATTGTTAAGAGTTAATGTTCACATGGGTTAGTTATTTGTGATAGGTTTGTTAGTATTAGAATATCATATAAAGGGCAAATATAATATTATTAGTTGTACAAGAGATTGTAGTTATAACAACTCATATTATTAGAGAGTGGATCCTAAAATGTAGAAGATTAAACTCCTATATAATTGTGTAATATGTGTGGGATGAGAATGAAATAAAATTATAATATTGTGTGAAATTTTTTATCCGCCTTGCCCAAATTCCCAACAGTAATTTCCCCATTTTTAGCCTTATGCTTTCCAGTGACCGTTAGCCTATTTCCGGAGGTTCGTAAGCTAGTCAAAGGAAAAATTAGGGTTTCCTATTTTCTAGGAGGTCTCCTTCGGAGTTTTCAGGGGTTGCATGCAGGGGTTTGGCAGTTTGTCTCTTGGGTCTTTTTGGGTTTTCAGAGGGCTTTAGAATGGTATGACATGCATTTTCATCAGAGTACATTTTTGGACTTATTATTTTTTGTAAGTTACGATGACTGCCTTGTTTGTTCTCTAACGGAGTTTGGAGTTACTATTTTTAGCAGTATGCTATTTTTAGTAAGTGCTATTTTTGGCAGTGCAGCTTCAACAACAGTTCAACATTTAGTGTCTATTTTTGGCAGGGCAAAATATGTAGTGGCATTTTCAACTTTCTTGGAGTTTGTTTTGGAGTTGGCAACTTAAGCTATGTTTTAATATTGAGCTTTTGGTCCCCAACGCCTAGACACATGACTTCAAGTTGTTTTAAACTTGTGTTACTTTATGTGGACGTCCCTTCTGGAAAATACAATTGCTTTTTGATAAAGTTAAATTGCTAAGTCATATTGGGTGCCCAAGTCAAGTCAAGTCAAATGCAAATTAAGAAATTATTTTAATCTCCTCTTTTGGGCGTCCCTTTTGGAGGGAAAAGGTAATTCAAATTTTTGGGTTAGAAAGCTATATATGCATGGCCTTGCCTCCTCATTTGGTATCCATTATTCATCTCATAACGAAGTGTTGCTTGATTTTATCTAGACTCTTGCTTTGGGGTTGGAATACCTCCTTGCCTTATTCAGTTTTGGGCTTGCAAGATAGCTCCTAGTTGATTGTTGGTGCTCTTTCATTCAGAGAATGCAACTGAGTTTCAAGGTGATGGCATCATTTTATGTTTTCTGATTTTGGGTGTGGTTGTGAGTTATTTTCTAGTTTGTGCCCTTTTTGGTGTGTTTCCTTCAGTTTCATGTTGTTGGTTTTGAGTATGGCTGAAGTACGTTTCTGATTGCATCTTTTTGAGGAGTTGGGCAAAGTGGGTATTGATTCATTGGAAGCCTTGCAATTGGGCACCCCTATGCTTCTATTTTGGTGATTTTAGGTGTGTATGATTTTTGCTAGAGGTGGCCCTTCCCTAGAAGGTTGTACCCTTTGCTGAGGCTGCATTGGGAAGCGTGCAGAAATTAACAGAACTCTTTGGTGGAGTCTAGCTGCTTGAACATGGACGCCTAGTCTCTAGGCATCATTTGCTTTCAGTTTGAGTTCATTGGGAGGTATTTTGAGTAAGATGCGAGTATTTTGGTGATTCCCAAGGTATTTTCAGTCTTTTGGCTCTATTTCTTGATGTTTATCTATGTATTTGTCATGGAGATCATTTTCTAACATTTGGGCATTCAAATTGCTAAGTCATCTCAAGTTTCATTGCAAGAGATTCTCTATTTTAACGCTGATTCAATAGTATTGATCAGCTCTTTCATTTCTGCTCTTTGTTTTCTTTTCCACTGAAAAGTGGAAGAGGCTGGCTTGCCACCTAGTCATTAAAGAGCTGAATGGTTCTGCAAACCCCGCGACCATTGCATTCCATGAGCAGACATCTCTGTGAGGCGTCCAGTCAAAAACCACGCGGCCCAGCACTGTGTTGCCAGTGCTTCCACATTTTGCATTCACGGGAGCCATAACAAAGGGCGGAGGAAAAAACCCGCAAAAAAAAACCTAGATAACTTAAAAAAATAAAATACCTCAAATCTTGAGTCGAATGCACCAGTCGAAAACCTTGCTGACTGTAAATTTCGATCTCCAAACTCCAAACGCAAATCTCTTGTGTTCACTTTTAGACTTTCAGTGTTCTCATGGAAGCTCCAGTCGCACGATGAAGACTCATAAGACCAAAAAAACATCAAATAAAACTTTAGGTTATAAATATTAAACTTTTTTGTTTTTAAATTTTTTAACACTTTTTGAGGAGACATTTCTCATATGGAGGAGATGTAGGTAAGTCTCCTGGGCGTTTCCTTGGTGTCTCCCTACCAGAAACGGCAGGGAAACGTCTCCCTCCAGGAGGAGACGGTGGGGGGACGGTGGAGAAATGTTTCCCTGGAGTTTCCCCGTCTCGAAAACGTCTTCGTCTCGGGTGCGCATGGTTTTTCGGGGGGGACGCGTCCCCGTGGAACACTGCAAATTAAAGAAAGGAATGCTTGAAATGATTGAAAGCCAGTTGATTATATTTGGTTGTAAACACAAATAAGACATACCCATTTGCTGGTAAAGAATTTCATAAGTCTGTTTTTTATTACAGTAGCCTTATTTGCACTCCATTCAAGATGCCAATCACCAATTTGAAGGTTCTCCAGCTTGTAATCAATCTGCAAGTACTCTTTCAACTTGGACGCCCAATTTCGAAGCCACAAACAGTCACCAAAAGAGGCGATCTGCCGACTAGAGGAATCACTCCTCCCAAGAAGGTACGACTGTACTTGCAACTCCCATGTGCCAATTTGGGGAAAGCTGAAAGCTGGTCTAGAAGCCTGATAAACTATGCAAGAAGTGACACCTAAGCCACAGGGAGCAAAAGAGAAGGTACAACTTGAAGTAGCAGACCCATGTGCCTTGGAAAGATGAAATCTTCAACTCCAATGTGCTGGTTTATTACTAGTAATCTGCAAGTAATAAAATCTACAAACCCTTGTTCCAGATCTGCAATGCTAAGCACAAAACCTAATTTATTCTTCAAAGAAATACTCAAATTTATGCTCATATGTTGATCCCTGAGTGAGACCAATCATGTAGGATCCTTGGACGATCTTGCACCCCTGTAGAACCTGTTCTAAGAGAGGGTATCCATCCTCGATCAGCCATGAAAGACAAACTTGCAGTAGGAGCTCACAAAATGATTATATATTCTGAATGAATGAATTATGAGCCAAACCCTTGCCTTATGGAGAAGTATGCCACTTTTAGATATTTCAGACTTGGACAAGTCAAAACAAAATATCTCCTCTTGAAAATCAACACCACTTTTCAATAGTGCTTATAATTTAATATTAAAACATTTGCCAAAGTGACTTTTCACTTAAATACTTTATAAAGTGACTTTTCACTTAAATATTTCATAAAGTGACTTATTTCACTTAAATACTTTATAAAGTGACTTAAGATATTCTTTTAATAAAGTCACTTTCACTTTATAACATTAAATCACTAAATCACTTAACAATAGAATATTATTAAATGATGTGACTTAATAATTCCATAACTCCTGGCCCGAATATCCAAATGACCCCTTGAGAGTGTCCCATGACCAAGATCAACTGCAAGTGTGCCATTACTGACTTGAGATGTCACTTACTAAAAATAGTAAGTAACAAGGACAAGTTCTGAAACCCCTAAGGAAGATTCCCGAATCATCCCATTAGCCTACAGGAACCATAGTAATAGGCTAACCTTGTTCCTCGAGCCACTCGCTAGGAAGGGGACATTACAATTTCCTTTTCCCATTTCATGTTCATTACTTTCACTATTGTTGCCCATGTTATTTTTGAAAAAGCAATGCAAGTGCAAGCTGAAAATAGAAAAAGTATAAGGAAATCAAACATTTCTTCTTTAAAACTTTGAAAACAAACAAAGAAAAGAAAAGAAATAAAAGAATTACTTACATCTTCTATTTCTTTTGCTATCTCACTACTCACTGATGCTGCCCTAGTTTTGATTTCTTTAACCGCACCTTCAAACCTTGCCCAAAATGATTGTTATTTCCTTCAACTTAGCTGTAAATATTTTTGGCATGTAAAAATGAATTACAATGAAAGAGGGAGGCTTCTTTTTGCTCATATAGGGCTAAGAGTGGCATGGGGCCCCACAAAATGGAACATTAAAATAATTTTTAATTGATTTTGTGTAAGGACCAAAAGATTTCCATTCCATACAAAATATAGTAAATGAGTAACATTCTTTTCAAGTAAGGAGATAGAGGTACATTTATAACATGATATATCCATAACATGTACACCATGAGTTATCCACAAATGCTCAAAGAAATTTCATATATCATTATCAATGTACATACACCAATAAAGGTGTTACAAATAATCTATTTCAATGATACAATAAACAAATCATCTATTTCAATGATACTATAAACAAGTCTACATAAATGTTATATTCATGAAATAAAGTTACAATGTACAAATGGGCTATGCAAGCCATAAAGAAATAGTATAAGAGATATATCCATGACAAAGTAAAGCTCTGATCCTCATCCGCCTTGACTCCACTGGTCTTCTTGCGCTGAGGGCCAAGAGTGCGGTTAAGGTGCCTTTTCCACCCAACCACGAAGCACATGACTTCCCCGGGTTTCTTCCTATCTCAAAGAAATCCACGACCCTGCTCGAGGAGCCTAGCAACCTGGAACAATACTGTAGGAGGGAACTCTCAATGCAAGCTTGATGCCTATATGCATTCCTATACTAAGAATGACATTTCTTGCAAACAGGAGGTGGCAGAGACCTACGTAACATTTAATTCTAGGCTTTTATTCCATCTATTTCAATGGTACATTGCTTGGCCAAGCTTAAACATAAAATAAATGATAGTCTTAGAAAAGGTAAAACTATTGTCTTTGTGGGTCCACCTTCGGCATCCTGTCTTGGAAGTCTACTCATAATGCATAAATTCACATAAATCACATAATTGCATAAACTCAAGCATTTTCTATGCAACATTTACAGTAACATGTAACATTCAAAATTTCCATGTTTCCTTTTTCAGAAAATAAACTCCCCATATATAATCCCATAAAATGCTCATGTCTTAACACAAATTTGTAACTTTCCAGAGTTTATCATTTCACGCAAATAAAAAAAAAAAACTCCACGTTATTCACAGTTTTATCACAATCTAGTTTTCATAACAATAATTCATATCCTTGCATGTATTTTGAAGGTAAAATAATTTTTGTAAAAAAAATAAGAAGCTTATTTAAAGAAAAATAAAATTGTCATTCAGTAAATTACTAAATTAACAATCAGCTATTTACTAAATTAACAATCAGATATTTACTGATAAAAGTAAAATCAAAATTCTATTTCTAGTGCCTTTTTAGATTACAGAAATAACAATCCAATACAGTATTGGATCCACTGATAGTAAAAATAAATAGGGATAATTTGTCTCTTCCAGTTTGGAAATAAAAATATTTATATTTGCCTATATATGTTTATATACATTTATTATAATTTATTTTTTATAAATTTAAGTTATACATTCAAAGGTATATTGTTACCACACAGGTGAATAGTTTTCCTGATTATTGGAATATATAACTAAAAACACACAAAATAAAGGTGAATGTCAATTGGCATATATTTATGTGTGGTTATACTAAACCTTGATTTAATAAGGAGGTAAATACAATAAGATTTGAATAATTACTCTCCAGTTACAAATAAGAATCCAATGGTAATAATGATAAACAAAAAGAATGTTATATTGCAGATACACTGTAATTTGAATAGTAAAAAGATAAAATAAAATATTCAAGATTATGTATATATATTCATTTAAGTCTCAAGCTTATTAATTTTCTCTGTGCAAGGCAATAGTTTTCCGAAAATGACCAAAATAATCTCTTGGAGAAAAGTCCAGATTGGAGAAAATAAGGTATAGTAAAGACATTTACAATCAATAGTATCGGTAATGTTGTATATATATTTTTATATATATAAATACATATATATGCAAATATATATATATATATATATATATTTATTTATTTTATATATGTAAATCTTTATAAAAACACATTTCTTTTCCCCAGCGAATAGTGAAAGTTTTTATTGTTTTTTTTAAAAAAATCAACAATTTCTATAACCCTTGCTGGCCTTCCATGAGGAAGGTGCTGCCTATGGGTGGCAGTGCCTCCTCCACAGGCTACGACCTGTGGGGGGGGGGGACGCTGGCCCCCACCTGCAGCCCCTCCCCATGGCAGAGACGCAGGGGTAGGGAAGGGAAGGCGTAAGCCTTCCCCTCATCCCTGCCAACACACCCAAACACAATTTCTTAACAGCGGAACAAAAAAATATAATGGCCGTCTATACGGCTTTGTTAAAGCTCCATTTGCTAAATATATAATCTTATATATATATAAATATATAAATATATATATGTGTGTGTATGATAAAATTTCTTATATATATATATATATCTGCATAGTTGTATATATTTAAATATAGATATAGTATTACTTGCATTTATATTTATGGTTGCAAAAGTTAACTTTTAGCTGAGAAAGGGATTTTACAACAATCTAGGTTTAGATTCACGCATGGTAAAACATAAGGTAAATTTTTAACTACTTTTGTATAAGGTTCTCCACAGAGAATAGTAAAGTTTAAAAGAAATTTCACAAAAAGGTGAGGTAATTTATTAAACTTTCAGAGATACAAAGTGCATCTAAAAATCATTATTGAAAGCGTAAAAAGATTATTCACAGATAGACATGTTTATTTTCTTGCAAAAGAAAAACAATGGGGCAATAAAGGAACCTGGTATTCACTTTCCCCAAAAGAATTTCCTCTTCTTGTACCCTCGCCCTATCTTCTGGGGCTTGCTTTCTGGGAGTCTTCTTCTCCTTCCTCTTTTATTTTCATTGTATTATCTCCTTAAACCCACTGATTTTTGAATCCACTAAAATCTAGAAAGTAATCTATTTTGTAGATATTTTTTTGATAATTTGCAGAGCATAAAATCAAGAAATGTGTTCAAGAACCGTTCATTTTTCCTTAATCTTTTCTCTTTTAAAAGTTTCCTTTCAGTTTCCCCCCAAAACCTAATCTTGAAAAGATAATCGATTAAAGAATTAAAATTTGTTTCTTGCATACTATTTTCTTGATAATTGAATGAAAATCAATTTCATTTCAACCTTTGTATTTGTTATCCCGAAAGAGTTAGACAGTGTAATTTCCAATTTGTAAAATAAAAGTAAATATTTACTCTTAGTGAAGAGTAAATAAGTATTTAAATATAAAGTAAAGATTTAACCCAAAGTAGAAACATTTCATTTTTTTGAAAATAAAATAATTATTTAATTATCCAAACATAATCTTTTACTATAAAACAGAGGAATATAATTAAAAATTAATTCTTCTATTTTACTGTACTTTTTATTTCCATTTCATTAAATTAAATAAACACTAAGAAAAACATACAATTATGCATCCAATTAAATTAATACTTCATGCATTTAAATGACACGTGTACGTGTGTGTATGCGAGAGTTCCGTTCCTACTCTACCCTTCCAAGAAGCTAACCTTCTCTCCTTAGCCACACCCTTGGTCTTCGATGACCTGCATCTCAATACCCTCAGGTACGCAATCAATAGATTAGTATCCACATAAAGATATAAATCAAGACATTAAAACTCATGAATTCAAATAACATTTTCCATTTTTTTTTTTTCATCATATTCAAAATAAATTGCATTCTAGGCATTCAACTTCAATTAAAGGAACATTTCATATTCCATCACACCAAAAACACCATAGTATTCATTATGTATTCTACCACACACATCCAATCAAATGTCAAATCCACACAAAGCCAAAAACAAGGAGCATAAGAGTTTGAGACGTGACATTTTGCGCTTTTAAAAAAAATAGATAAGTGTTGGACTCTCCACTTTTCTAGGACAGCTAGGGCAATATTTTTCTTTTTCTTTTTGGGGAAGGTAGGGGGACATTTCCTAAGCATTCTTGTGTCCCTTGAACATTCCTAGTACTAGAATGCAGCAATTTTTTTTTGGAGTAATGTCCCCTAGGAACAAAGGTTCTTAGGGCTTCTCCATGGCACTTCATGCTCTATTTGTGTTTTCAAGTTGAGTGTTCTTGGTTGGTATTATGGTTGTTGCGAAGGATGGCAAGACCAACATATTAGGGACAACCTTTAGTTATTTAGTGGCTTTATGGTGATTTGAAATTCCACTAATCTGCCTATTTAAGTGAAGAGAACAAGGATGTATAAGTTTGAAAAGTAGGCAAGGGATGAGAAATGTACTATGCAAAAGGCAACACCACAAGACCCACATCAAACACGATTGGGATGGATGAAGTGGAGCTAAAATTCATGTACAAGAGGAAGGGAACTAGTGAGGAAGAGGAAGTGGAGTGTAGGAATACCTTGAACTTAGAAGAAGGTGGAGAGACGTATGAAGGAAAAGGTTAGGATGGTGATATTTTTTGTTACACTTAGAGGTGGAGGGGTTGTAAATGATTTCAAGATGAGGACATTGGCAATGATGAAATGTTGATGACATTCAAGGAGTAGGGTAGGCGAGAAGATGCTAGGTGCTCCTTGAGGAGTCAACACCCTTGCACATTACTTATTTAGTTATTTTTCATGTGGTTTGATTCATGGTAAAACTTCGGTTGGGATGATGGAAAACTTTGCTTCACTGCTTCCTCTCCCTATCAATTCTTTTTAGATTTCTAGCCTTCGTTGGTGATCATCGATATTGTTACTCCTAAAAGAACACCTATTGGTACTAGGTATCTTAGGAAAAGAAAGTTCATACAGGTTTGTTAACCAAATACTTAGAAGTTGATGACATTGAAATTAGTCTAGGGACTCTGAACATGGACATTGACAATATAGATGGGGAGGCCATTGGTATCCCACAACAACCTATCTTTGAGATTGAGCTCATTCTTGCTATTGAACCATTGTCAAAGCTTCTTGCTGAGCTATGCTTATTGAACATATATTTATCTGCTTGTTTAGCTGAATATGATCCTCTGAGAATACGCCATAACCAACCAGCAGAGTGCACAATCGTCCAAGCGTAGGATCATCTGTGGTTCTGTTGATGATATTCTTTAGAATGATGGTGGGGAGGAGGAAGGGCGGGGAGGCAGGGGTGTGGCGGGTTTCTATACCAAAGAAAAAAATGGTGCTTGTGGCCTCTTCAGAAAATGAATGAAGAGGGCCTAAGATTTTGTTGATATCCATGTATGATGGGCTAAGTTACTTGAGTTTGGCTCAAGGAATTTGGGACAGACTTTTTTATACTGGCAAAGAAAGGTAACGATTTTTTGGGAGATTCACAAATAATATTTTGCTGCCAAGAGTAAATGATTAGAGTTTATAGTGATTAATTGATTGCGTGAATAGCATGAAAATTTGCCATGACTTCGTTCTGTCTTCATTGAGTAGTGGCAGTGATTTGCAGGTAGGTGCATAGGATCAGTCGATGTGTTGGACTCATTGGTAGGTATGCCAAATGGCACTTTGCAACAGTTCTACTAAATGCAAAACAGACAAATGAATATGCACATCAGTATCACTCGGCAGAATGAACAGCTTAAGCAAAACAAGTGTTTTATGTCCAAACAGAAAGCAAGATTCTTGAGTCGAAGTGCAGTTGGAACAGTTGACTAAGAATTGAATGAGGCAGAAAGGTGAGCAGGATTGAATGATACACAAGTGGAAAATGCGAGGAAACACTCAAGAATTAAAGATACCATATGAGGCTGCTTCAAGACGTGGATGGCAGGATGCCCCCAACAAATGCATATGATCCTCAATGGTCCCTCAGATGCTATGATGTCGACAATGGTGGGAAGATTTAGAACATAGGGGGGACTTAAAACAGAAAAGAATGGTGGAATATAATTGATATATTTTGATTTTCTGATTTTCATTTTTAAATGAGACTTAGACTGATCTGTGTGGCAGTTTGGAATACCTTCCCTGAAAACAGGCACTTCCAGTCATGGTCCTTGTTGAAGCCTCAGTTTCTTTACTAATGCTCAGAACAAACTGTAAGATGCATCGGGATGCTTAGAGTTTCTCTTATTCAGTCCTCTTCGCTTTGTGATGTAAGATTTTCAGAAACTGAATATTGTGTTAACAGTCATAAGAACCCCAACAATGTAAAATACAAATGTGTTAAAATGCTTAAATTTTCAGAAACTGAAATTTTGTGTATTGATGGTTTTCATGTCATGCAGGTTCCCTTAAGTTCTGGGGGAATGCTTATCACATGGATTTTCAGATTCTAAGTTGAATAGCTTCAGCTTTTATTTTAATGCAATTCTTTTTCTTCTAAAATTAGCCATGAAGGAATTGCCATCCAAATTTTAAATCAGAGTAAGTCACACCATGCTTTTAATAAGTATTAATTTACAATGTTCACTACTGACATTATGTTCTGTACAATTTATTATGTTGTCTGCCAGCTTGATGATAATATTAAAATCAAACATTTACAATTTTGCACTAGACTTTTGAAACACAAATATGAATTCCAGTGTTTGTGGTCATTGTAATGGATGATATTTATACTTAAATTTTCCATGCAGCTATCCAACTTTTTAATGGTGTTTAATTGTGCATAAAAAAGACTATAAAATTTGTATTTTCTTGGAAAACCTCTCTCTCTCTCTCTCTCTCTCCACACACAGAGCACACACGTGCACATGCCCCCTTGCATGTGTGTGCTTGTGCGTGCGAGAGAGAATCATAAAATTCTACCTTGTTTTCATTTCTAAGTTTTTGTATATTCCTTGGGGTTGTTTGTTATAATTTTGTTTTTAGCATGTTTGAAAATCACTAAATAGTGAGTTATTTTTTGTATGCTCAGAAATACTTGTTACGATTTTCTGTGCATGTGCATAACTATGGGTGCGTGCATATGGGAGGGCATGCCATGTGTTTGTGCGCATTGAATAATTATAGCATCCCACTGGGTTTTCATTTCTGAATTTTTGTATATTACTTGTGGTTGATTGTTACAGTTTTGATTTTAGTGTGTTTAAAAATTAATAAATAGTGGGTAATTTTTTAATGCAGAAATATTTGTGGAACTAGCCTTTTTGTCTATATTATAAGTTTTCAAGACAAACTTCAAAGCAATTCGTATTTCTTCAAGAAGAGAAGGCGTGCATCTTTAAGGGAATTCATAGTAAAATTTGCAAGTTCTTCAGAAGGACAAGTTCTTCAATTCTCAACAAGGCAAATTTTGTCAAAGGAAAATTCATAATTTTGAAGCAAAATTCGTTTTTAGATGCATGAAAGGCGTAAAAAAATTCTCTTCATTACAAGGCCTATTTTCAAGGAGATTCCATTTCTCAAATGGTGGATCTATTTGCAAGGCGATTTCTCCATCAAAATTTGGACACAGTTCTCAGCAATTTGCTTTTCCATCATAAATAGATTTCTCTGATTTAGCACCTCATATAACATATGGAATGTATTTTTCCTAGAAATAGTTTCCCAAACAAGTATTTCGCATTTCTTATATATCTCAAAAAATTGCCTATTTTTTAGTATTACTGCAATTATCTATATTTGATAATTGAAATGATTCCTATGCAGAGATATCGTTGTGGGGTTTTAAACAGTTACCTTATGATACAACATATAGAGAAGTTTCATCTTCCTAAAACACCTCAATTTGATGGTATAGTCTCTTTTATTATAGTATGTGTTATGCACCACTGGGGGTTTTGATTATGCATTGCAAGTTGATGAGGGTTCCCTACACCTTGATGTATATAAATAAGAGCTTTGCTCATTTGTAATAACTTTGCTTAGAGAGAAATATATGTGACCTTGTCAATATTGCTCTTTTGGTATTTGTGTGTTTCACTATTTCGATGAATTGTTATGCCACATAGGGTTTCATGCAATTGTGAAATGGATTCTTTATGTCTTGTCAATCTTTTATCATTAAATCAAGTGTTATGCCACATAGGGTTTCCGTTTTCTGAAGTCTTTACTACTTTCAAGTGTTATGCCACATAATAAGATTGGCGTGGTAAATTCCTCCCATAGTTAGATCTGTTTTGCATATTTACCATTGAGATCAATTGTTATGCCACATAGGGTTCCAAGAGATTGAGATGATAAATCTGCTTTATGTAAATTTACCATTGTGATGTTATGCCACATAGGGTTTCGAGAAATTGCAGTGATAAATCTGTTTTGTGAATTTTATCCCACATAGGGTTTCTAAGATTGTGATGATAAAGGCTGCATTTCAATCAAGTGTTATGCCACATCATAAGATTGTCATGGTGTTTGTGCCCAATAAGCTTGTTTAGATTGAGATGATAGTTGCGACCTAAGTAGAGAATCTAAACTCATTTTCGAGAATAGGAAAACTGAAAAAATTTCGCTCAACCTGTGCCTGATAGGACTTAGATTGCATTCCAGCACAACGAGGGAGCTTGAAGAGCACTCATTGCGTAGTGTACATAACAAACCTGCACTCCAGAGGTGTTAGGCCAACAAGCACCTAATTGTGGAGGGATTTTTTTGGGAAATTGCGACCTAGGCCTTGGTAAGTTATAGGAAAACTTTCAAATTATTTTGAGTTTATTTGTGTGATTTGTTGCAAAATTGTTTTCTACCATCATGATGGGGCCTGCAACAAGTGGCAAAAAGAATTCTACCAAAATGGGGAAATCTTTAGATAAGGATGAGGTAGAAATTGAGGATATTAACCCTAATGATGAAATCAACAAAGTCAAGGGTGAAATTTCATCATTGGAGAAGAAGATGACTGAAGAAATTTCGTCAATAAAAAGGGAGATGCAAAAGGATGAGTGAATTAAAATCACTTATTCATGGTATGAAGTATAAGGCAGAAGATTCACCTTGTAAGGTGGAAGATAATGTTTTTGTTTGAAATAAATTCTTTAGGCTTGACTTGGATGTCAAGAAGGATCATCCCTTTAATAATCCTATGCCAAGGCAATTCATACCCATGCTGGATATGATAAAGTTTGATGGCAAGGATCCAACCAATTGGCTTTGCCAAATGGAGTAGTTCTTTGATGTTCATCATGTTCCTAGTGAACAAAAGGTGGCTATAGCATCATTATACCTGGAACTAGATCAATTCATTTGGTATCCTTGGTTATGTGATGAGAAGAGAAAGAAGGGTTGTGTGGTCACTTGGCGAAATTTTTAAGTGGAACTTGCTACCCATTATGGAGATAACTTTATGAATAACTACTTTTTCCAACTCACTAAATCAAAACAAACAGGTATGATCAAGGACTATACTCAACAATTTCAAACCCTTTGTCTAAGGGTGGAGAATGTGACATAAGAAAATTTGAAGGAATTATTTTTAGGAGGTTTAAAACATCACATAAAATATGAGGTACGTTTGTTCCAACCACAATCCTTGTCACAAGCCAAGGGATTGTAAATGTAAGTGAAAGATCTCCTCAACCTACTAGGTTGACTCCACAAAAAATTGAGAAGAAGAGAGCAAACGTGTTGTGTTTCAATTGTGATAGCAAATACAGTTGAGGACATAAATGTAGTGAAAAGAAATTGTTTCATATTGAAGGTTTGAGTGAGGAATAAAAAGAGGAACCGATATTAGAGGGTGAGAGGGAGTTAGACGAGGAATCACATGATTTCCAACCAATCATTTCTTGCCATGAACTCTTAGATTTTAGTGCCCCACAAACTCTCAAGTCAGTGGGTTTCTTGTAATGGTGTTGATTGACTCGGGTAGTACTCATAGGTTCATCAACAAAAAGTTGGCTACTCGTCTAAATTGTGTTACATATCCAACTCTAGAGTTTTAGATCTTGATTGCTGGTGGTATTGTTAGTTGTTTTGGAAAATACCATAGCATTAAATTATCAATGGGAGATTATCTCCTTAATATCCCAATGTATGCTATCTTCATGTGTGCAACAGATATTGTTTTGAGAGTACAATGGCTTACTACATTGGGAACAATTGAGACGAACTTCCAAGAAATAGTCATAAGATTTCAATCATGGGGACAGACAATAGGGTGAAGAGGATTGAAGGAAAAGTCCTCACAAATGGTAAGCTCTCATCAAATGCAAAAGTTGCTAAATAAAGGAGTTGATGGATTTGTTGCCCAATTATGTTCATTAGAAGCTTATCAATCTAACGCTTTGTAATGTCCCTATTTTTAGCCCTACGCTTTCCAGTGACCATTAGCCTATTTCCGGAGGCCCTTAGGCTAGTCAGAGTCAAAATTAGGGTTTCCTATTTTCTAGAGGTCTCCTTCGGAGTTTTCAAGGGTTGCATGTAGGAATTTGGCAATTTGTTTTGTGGGTCTTTTTGGGTTTTCAAAGGGATTCAAAATGGTATGACATGCATTTTCATTAGAAGATATTTTTGGACTTACTATTTTTAGTAATTTACGATGGATGCCCAGTTTGTGCTCAAACGAAGTTTGGAGTCACTTACTATTTTTAGCAGTGTGCTATTTTTAGTAAGTGCTATTTTTAGCAGTGCAGTTTTGGCAGTAGTTCTGCACTCAGTGTCTATTTTTGGTAGGGTAGTTTATGCAAAAGTGTCTCCAGCTTTCTTGGAGCTTGTTTTGGAAGGTTGCCAATTTAAGTTATATTTTATATTGTGCTTTTTGGCCCCCAATGCCTAGGCCCATAACTTAAGTTGTTTTTAAGTTGTGTTTTCTCTTTTGGGTGTCCAAATTGATATATCAAATGCATTTTATAAAGTTAAATTTTGCAAAGAAGAATTAGCCGCCCAAGTCCAAGTCAAAAGATGAATTAAAAGATTATTTTAATCTCCCTCATTTGGGTGTCCCTTTTGGAGGGAAAAGCAAGTTTGAATTTTTGGCTTGGAAAAAGCTATATATATAGGGCCTTGCCTCTTCATTTGGTATCCATTATTTATCTTATAACAAAGTGTTGCCGGATTTTATCCAGACTCTTGTTTCGGGGTTGGAACACCTCCTAGCCTTTCTCAGTTTCGGGCTTGCAAGATAGCTTCTAGCTGATTGTTGGTGCTCCTTCATCTTTAGAGGGTGTAATGGAGCTTCGAAGTGATGGCTTCAATTGATGTTTTCTGATTTTGGGTGTGGTAGTGTGTTATTTTCTAGTTTGTGCCTTTTTGGGTGTGTTTCCTTCAGTTTCATGTTGCTGGTTTTGAGTATGGTTGAAGCACATTTTTGATTATACCTTCCAGAGGAGTTGGGCGTTGGTTCTAGGTACTGTTTTTGTGCATTCCGCCCGCGTGGGTGACCCTATGCTCAAGTTTTGATAACTTTTAGTGGAGTGTGTGATTTTTAGTCAAGGTCGCCCTTCCCTAGAAGGTTGTACCATTTTATTTTGTTGCCTTGGGATGTGTGCTGAAAAATCAAAGCTGTTTGGAGTGGTTTGTTGGCTTGAGATTGGGTGCCTAGCCTCTAGGCATCTTTTGCTTCCAGTTTGGGTTCATTCAGAGGTGATTTGACGAAGTTACGAGCATATGAGTGGGATTCAAGCTTGCTGATCAGAAAATCAGATTGCTGCTTCTTCATATCAAACCTGGTATCTTTGTCATATTTTCATATTTTACATGATGCCTTGTCAATATGTTGTTTAGAGATGAATTCCTAACATTGGGGCTTATTGTTGTATGAATTTCTCATATGATATACTGCTATGTTCCACAGCATTTCGAGGACGGGGACGGGGGGACGACAGGGGACGAGTTTCAGGGACGGCAGTCCAAGGGCAGATTTTTGGGGACAGCGGGGGGACAACGATGTAGGAATTTTTCAATATATATATATACACAATTACATATATATGTATGAATTTTTAAAAATATATTATATATATAGAGAGAAAGAGTTCAATTTGAAATAGCAAATATGTGCAACAATATCAATTACAATATGTGCATAGATAAAGAGTATCTGATAAAACATTTAATATTTATCAAGCAATTTTTATTTAATTTGACAATAAAATTAAATAGTTTGTTTAAAAGTTAAATGTTTTATCAAATATAATGAAATATTTAATATTTATCAAGCAATTTTTATTTAATTTGACAATAAAATTAAATAGTTTGTTTAAAAATTAAATGTTTTATCAAATATAATGAAATATTTAATATTTATCAAGCAATTTTTATTTAATTTGCCAAAAACCAAAACAATTTTTACTTTGACGAAAGGAGGACGCCTGGGCGTCCCCGATACGGTTGGGGGACTCCTAGCTATGTTCCACGGCATTTCGAGGACGGGGACGGGGGGACGACAGGGGACGAGTTTCAGGGATGGCAGGCCAAGGGCAGATTTTTGGGGACAGCGGGGGGACAACAATGTAGGAATTTTGCAATATATATATATACACAATTACATATATATGTATGAATTTTTAAAAATATATTATATATAGAGAGAGAAAGAGTTCAATTTGAAATAGCAAATATGTGCAACAATATCAATTACAATATGTGCATAGATAAAGAGTATAATATCAAATATGTGCAACAATATCAATATTAATATTTAATATTTCATCATTTAATATTTAATATTTAATATTTGATAAAACATTTAATATTTATCAAGCAATTTTTATTTAATTTGACAATAAAATTAAATAGTTTGTTTAAAAGTTAAATGTTTTATCAAATATAATGAAATATTTAATATTTATCAAGCAATTTTTATTTAATTTGACAATAAAATTAAATAGTTTGTTTAAAAATTAAATGTTTTATCAAATATAATGAAATATTTAATATTTATCAAGCAATTTTTATTTAATTTGCCAAAAAATCAAAACAATTTTTACTTTGACGAAAGGAGGACGCTTGGGCGTCCCCGATACGGTTGGGGGACTCCTAGCCGTCCCTTAGCCGTTTCAGGGACGCCTAGTTTTATTTTCCAGCTGTCCTCTTTTTTGGGGATGCGTTTCTTGCCGTTTCCCACTTTTCGAAAATTGTGGGGGACGCCTGGGGGACGTCCCCTGCCGTCCCATCCTCCTCGAAACGCCACAGGGTCAGGGACGTAGGGTTTGGGGGGGGACGCGTCCCCGTGTAACACAAATATACTGTGTTTGAAATCATTTGTAATCGTTGCTCTAGTAGTACTAGTCAACCCTTTATTTCAGTATATTGTATTTTCATTGAGGTTGGCATGCCGCCTTATTGCTTTCCTTTGTTACCCACTGAAAAGTGGAAGAGGTTGGCTTGCCACCTAAGTATTTTCATTCTATAGTGGTCGGTTTATTGCCTAAGTACTTTCATTTCTATAGTGGTCGGCTTGCCGCCAATATCATTGTATTACCAACTTTCTCGGTTATAGCTAAGAGATCCCCTTACACCGTATGCTCTCACCTTGCCCATTTGGGGATTTGGGTGATCAAAAAGTGAAGGGTTGCTTCCAAGTTTGTAATCTTTGATTTGAGCTAACACTAATGGGTAAAGTTGTGTTGAAAAATAAAAAAAACTAAGGGGGATATTAGATGCTCACACTCATCTAGATTTACAAGCAATTATTGATCATCATTTGGTGGGTTCTGGAGATATACCAAAACGATTGCCTTCTGATCATGAAATGATAATTGATATTCAATATTCGTTATTCTGTTATTTACAAAAGGAGAGGAATACTCCTTATATAGAAAATTACAAGACGATGTTTCTAAAAAGAAACAATCGTTAACTAATGATAACTAAAGCAAATAACTGAAAGATGCTAAACCAAACTAAAGCGTAAACAAAAGTTACTAAGAGCTAAGTTAACTAAAAGTAAACTATCGACTAACTAAAGCTAAGGTGACCATTAAATATTACAATTAATATTTTAATACTGTCCCTTAATGGTCATCCTACAAACATAAACCTAGTTTATCAATGATCTTTTGGAAACATATCATCGGTGATTGATAGTTGGAGAAGCATAACCGCCTCACGATTACTGGTCCTTTCCCACAGAGCAACCAAATCTAGACATTGACACACGAAAGTTTTGAGCTTCCTTTGCTTCTAGGAATTATAACTTTTCCCATTGAACCTCTATGTGCTTTCCAACATGAAGTTGGTCAAAGTAGCCATCCCTCCCGTTTTTCAAAAGCCCAAAAAACGAGGTAAAGTCTGTGATCAGCTGGCGCAACTCCCTGAACAATCAATTAGCACAACTCTCATGATTTTGAAAAAATCGTCTTAAAAGAGGCTTAGGAACAACAAGATTTTTCCCCAAAAAACCTTCGAAAAACTTTGAAAATAAAGATTTTTTTCAGAAAAAATCTTCAAAAAGCTTTAAAAAAGTAAAGATTTTCAAGAAAAAATAGTCAAAAAACTTCTCAAAAAACTCTTAAAAATCAAGATTTTTTAAAAAATTCAAAAACTTTTGAAAAGTAAGTTTTTTTCAAAGAAAAGAAATTTAAAAAAAACCTTTGAAAAAGCAAGTTTTTTTCAGAAAAAATCTTGAGAAAACTCTGAAGAAGCAAGATTTTTTCAGAAAAAATCTTCGAAAACTTCTAAAAATCAGCAAAATTTTTATAGATTTTTTTTCAAAAACTCTTAAAATCTTTAGAAATATTCTTCAAGATCACCTAGATTAGATCACGAACTCAACCCAGATGAAAGTGTTGCACACACAGGAAACCCTAGGCGTAGAAACTGGTATTCAAAAATACCCAGAAAATGAAGAAAATGGCCACAAATCTTCAAAAAATCTGCTGCAACAAACCCTTCAAAAATTGGCTCAAAAAAACCCTTTGATTTCCAAAAAATCTTTTCACAAAAACTCTTCACAAAATTCCTCGATTTTTTATCTAAAAAAAAATCAGTTAAAACTTTACGAATTTTTATAAAAAAATCCGTCAAAAAACTTCTGAAATAATTTTTCAATTTTCTAGGTTATCCATAAACATTTGATTTTAAAAAAAAATCTGAGCAAAAGCATTTAAGAAATTAAAAAAATTCCTTTAGGAAAACACGAATTTTTATTTCTAAAAAATTCGCCAAAAAAGATTGAGCCTAAGCTTTGATACCATGAAATGATAATTGATATTCAATATTCGTTATTTACAAAGGAGAGGAATATTCCTTATATAGAAAATTACAAGACAATGCTTCTAAAAAGAAACAAGCAAATAACTGAAAGATGCTAAAACAAACTAAAGCATAAATAGAAGTTACTAATAGCTAAGTTAACTAAAAGTAAACTATCGAGTAA
The DNA here is from genome assembly GCA_007258455.2 of Sequoia sempervirens. Taxonomy (NCBI): domain Eukaryota; kingdom Viridiplantae; phylum Streptophyta; class Pinopsida; order Cupressales; family Cupressaceae; genus Sequoia; species Sequoia sempervirens. Next base: position 22,793 of record VDFB02056352.1, read on the forward strand.
CTAAAGCTAAGATGACCATTTATTTATATATATAAATTGCAGGAATCGGTCGGGTATCCGTCCCCCATAAACTGCAATATATATATATATATATATATATATATATAAATATAAACTGTAGGAATTGGTCGGGTATCCTTCCCCCATAAACTGCAGTGTGCCTAGTAAACTTTTTTCACGTGACCGGTGACGTCGGTGTGACGCGCCCTCCGGTACCATGGGGATGGTGGGGAGACTAGATCTCGTGACCTCTTGCCTGCAACATATATATATATATATAAATTGTAGGAATTGGTCGGGTATCCGTCCCCCATAAACTGCAGTGTGCCTGGTAAACTTTTTTCACGTGACCGGTGACGTCGGTGTGACGCGCCCTCCGGTACCATGGGGATGGTGGGGAGACTAGACCTCGTGACCTCTTGCCTGCAACATGATGCTTTAGCCAATCGAGCTAGAACCATCACCCCATTACAATCAATATTTTAATACATGCCATACAACTAGTTCCAGGGAGCCAACCATCCAACATTAGGTCTTAGAGGTACCCATATATACAAAGAAGTGAGATCAAAAAGATTCTTGAGGAGATGCTAGAGGCAAGAATTATCAAGCATAGCCAAAGTGTTTACTCCTCGCCCATGGTGATGGTGCATAAGAAGGATGAAACTTGGCGCATGTGCTCAACTATAGAGTGCTCAACATGTACACCATCAAAGATAAGTTTCCTATTCCAATCATTGATGATTTGCTAGATGAATTGAATAGAGCTATGTATTTTACAAATTTAGATCTTAGATCAAGTTATCACTTGAAGCAGGCGCATTATTAATTTAGCTTATTATTAAAGTTTGTTCTAGATTTTTCTAGATAAAATAACGTGAGGTTGTGAGCTCTTCACAATCCTTTGAATCAATTAGTTTTAACTAAAGAATAGGTAGTTAGAGGGATTGTAGGGATTGATTTATATCAGTTTCAAACTTTGTTTAGCCTATTCTGTAGTATAAAATCAAGCCTATGTTATAGCCTACGGGCAAGAAGTTGTGAGGAAAGATATAATGTAAATAAAGGTTGAGATTGTTTGTTGTGCATTTTAATGTTTTTGTTTTTTGTTTTCTCTATGAATTTTTCCCTGCTATCATTTTGGGAGTGTATTAGGAAGTGCATTATCACCAAACTTGAATTAAGGAGGGAGATATTTGTAACACAACATTTAGGACTCATGAGGGTCATAATGAGTTTTACTTTTTGGTGATGCCATTTGGTCTTACCAATGCACCGTCTACATTTCAAAGTTTGATGAACTCCATCTTTAAGAAATTTTTGAGGAAGTTTGTATTAGTATTCTTTGATGATATATTGATTTATAGAAAGACATGGGAAGAACATGTGCAACATGTAGATCAAGCATTACAAGTTCTCGAAGATCATCAACTCTATGCTAAGCCATTGAAGTGTGCTTTTGGTCTCAATGAGATGGAGTACTTGGGACACATAGTTTCACATGGAGTAAAGGTGAATCCTAACAAAATTAAGGCTATGATGGAATGGCCTGTTTCCAAAACCATTAAGAAATTGAGGGGTTTCTTGGGATCGACTGGATACTATAGAAAATTTGCAAAGAACTATGGCCGTATAGCAACACCCTCACAACTTCACTGAAGAAGGATTCTTTTCATTGGAACGAATCTGCTAATGCAACATTTGAGATATTGAAGGAGGCTATGTGTATGACTCCATTGCTTGCCACTCCAGACTTCACCAAGGATTTTATTGTGGAATGTGATGCTTCAAGAAATGGTATAGGAGTAGTTCTCATGTAGGAGGGTCGACCCATTGTTTTTGAGAGTCGTTAATTAAAGGGTAAGAATCAATATGAGAAGAGAATGCTAGCTATTCTTCATGCAATAAAACAATGGAGGCCTTATCTAATGGGTAAACACTTCAAGGTTAAGACAAATCATGATAGCTGAAAATATTTTTTGGAACAAAGATTTTCTTTTGAAGAGCAACAAAAATCGGTCACTAAGATTTTGGCATATGATTTTGAGATTGTATATAAGAAAGGGAAGAAAAATGTTGTGGCAGATGTACTATCTAAGATTGATGAGAAGGATGAAGCTTTATTGTGTGCCATTTCAATATTACAAGAAGATTGGATAGTAGAAGCCAAAGTAGAGTGGCAGAATGATGTTGCTACAAGTAATCTCATTCAACAATTACAGAGTGATCCTAATAGTTTAGATAAGTTTTGTTGGAAGGGAGATGCTTTGCGGTAGAAAGTAATAAAGCACACTCTTATACTAAGAGGGGGGTGAATCAGTATAGATTTAAACTTTACTCCTTAATTAAGCATAACAATATTACTTCTGCCCCTCCTGTGTGGTCGCTAGATTTGGGTCCTGTTGCGAGTGATGTTGACTTTAATGGTTGCTCCGTCCCCCTACTTTTTGCTTTTGGTGTTGATGCCTTGGGGTTTGGACGCGACTGTTACTGGGGTTGGCCAGGAAGTTTGTGCGGGCCCTTCTCCTTTGGTGGCTGGGGCTCGTCCTGTCTTGGCTTCTCCTCGGGAGATTGATGCTAAGGATTTGTTTCCTGGGCTGGGTGCGGACCCTTCTGTGGAACCTCCTATTGTTCCTGCTTCTTCTGGTGGTCCTCTTTCGGCTATCTCTGACGAGGGATCTGATGCCTTGAAAGTTGTAGAGGGCTCTGTCCCTGGTGATGCTGTGTGGGTGGATGTCCCTCCTGTTGGGGGATTTCCTTCTATGGGCTGGGTGAAGTCCTTCTCTGAGGCTGCTAAAGCGGGTTCACAACCTCTTTCTCAGTCTCGAGTTCGGCCTTTGCCCTGTGCTTGTGATTCCCCTGTTGTGGTATGTGGACCTGAAGTTACTGAGAACGAGGATTTCTACTCGAAGCAGGGCGTGGTTTGCAGGTTGAATGGCTTGTGGCCCTCCCTTCCCGATCTCCATGATTGGGTAATCGCCTCTTGGATGCCGTTGGTCTTTGGTGAGATTGAGCTCTATCCCAGCGCAAGGGGTTTCTTTTTAGCTACCTTTGCCTCTTCCGTGGAGCGAGACCGTGTGCTGGACAGGGGGTGGATGTGGGGTATTCATTCACTGTCCATTAGGCCTTGGGCTCGTTCTTTCAATTCCCTAACGGAGCTGTTGAACATCAAACCAGTTTGGGTCCGATTGCCAAATCTCCCTATTCAGTTTTGGGAGGATTCGTGTTATGAGGCTATTGGCAACACCATTGGTCGCTTTTTGATGGTGGACTCTATGACTCGGGAGATGGGGCATACTACGGTAGCTCGGTTATTAGTTGATTTGGACATCTCCAAACCTCTCCATGGTGATGTGGTCTTATTGGTGAAGGATAGACCTTGGAAGCAGCTCTTGGACTATGAGGGTCTCCCTTTTCGGTGTAGGAGATGCTTCTTTGTGGGTCATTTGGCCTCTAGTTGCCCACAAGCCCGTCGCAAAGATGCTGCTACTTGGTGGAAGGATGCTCTCTTGGATCACCTCACGGTGGGTTCTCCTCCTTTGGTTGCTTCTTTTGCGGAGGTCGACCCTTTTGCTTCTTCTCAGGAACCTCGGTCTACTCCTCTTTCGGCTAACCTTCCCATGGAGCCTCTGCTTGCTCTATCTATTGATGCTGTTTTGTCCGAGCCTCTGTTGGCTCAATCTGTTGATGCTGTTCTGACTGAGCCTGCTTGAACTTCGGTGCTTACCTCTGATGGTCCTTTTTTCGATCCTGTTTCCTCCCCTGCGCTGTCTCCCCCACAGTGTGGTGGCTCTTTGCCCTCGGTGGCTTCGGTTGATCCGATTCTCTCGCCTCGCTGGGTGGACTTGGATTCCGAGTCTTCCTGGTCTGTTGTGCTGAGAAAGAAGGGACTCCCTCGATCTGTAGCATCTTCGTGGCCTAGGGTTAAGGGAGTCAGATTAGTCTCTTCAAATTCTGGGGTTGTCTAGTCCTTGTCTGTGTTTCGATAGCTAACTGTCAGCAGTTTCTGTGTGGACTGTCCTCTTTCCTAGTTCATTTCTGGGTTGAACTAGCCTCTTTTTTGGCCCTTTTGGGCTTTCTGTGTAAAGGGTACAACACCCTGTAAATGCTGCTTATCTTATCAAAAACAATATTACTTCAAGCCCTAATTATCCATAGAAGTATCATTCATGTAAGATGTAGCAATTTGAGAACATTCACAAGAGACACAATTTTACATGGAAACCCTTACAGGAGAAAACCATGGCAAAATTTTTCCCGTATTAATCTTCTTACAAAATTCACAGGCACCAAGCCATTGGAGACTCCAATCCCCACCATTGAACACCAACTCAGCAAGACGCTCCAATCTCTTCAACAAGAGGCTCCAACCTCATGATCTCCTCAAGTAGGAGGCTCGAACCTCCACAAGAACAATGTAATAATTTTATTTGCATTTTCTTAGATCTGCCATAACACCTTCTCACAAATCTGCTAAACTCCCCTTCATAGATCTGCAATATAGTCTTCTCAAAATTGCAATAATGTCTTCACAAATTCGGCAATAATTTCTTCACAAATTCGGTAATAATGTCCTCATAAAATCTGCAATAAAGTCTTCATGAAGTCTGCTCATGAATTGCCATGGTCTTGCTAGTATCACTTCTTTTTCCCTTCCCAAAATCGCTGCTATAAATCTGCTCACATATGCCTTATAAATCTGATTGAATAGTCTTTTATTTCTGCTCTTCATAGAAAAATTATTCCTTGAATGATTGATTTTTCCTCACCTTCAAACTTGTATCTATACATGCCCAAAGCAACTCTTCACCCAGAGGAGGTGACCCATCTAAGGGGGGTCGGCCATGCATCAATTTTTTTCTTTTTTTCTTTTTCTTTTTTTAAAATTTAATTTCTTTTCCCAAAGTTTGGCACACCTCTCTGGGGGGTCGGCCCAATTTGGGAACCCCATAAAAATGATAATAAAATTAATTTAATTTTAATTTTATTTCCCCAACATGGGGCAGCTCCAAGTGGGGTCGACCTCATTTAATTTTGTTTTTATTTAATTATCTTTAACAATCCAAAAAGGGGTTAATATTAATTTTATTTGAGGCCACCACAATCACTAAGACTCCTTTGACATCAATGACAACAATTTTCCAATAGAAAGAGCGATCACATCTTTGCGAAAATTCCTCTCTCAAACAAAAGATTCTCATAGAGCTCCATGAGTCTCCATTTGGTGGTTATTCAACATTTTTGAAGACATCATTGGGTCAAGAAAAACTTCTTTTGGGAAGGGCTAAATGGGGATGTTCAAAAATTTGTGGTAGAATGTCAAAGGAATAAATGGGAGACAATTAAGAAACCCAGTCTCTTGCAACCCTTAGTTATTCCTAGCCAACGTTGGGAAGAGGTCTCCATGGACTTCATCACAGGGCTTCCAAAGATCTAATGGTAAGAATGTCATCATGGTAGTAGTGGATCACCTCACTAAATATGCACATTTTATTGCATTATCACATCCTTTTACAACAAGTATAGTGGCAAAAGTATTTTTGGAGGATATTCAAAAGCTACACGGTACACCTAAGGTTATTGTCAGTGGCTGTGATCGTATCTTTGCTAGTAACTTCTGGACATATTTATTCTCATGTTATGATGCATAGTACTATTGATGATAGTAAGATTCTTATTAATGTTGTTTATATAGGCAACATTTTAAGTATTACCCATTTATGGATATTTAGAAGGAATGATCCATGTGTGATGTTATTAGCTCTTAAGAAAATTTATGATATACTTATTTAAGAATTACATCAAGGTGTTTATGCCTTCACCATGATGAGAAGGGGGGGATCGCCAAGAAGATATATCAAGTGGTCCTCCTCTAGATACACCACCCAAAGAGGGAACAAGATGAGTCCCCGTGGGCCAAAGGGGTATTGTCGTTGTCTCAACGGGTATTGCCTTTGGGTCTAGATGAGTTGAGCCGCTGAGATACCTTCTTGCAACTTCTAGCCTCACATCATGGTGTAATGAGTTTGATAGATACTTCAAATTAAATGTGAGTTAGTAAGGCCCATACACACCATGGATAGGGGAAGGGAGGATTGCCGAGGGAGTATAGCGAGAGCGCATCTTCTGGATACGTCACCCGGAAGGGGACAAGATGAGCCCACATGGGCCAAGGGGGTACTTGTCGTTGCCTCAACGGGTGTTTCCCTTGGGTCTAGAAGAGTTGTCTACCAGGACACCCGTTGCAACTCCACTTACCCCACCATTTTGGTGTAATAAGTTTGATAGATACTTTAAATGGGAGTTAGTAAAACCAATACATATCCACACCATGGATAAGGGAAAGGAGGAATCGCCGAGGGAGTACAGCGAGAGGGCATCTTCTAGATACGCCACCTGGGGGACAAGATGAGCCAACATGGGCCAAGGGGGTACTTGCCGTTGCCTCAACGGGTGTTGCTCTTGGGTCTAGAAGAGTTGGCTACTAGAATACCTGCTGCGACTTTACTTACCCTACGAGGATTGCCGAGGGAGTACAACGAGAGGGCATCTTCTAGATATGCCACCCAGGAGGGGACAAGATGAACCCACATGGGCCAAGGGGGTACTTGCTGTTGTCTCAATGGGTGCTACCCTTGGGTCTAGAAGAGTTGGCTACTAGGACACCCGCTGCAACTTCACTTACCCTACCATGTTGTCATGAGTTTATTAATACTTGAAATATGATCAATTGCTAAATATTGATATTGTGATTATAATCTGTTACTCAAAATGATTATGGTGATGATTTCTAACCTATGTGCAGGGCTCAACCTTCAAAAGAAAGGTACTCTCTAAACTCATTGTCTATTTAAGCAAGAAAATTAGGGCAGATTTAGGCATTCCAAATTAGGCACTTACAACACTGCAACTCATTGTTTCCTCTTTTTTCAAATTTTCTCAAAAGCACTTGGAAACCAAGCACCAGAGAACCATCCTCATCATCTTCAGTACTTCTAGAACCAACTGCAACCTAGCAACTCAATCATACATCCATAGATAGAAGCTTATGAAAGCAACACTAGAGGTTGACACCAGTAGCTTACTAGTGACAACATAATGCAACTAATCAAAGCATCATTAAAGCAACACCATAGACAACACCAATCAACTACACATACACTTGCAACAATCTTTTGCTCATCAATGATAACCCAATCTTGTTGACATCAATGACAACACCAACTGCTCATACTTGCAACAATACAAAGGTGAAATTAATTTGTAGTTAAATGTGTTGCTTCCTTGGAGCATGTAGAAGAAAAACTGCTAGGACATCCTCTTTACACTCTTCAATTTTCAATTAAGTCACCATTTTGAGTCTGGAAACCAGATTGTCAAGAAATAGTTATGAAACAGTTACAAATGAATTTAATTTTTTTTATCTAAATTTCAATAAAGATTTATGGAGGAGTTACAAGAGAAGGGTTATATGTATGAAATCATTTTATAAAGCGTTGAGGGGCGTGGGTTGTTTTTTTTAGAGACTTTTGGATTCCTACACATTGTAAGGAGTAGAAGGTGTCTTGTAGCTCTTCTTTTTTATTCAAATAGAAAATGATATTGTTGGACTATTAGCATGTGTATTATTTCTTTATGTTTTAAATGTTTCTTACGTTAAATTTACAACCTTTCTTTTAAATATCTCTTGTTAAGTCATGGATGAAAAGAGTCTTGTTTGATGTTTATGTTTACCAATGCAACATTGAATGTAATATTGTGTGATTTTATATCTATGATTTTGGAATCCTAGGTGAATGTCTCCTTTCTTATGTTTGGTAACATTTCTTCGTCTTAACCCTTGTTGCAGTGGTCTTTCAAAGCATCTTTTTATGAGAATGAATTTTTGTATTTGTTCTTTTTTGGAATATTTATTCTTTATTTTTTTTGGGAAAGTTGGGTTATTGGCGCCATGTTAGCCTTATGTAGGTTTTCCTCTTCTTGCTTATGTCTTAGTTTATTTACCGTTCCTACTTTTTGCTTAAAATAATAGATTTGAAAAGCCCAAAATTCTATCTTATGAGGTAGTTGCCTCTCTCAAACACAAAGGAAGATTGCTAATGTAATAGTGATCTCCTAATTGTTGTAAACATTGTCATTGCCCATTGGGTGAGTCAGATTTTTTAACTGTTGTAAATTGTCACTGCCCATTGGGTGAGTTAGGTTGTTTTTAGCGAAATATCATATTGACAAATATGTTTACTGATAGAGGCATGAGGAATTGGTTGGGGTTCCATTGAATGAGGCAGTTCCTCATAGTGGTAGTGAGCTAGACTTAAGACTTTGATTTTGATGCAATGTTAAAATATGTTGATTAGGGGTAGTGGCATAGAAAATATGTTTTTGTCATTTTGTAGCTGAAACTTGCAGCTTCTAGGCATTTTGTTTTAATTTTTATATAATATATATGCACATTGTTAATGAAAGCAATTAAATTTTGCTAATTTTTTCGTTCACTCTCATTTGAAATCTCAATTCAACTGTACTGTTGGGTGTTAAGGTTCTATAATGCATATGATGAATGCCTATCAATTTTATAATATAAATATTTGAAATTTCCAATGTTTTCAAATTTTCCCTATTTTTGATACCCGTCCACTAAAAAATGGCCTTCCAAAAATTTTGTTTCAAAAAACACATTCCCCTTCCCCTGTTGTCCCAATTCCAAAGACTATGATTGAATTTTTAAAGGACTCAGTTGTTTTTTACTTGGATGTCATGTTGTTTTCCTCTTTATTTCCGAAGGTGAAAAAATAAAATCCTAATGTACCTTCGTAAATATGCAACATGCCGAGATTTATTCTACCAAGGGTTTTGGTAAATGTTTCTCTTTATGCATGCGTTGAGGCCATCCGTAACCTTGTCATTTGGCTTAAAGGAATTGGACAAGAAAAACATGACATTCAGGGTAATATGTTGCTACATGAATATGTTGGTCACATAGTTTTACTTGGCCTTGCGACTAGTTAAAATCAACACACTAAACATACACAATTTCATAAAATAAACTTAAAAAACATAGAAAGTATTGAATCTAGTGAATTGATATGGTTATTTTTAGTAGTTTTAGACATAAAAAACATAGAAAATATGTTACAAATTTTTCTTTTAACTCAAGCTCCTCATAGGTTGCATCCTAAAACTAGATGGTCAAGATTCTTCCTCATGGACAATATCAATCTCAAGTATATCATCATTCAATACAACTCCTTTTACTTTTGCGTTTGCTTGGACTTGCACCTTTCATTGTTTCTCTCTCAAAATTAGCAATCTTCTTGGCAAACATGGGCTTTACTTCTTGACAATCCAATTTGAATAAGGATTGATGCCATCCAAGCAAATAGTATCAGGAGTCTTCTTTCCCTCCATATTTTTGACCTGAAGAGAAAGGTGGTATTTTACAAAAACATGGTCATTGAGATGTTTTTGAGTTAATGTGTTACATTGCTTTGTCTCAATAGCCACAAATATGCTCCAATCGCATTCACACCTAGAATCATTGTTTGGTTGGCCGAAAATGTGGATAGCTATGTTTTGTAAGTATACAAGAATTGCACTTATTAGACAAATTATCCATGCCAATATGATTGAACCTTTGAAGGACTCTTTTTTTCAAAACTTGGTTGCTAGGTCATTCTCCTTTGAATACACAGAGAAGAAAACAAACTCCCATCCTCATCCTTGTAAATCTTCACTCTCTATTTATGTATTGAAGTTATCTCTAACCTCTTCATTGGCCTTAAAGGAATTAGGAAAAAAAAAACCGAATCAAGTAATAGGTTATTGCATGCATATGCATGGCGTTGTTTAAAATATTGTACTAATAAAAAGTTCTATAGTTCCATGATTCTACTTGGACTTGAGAGTTGACACTTAGTCAAATCTTGACATATTTAAATAACATGCATGACATAGAATTTAGAGAACTCACAGGCAATTTTTCAATTTGTTTGAAGCCAAAAAGGAATGAATCCATATTATAGTGTCATATATGATATGACTGTTACCTAATTTTCACCCTCAGGGTCAATCAGGCAAGGCATCTATGTTGCAGGTGTTCATAAGGGCCAAATGGGATATTTCCATTTAGGGTCAGTTCATGCATCTGATGACATTTCACAGGGAGCTTAGTTGGGAAGCCTTCTTTGTTGGAAATATGCCTCAATAATCACAGGCTGAAGCCTCCATTAGAGCCAAGTCGGTATGACATCTTCACTGTCTGGCCGACTAGCAGCTTTGATACATTCTGTTTTGAACAGGTCGCTGTGACTTGGTTTCTGTCTTGCCGAACGCTTTCACTATAGAGCCTATCGCTGTGACAAGAAAGGTTCGGTATGACCTCTTGTCGCGTGGAATTCTTTGGCCGATAGGCCATTCAATCGCAAATTGGGGAGACTCATGGCGACCACAGGCTTCGGGATAACCTATAGAGGTCGGTGAGAAGTCCCAGCGAAGAGTTAAAGTCTCGCCGACAACAGATGGTGTCAAGTCATCGGGGAAACTCTCGCCGGAAGAAATACTGTCGGTAAGACTAAGAAGTCTTACCGACGTGAGAAAGTCGCATCGACTGCATCCGTTCGGGGTAACAAAGAATCTCGGAGAGAAGTCTTAGCGAGAATGGAATGTCTCGCCGATGGTGTTGATGTCTTCGGTATAACTCTTGGCGACAGATGGACACTTCAGGGTAAGTCTTTGAGCTCGCTAAGAGGTCTCGGCGACCCGGGAATGTTTTGGCGACAACGAAGGTGATCTCGGCCAAAGGAAGTAGTTTCGCCATAATGTTTTGGTGAAACCTTTGTCTCTTGCCGAAGTGAAATGAAATGAGGCCTCGCCAAATAAAGGTGCCTTCGGCACAATCTCTTGCCGACCAAAGGATGTCTCCCTGACCAGGGGGTCTTGATGACTGAAGTAAACAAGTGGGGTCCCACCAAGGAAACATCCGGTCTCGCTAGGAGTTGGGGCTTTCGCCATGGGGTCCTGGCGACTGTCCAAAGTCTTGCCGAAGTGGGTGGCTTCGGCATAATCTTATGAATTCGATAAGTCTCCCCGACTCGGTGATGTCTCGCCGACAGTAATAGGGAGAGCTCGGGCATAATGGAGGAGTTCGGTGTGAGTCCCGGCGACAAACAGGCAGTCTGGCCGAAAGATGAGAGTTCGGGGAGACGAGTGTGCTCGGCAAAGGGTCTGGCCGAAAGGCCAAAGTTTCGGTGACAAGATAAGAGCCTCGGTGAATGGTCATGTTTCGGGAAGATGTCTTCCCGACTGCAAGTGTCTTGCCGAAACAAAAAGGGGGCTCGGTGTAGCATTTTCCCTTCGCCATGAAGTCTTCCCGACCGATGGGAGTCACACCGAAGGAGATTTGGAGCTCAATGGAATGAAACGTCTCGGGGTAACATCAATAATGTCTTGCCGATACTTAGAAAGGAGGCGGCATCAACGAAGAAGAAAGGCCTCGATAGGATGTTTTGCCGACTCGGTAAGGTCTCATCGAAAGCAAGTTGAGCTCGCCAACAGTTGAAGGCTTTTCCCTGAGGTCCTGCCGACACAGGGAGGTCTTGGCGATAAAGGAGGAGTCATCGACAAAGGTCTCACCGACTAGCAGAGGGTCTCCCTGAAACAGATGCCTTCGCTAAGGAATAGGGATTTCGTCATGATGTCTCAGCGATAGAATTGTGTCCTATTTGAACCAATCAAGGATGAAGAACGTCAACGGAATGAATGCGACGCGTATCTGTTATGAGCTCGGGGCATTCAAAGCGTTCAGCCGAAGAGGTTCAAATAGGACACAATGCCAGGAAGTGAATGTGGTAGCTGCGAAATATCTGAAGAAGACCACTCCTGGAGGCGACTCTTCATGCCGACATGGACATGCAGGGTTCAGCATTAAATTTCAATCAAAAGATCTAAAGAAAAATCTATCCCGAAGACTGATATTTTGTAAGCCCTAATGGGCCGACACAGTTTGATATATAAGGCATTTTTTGCCTTTTTGTAGATAGTTCCAATTATACACTCTGAAGAGTTAGTGATTTTTATCAATCCTTTCTGGACTAAATGTATGTTTTGTAACTCAACTGGAATCTGGAATACAACACAGAGTTTACCTTCGAAGCTAGTGTTCATGTTTGTACTACTCTCATTTATGTATTTCTCTTTTGATTCTGCAAGTCTTTAACTGTGTTTTATTAGTCTACATTCATACCTTGAAGTTGTGAAATTTACCTTTCCTTCCTAAGATGTGTATGTAGATTGAACCTATTAAGATTGATGCAGAAGTCTGAAAGAAGTTGTGTTGAGTATGTGAAACGGTTGAAGTTAAGTTTCCTAGTGTATGTTCATCTTGTTTCATTTCATAATTCCTCATCAGTTCGGTGTATCACCTTAGAATTTAATCCTTATTTTAATGCATTCTCCTTCTCCCTTTTCCTTCAAAGAATCAGTAGTTTAGGTGATAATACAAAGGAAGCCGGCCTTCTCCGGAGGTTGTCCTCTGTCTGCAAGAAACCCACATCTTTAGAGGTCTAACAATGTTACACTGAGGTGTTGAACAGCAGGTTCAACAGGGTGCAATTTCAGGAGATAACAATGACAATTGTTTATTATCATAGAAAATTGCAAATGCATAAAGTAAATTACAGATTTATTCCCCAATTAAAGCTCCACATTGGATGTGATCTTGAATTGGATGGTAAGGATTTTGTATCTGCTTGTGCTTGTGCTTTTTTTTTTCATCGCACCTACCATCTCTTCCCTTGCAAAATTAGTCATCTCCTCCTTAGTAAATATAGGATCCTGTCATGCTCCCGAAATAGAACAAAGTAGATTAAATTATAAACAGTCATGATGCTTTGCTGGCCGACCCTCATTACTCTGGTGCCACTTTGAAACAGTAATTAAATTAAATTTATTATATTACTCCTGGCCGTCCATACATAGTCTAATGCCCAAGATCATATATATAAGGAAGGATTAGAAGCAACAAACAGGTTTGAAGAAAAGCAGCAATTAATGTAGCAATCATCTTCCATATAGCAGCGACTATGTATTGATAGAAGGAAGTGATTAATTCTCAAAGACTGCGATTCCATTTACTAAGGAGAGCAACGCTTAACAAGGCAATAATCATTATGTTATGGGCAGCAATTCATTATTTAAGGAAGAAATTATAATTAGCCAAGGGTAGTGACTAACAAAGAGGTGCATCCTTTGTAAGGGATGCGATGGAATAAAGGGATGTGTCTCTTGTTAAATAAATAGATGTGACTCTCCCCACCATGGGAGATATAAAAGGGAAAACAAATGAGTGGGGAGAGGCACCAACGAGTTGGGAATAAATATGAAATCATTGAAGGAATCAGAAATAATAATTTGCACTCAGAAAAGCAGCAGACATTGCTTTAATAAGTAATTGGTATGCAATTGAATGTATATGCATTTAATATATCATTTTGATTGGCATATGAATTTATATATAGTTCATTTCATAATAACTAATATTCAGTAAGGGAGATATGTTATGTTTAATTCGGTAGATAAGTAAATAGTGAATCTATTTAAATTATTATAAACATCATCCTTTTCTTTAAGCAATCATGTGGAAGTTTGGCAAGGAAACATGTTAGGGAAGGGCAGTGTAGGTTCTCTCATTAAGTACACCAACCCTAAGTTGGATGGGATTGTTTTGGTGGGATGTTCTGTCCACTTGGGGCCAAGTGGGGTATGAGCCTGCCCTTGGGCTTAATTAGGATGAATAATGTATAGGTTCTCACATTGTAAGTACGCCAACCCTAAGTTGGATGGGATTGTCTTGGTGGGATGTTCTGTCCACTTGGGGCCAAGGGGGGTATGAGCCTGCCCTTGGGCTTACTTGTGATGATCAGTTTTTCTAGTGCCTATCATGCATTTCTCTCCAATCTCTACCATGATTGGTTATTGAAAGGAGTCTATAGATTGGATTCAAGTCTAAGTGGTCATTCATTATTTCATAAATATTAATAGTTGATTTATTCTTAAGTTTAATGTTTATTATATAATTTGCAATGGAGTATTATTTGTAAAACAATTTTATGTTGTGTAAGGGTCTCTTAAGGCAGACTTAGGCATACTCCAAGTAGGGGACATTACAGATCCACATCCATGGAAATCCAACTTGAATATGGATTGATGCCACAATTATATTCACACCTAGAAGTACTACAAGGTTTACACAAAATTTGGATGAGTAGGCTTTGAAAAGTGTGTATTTGCACCATAATTTTCTTGCTACAAATTTACATAGAGAACCTTTATAAGTTTTAAAGTAAAATAGAATTTGACTTATTAATTGTGTCTAATTTTTATGAGACTATTATTGAACTTTTAGAAGAAATCAATTATATTTTAACTAGATGCTTAGCCATTCCCCTTCAAATGCATAGATGTGAAGAAAACCTCCACACCTTTGTAAATTTGCAAATTGTGAAGAATAGTGTTTTAAAAGGTTTTGTCAAGCATAATTCTTTCTGTGCATGTGTTGAGACCAATTATAACCTTGCCATTAGCTTTAAAGGAATGGAATCAAAGAATGAAAATGTGGGATTTAAGTAATAGGTTAGTCCATGCACATATGGGTGGAATTGCTTCTTCCACCATCAATCAATTATGTGTCAAATGTGTGGGTATTTTTAATTTTGTTATAGTAATGCTTGAAGGCCTTCAAGGCCTCATATAGATAACCCATTAGGTTTACCCACCAACCACGCCCCCCCGCCCCCCCCTCCCATCTACTAATAATAGAACCTTGACCAAAGGTTTTGTCACCTAAAACAATATATTATGGATATTTCAATTTATACTAATAAATTTTTGAAGAACAAATAAAAAGTAATGAAAATTTTGAACTATAATAAATAAAACTTGTCAGAAATTTGAATGACAACAATAAATAAAAATTAAATGAAAACTTTGTAAAGTTTATAACATAGTTGCTAGGACATTGGTATTGGTACAAGAGATGGGTATTGATATTGGTATTGCGATTTTTTGAAAAAATAGAAGACTAGTATTTGGAAATGTATGTATGTGTGTATGTATATTGTCCATATAAGTCTAGTTTAAAATTACTTTGAGGATCTTGTTTATGCTTTTGGTAAATGGATAGATGATAATAAAAAATGGTCTTCAGTTTCACTATTCAATGTGATGAATCTGGTGGCCAATTGTGTGATTCTCAATGAAACAAGATTCTTAACTTTGTTGTGCTCTCTCATCATGTTAAGCACAAAAGTGTTGCTGCAGATGTATTTGGTGATGTTTGTTTCCTATGCAACTATAGTTTACACCCATCTATGTTTGCCTACATCCTCAAGTAAAAGATTAATGCAATATGCAGAACATGAGCATGAAAAAATTGTAGATTGCCTTCCTAATGAAGTTTCCCTGCTACTATGAATGGGAATTGGTTTTTTTGATAATATTTATTGTTTAGAAACGAGAAAGAACATAATATTTTTAATATTCTAAGAGATATTAGGACAAATTATTACAATTATGAACACCTCCTTATATAGAGTTGGAAGGATGGAACTAAAAATAGTAAACTCACTCAAGTCACTAAGGTGACTTTATTACAAAAGTAAGTCTTATCTTTTAATAATCATTTAATATTATTCTAATAGCCCCTCTTAAGGCTTGCCGAATTGAAAACCAAAGCAAATTATTATAAGCATATCAAGCTAAAAACACCTTGAACCATGAATTCGCCATTCTTCAAAAAATTTACTTTGGAAACATACCATACACTAGGTAGAATTCCATTAAGCTACCTCAAACCCTCGTAAATGTGTAGCTCTTGAGCTGAATTCCTGAGTTATTGAATTACCACCTCCCCAAACTATCAAATCATTGACCTCTGGAACTATGGGACAACCATCCATGTTGAGCTACACTCACAAAGCTCAATCAAGTTGTCTCATAACCCTTGTAAGGGTATGACTCCCAAGACCGACATATTCCCAAGCTAATTGGACAATTGTCCATTTTGAGCATTATCTATATTGGATAGCTTCTTTTCTTCGAAGTGTGGGCTTCGTGCAATTCATCATTCATCTTTGTATAGTAATGTTTCTAGGCACTCTTGGCCATGCATCTAGAGGATCTTTAACATGGCGACAAAGTGTGTCGACATTAGCTTTAAGAAGTACATCAACACATTTTACTTGATGATACTAATAGAAAAAGTGCATCGCTGTCCAACTTTTTGAGTTTGGTCCATCTTTGTCTATATCAAGTAGAGGACATTGAATGCAATTATTAGAGTCAATGATTCTACTGCCTCATTGCAAAAGTAAGACTCCTTAGATGTATGTATTTCCTTCTTTCATTCAATCTGACTTCATTAACCTTGTTATATTGTGTAGATTGATTCTGCACTTTATACCATATGCAACAAAGTGGTCTTCCTTGCATTGTCAAGACCCAAGGAAAATATTGTGGCGTCCTTTTGCCATAGGCCCAGTGTGGCCCAATCAAATAGAAACATTTTTAGCTTACTCTAAAACCCTAGCACATACTTCCAACAAGCTGCCTTGAAATCCATGCCCTATTTGAACATTGGCAAAAACCCTAGTTGCTGGTTTGGAAACCCTAGTCACGAATTCAAAACAAAACTAGCCTCAAAAAATAGCTCAAGAAAACTTGCAAACCCTAGCCACTGTTTTGAGTAGAAACCCTTAATTTAATAAAAAAACAATTGCTGAAACCTGGATAAACACCAGAAAACCCATAGTTGATTGCTCAAACACATTTGTTTGCCACAATTTTATGTGCCCTAGCCATTGGAAAGTGCAGACATATATAAATTCTATATGCGTATGGTAAAAACCTAGCTGCATATTGTGGAGAAAAATTCAAATAAACCCTGGTCGTGGGTTACATATGTGCTAATCTCAAAACCCTAGTTGTGGGTTGTAGAAAACTAGAAAATAGATGAAAATCTGTGCTAAAAAACCATAGCAATAGCACACATGCAAGATCTAGAAATTAAGAACATAGGACAAACACACGATTTACATGGAAACCCTTGCGGGAGAAAACCATGGCAAAATACTGCTTGTATATAGATCTTCTTTGTAGGCACCAACCTACTTCTTTTACAAATCTGCTTTTGTAGGCACCAACCCACTGAAGACACCAATCCCCACAACTGAGCACCAGCTCAACAAGAGACCAATCTATTCTTATGAGAGGCACCAACCTCCCGATCTCCTTGGTTAGGGGGAACCAACCTCTAAATGAACAATATGATAATTATTTGGAACATCTTAGATCTGCTCTAATTCACCTTCAAAAATCTGCTCACTAGTTCATCAAAATCTGCATTTAGAATCTTCTAAATATCCTTAATAAATTCTGTCATAAAACTCTTATGAATCTGCTCATATGTCTCTTAAAATTCTGCTCATTCACTTTCAAAATTCTGTACTTATATGCTTTTAAATCTGATTCTTGTATGAATGATATTCAATGAATTGCTTGCTTTCAAATGAACTTCACAATCTCTTCAAATATCTTCACCAAAGGGGACGACTTCATGAAACAACATGTCAATTACAAATGGATGCAACTCCTTGTTTTATATGCACCCTTTCACCTTCATCTAGGGCACTCCAATAATGGTTGGCCCCCACATTATTTATTATATTTTATTTTCAAATTTAATTCCCCAAAATGGGGCACACCAATAAGAGGGTTAGCCTCATCATAAAAATATTAATTTGCAAATTTCAAATCATTAATGAGTGTCAGCCTTTAGAAACCATATAATTTCATTTTATTTTCTTTGCACCTCCAATCTGCCATCAACGAACCCCTCAACAAACCCTCTTGGTCTTCAAATACCTTTGACATCAGTGACAACAATTTCCAACAAGAATGCTCTTCACCAAATTGAGAGGGATAAGTTATAGCATCTAAATATCTTCTTCAAATGATGATCCAAAATATGGGACCAATCTCTTTTGAGGCATAGAATTCAAGCCACCAAGCGCCTAAAAGACAGGGTACCTAACACTACCAGCAGCAATAAAGCTTCAAGCTCGAAAATACTCTAGCACAACCACCACACAGCCTTCATTGAAAGCATAGTAGTCAATGAAAGTCTACAACCCATCAAGAGATGTTTGCACTCGTTAAACATAATGAAACATTCAGTAACAAATACTTCCCAACATTTCGCTTCAAACAAAGACAAGACACTTCATTAAAGGGCAGGAGTGACTGATTAACCAATTATGGTGGCCTTTTATCTTGATTTAAAACATCAAGCCTATCCCAATCCACAACATTAGAAATTTCTAACGTCGAAAAGGGAGTTAGATTAAGAGCTTTGTTAGCCAAAAGGCCTGCCACCTTCTTTTGTGTACAAAAACAATGAGAAAAAGAGAGAGCCTCAAAATGCTGACAAATACCAATTGTCTCCTCTAGGAGACAGTTGACCTTCCAATTTAGACAGTTCTCTTTCCTTAGACCATTAATAACATTCAAGGATCCCCCTTCCACCACAATCTTCTTGCACCCCTCCAAACAAGCAAGCAAAACACCGGCAAGGACATCTTCCTATTTTATCGTCTTGTTGATCTTATGAACCAACAAGAGGGAGCAACCTTCAATAAAGACATAACACGAATTGCGTTTGAAAAAAATCACTTCTGGTGGGCTTAGGTTACCACGAGATGTGAAAGGAAGTTGGGTGAGCGGAAATAGCTTCCTACACTAATCTAAGTAGGGGAGAGTTACAATTTTTTTGTTTTAACACTTTATGCTGTTACAATATGAGATACACTTAGAGAATAATGGAAATAGGACAGCAAATACACAAATGCAACATACACTAGATATACGTGGGGAAAACCCTTTCGGGTAATAAACCCTACCCTCCAAAAGCACAGTACTATTGTATTACTTCAAATAGGAGTTACAATACATCACCAAGTACATAGCCTTCTTCAACAAGTGCTTCAACACGAACACTTGTTTTGGAGTGATTTTGGCAGCACTTCGTTACCTGCAAACCAACTATGCATTCTACAACACAAGGCACTCAATAAATAGAGTGATACAAGCTTCAAGAAGCTTCTAGAAGTGAGGAGCGTTCAAATCCAAAAGGCACAATATTCAACACCTTGGACATGCATTTGGACACATTACAACATTCCCTTACACCCCTGACAAGTGTCAAACATGCAAATATTCTTCTTCCAAGCTTGGGCGCCTAGACTATGCTAAAAATAGCTTATGACAGATGCCTTACAACTGTCATAGAATATGTCTTAAATCTGCCATAGAATCTGTCATAGGATCCATTAAGAGAATTTGTCATAACTGGCTAAGAATAGTTGATTCTCTTACATCCTGTCATAACCCATCTTGGGTGTCAACTTTCTCCATGCATTCAAAGATGCCTTATGACGTGTCATAGAATCTGTCATATGTCATAGATTCCAAAGTGGGACGCCTATGTCCACTTGGGATGATGATGTGTCATCCAGTCACCTCCAACGGGGATGCCATCCAACCGGTGGGTCCCAATTAGTGACATGACACCATAGGCATTTAAAATATACAAATAAATACATTAATTGCATCAAATCAAATAAATCAATAGTAGGACTCTAAGGTTGAGACACCTTAATCCCAACAAGATGCACCATCAAAGTTCAATTTCCAAAAGTTGAATAGTGGTGCTTTCCAACTATTGAAGCCAACATTTGTCCTCTTCACTATTAACCCATTAATGACATATGCTACTGTATTGTTGGTCACAACATGGGTGATATTTTTGACACCCATGCACATTATAACCTCCTCCAACATAGAACAAAAATAAATTAAGAAGAATGTTTGCAGACACCATGAAAGTGTTTGACAGCTTCCACTTTGGAGGTCGATCAAATTTTTTTATTTGGTCTGAGAACATAATAAAAATCTGTGCTGGCCCATAGCCCTGTGCTCTGGTTGCAATAAGGTAGATTTAAATTCAACGAGTCATAATACAGGGAAAGCCAAATTGTATTTTACACATAAAAGTTTAGGGATATTCTTTTTAAATTGAGTAAATGGGGTAGAACACAGTTTTATGGACACTACATGTGGCAGAAACTCTTTTCTTTTCCATTACAAGCTATCATTTATAATTATTTAGATTCCAAGGATCACAATTTGCAAAATTTTAAGGGAAACTTCTTAAAGATAGTGTTGGAGCATGTATATAACTTAGTGCAGAGAGAATTTCCCATTGTTATTGGATTTGATTATCAGATCAGTGTCAGGTAAAATTTATATACATGATGGGATCTTTGTTTTGTGATTGCCTTATCTGCTGTATTCACGATGGAAGCTACATTTCAAAATTATATTGAGGAGGGATACATTACTTCCAAACAACTTGACTCTAATTCAGTATTGTTTATAAATGCTAGTTTTCTACTAATTCTTTTTCTATAATTGCTTATCAGGTGCAAACCTATCATACAGTAGATGTTTAATTGAACAGGTGGAATTATCTCATATTTTGATTTAAGTGTGCAATATTGTTTCTGATGATTTTTTGGGGATTTATTAGGTAAAAGAATGTGCAACAGCTCTGTTACGATTTGCCAAGACCACACATATCCCAATATTTTTGGTAAGTTTTGTAGTTTAGTTTCTTTTGGTTAGTTTGAGATTGATCAGAAATTAGGAATGATATTTGACCTTGGAAGTTAAGTGGAATACTGGCTGATATTAAATAGAAGCTTTAGATTTAATACATACCTTGATGATATTATTAGGTGCAATGGTGGTTGGTTAAAACGATCTGAAATATTCCAGTAGATCTAAGTATCAGTTGCTAAATCAATGAAGCCAAAAAAAACAAACTAGAATACATAAATTATCTTGAGTTAACAAATTTCTCCTTATAAGATCACCCCAAGCATTTGCGGTAAATCTACTAAATGTCAACAATTTGTATCTGATGGCCTTTTTTTTGTCAATTTATTGCTTTCTTTATTTAAAAATACTGATAATGTATTGCTAGACAACTGTCCTGATAATAGCCAGATTGCTTGTCTGTTTAATAAAATTAAATATCTTTCCTTGCTTTGCTTACTTTTACTGTGACATCAAGTTGTTTCAGATGGGTTGACTTTTGTTCAATAAAAAGGTCAATGTATATTCATTGCCTGCAAAATTACATTTTTAATCCATAATAATTACTTATAGATCTTAAGGATTTCTAGTCCCAAGTTGGAGCCTCAAATCCAGAAGGCCTGTAAAAGCACTCATCAAGGCCATCGAACATGAAAATAAAGGCATCTAATAGAGGTTTAATCAACATACCGGGATCCATATAAAAGCTAACCCTTTGAAGCATTATTGTAAGGAATTAAATTTGTTTGGTTAAATTTGCCAATTCTAGTAGGCAGATTTCTATCTTTCAAAACTAGATTTCTTTGTAATGTCCCAATTTTCGAGGACTCTTGCAGTGCAGTTGGAGGTGTTGTCCAGGGTTTGTGCCAGCTAGTTCAGAGGAGTATGTCGACGTCACCAGTGTATTCAAAGGGTTTATTGGAGATACTTGACACTTTTTAGTGGGTTTTCATACAATTTGTCCATACTATTTATAGTAAGTGTCAATTTGGGTCACTGACTTGGCAGTTGGTAGGGTTGCTATTTTTTATTAGTCAGTGATTTCTTAAATTAATGATTCATTGGTGACATAAGGCATTTTGAGTTATTATTTTAAATAACGTTAAAATATAAAGTTAAATTTAATAATTAACTATCGTTATTTAATTTAATAAAGTTACTTTTATAAAGTGACTTTAATGGCAACTTAGGGAGACATAAGGTGAATTTATAAATAATTAAAAAGTAAAAGTGATTTTAATAGCAACTTTGGGATACATAAGGTGAATTTATAAATTAATTAAAAGGTTGCACAACCCTGATTAGGGTGTTGAGATTGGAGATTATAGAAAAGGCTTTGGAGACTCGTTTGATTATGCTGGATAAAGATATTGAAGTGGTTTTGGATCTTGGAGGAGAGATTTCTTCTCAGGGTTTGTGAGGACGGAAACCCTTGCAGGAAACAATCTCTACGCTGTTGAGAGATACAGTCTGGAGATTATCTTGGTGATTTCACACAGAGATCACAGTTGGGCTTAGTTGGTATTCATTTCCTTCCATTCTTCTATCACCAAAGCTCAGTTTGTAGAGATTACTTATTGAGATGCATTGAAGAGATTTATCAGAGGATTATTGGCAGTGTTGGTTCCCTTTTGGCTGGCCGTACCATCCCTAAAGCTGGCTGTATTTCTCTTGGGAGGGCGTGGTGCATTTCTGGTTTGGCCGCCTAGGGTTTGGGGTTGCTTCTTGTTGGAGATTGGGCGCCTAGGCTGGGATAACACTTAGCAATCATGAAAGGAGCGAAGACTTCATGTTTTTTGTAGCTCTTTCTGGAGCACCACGATACCATTCTCTCCGTGTTTGAGGAGTTCTTTGAGGAAAGAGAGTGACAGTGTTGATAGATAGCGGATCTACTCATAATTTCATTGACATGAAGACAGTTGCTAAGTTGTGCTTGGAAGGAAAAGACTTTGAAGGGTTTGATGTGGCAGCTGTTGGAGGGAACATCTTTTCTTTCACTAGACGGATTCAACAAATGGAGTTGATCCTAGGAGGACACAAGATGAGGGATGATTTCTATGTTGTTGACATCGGTGATACGGATGTGGTTTTAGGGGTTCAATGGCTTCATTCATTAGGAAAGTACACCACCAATTACTAAACCATGGAGTTGAAATTCAAACATGATGGTAAAGAGGTGGTTCTCAAGGGCCTCTCCTAGAATAGTCCTATGGTTGTTTCAACAAAAAAGATGGAACGATCTTTTCATAGAGATGAAGTAGCATGGGAAGCAGAGTGCTTGATCATTGACACTAGTCCACTGAAAGAAGAAAGAACCTTTCCCATTGACATTCAGGCCATTTTGAACAAAAAGTGCAAGGTGTTCCACGAGATTCCATTGGGGTTGCCGCCGGATAGGGGGTTTCAGCATGTGATAGAGCTTGAAGAAGGAGCCAAACTGGTTATCACTACTCCATATCATTACCCGAGGGTGTACAAGGAAGAAATCGAGAAGGCCATCAAGGAGTTGTTGGATATGGGACACATACAACCAAGCTTGAGTCCTTTTGCCTGGTCGGTGGTGTTGGTCAAAAAGAAGGATGGGACATTCAGGATGTGCATTGATTATAGAGCCCTCAACAAGAAGACAATCAAGAAACGCTACCCTATCCCCAAGATCGATGAATTGATAGATGAGCTACATGGAGCAGTATAATTTTCCAAGATTGATCTACGTTTAGGATATCATCATATTAGAGTCAGAGAAGAGGATGTGTATAAGACAACTTTCAGGTATCATTATGGGCATTATGAGTTCTTGGTGATGCCATTTGGGTTAACCAACGACCCTGTTACATTCCAATCTTGCATGAATCAGGTATTCATTCTTCAGTTGAGGAAATTTGTGTTGGTTTTCTTTGATGACATCTTGATCTACAGTAAGACATGGGAAAAACATTTGAGGCATATAGAGGAGGGTGCTTGATATTCTTGAGAAGAATTCGTTTTATGCTAAGATGTCAAAATGTGAATTTGGGATGATTGAGATTTTGTACTTGGGCCATAAGATTAGTGCTCAAGGGGTTAGTGTTGATGAGGAGAAGATCAAGGCTATTCAAGATTGGGCTAGACCCAAGAACTTGACACAATTGAGAGGATTTGTGGGCCTTTGCAGCTACTACAAAAGATTTGTGAAGGGTTTCTCCTAGCTTGCAACACCGTTGACTAATCTGACTAAGAAAGGAGCTTTCTCTTGGAGTCTCACAACACAACATGCATTTGACAAACTCAAGGAGGTAATGAGTTTGTGTCCTGTTTTGGCTATTCTAGATTTCTCATCTCCTTTTGTACTTGAGTGTGATGCTTCAGGAGAAGGTATTGGAGTGGTATTGATGCAAAATAAGCATCCCAGAGCATATGAGAGCAGGAAACTCACAAATTCAGAGAAGGCTTTCTCCATCTATTATAAGGAGATGTTGGCTATCATGCATGCCCTTGCAAAGTTTAGACAGTACTTGGTTTATGGGAAATTTGTGGTGAAGACGAACCATAACAGCTTGAAGTACTTCCTCAATCAATGTGATTTGAATGATAGACAACAAAAATGGGTAAGCAAACTTCAAGCTTATGATTTTGATATTGAGTATGTGAAGGGTAAGAACAATGTGGTAGCGGATGCACTTTCTAGGAAGCCTTATCTTTGTGCTATGACTGATATATCTGCTGATTGGAAGGTAGGCATTATAGTTGAATATGCTAAAGATTCATTTGCTAATGACATCTTGGAAGGAAAGAGAATTGATGACAGGTACAAGGTGGTGGAAGAGCTCATTCTCTACAAAGATTAGGTCTATCTTGTGCCTCAATCCAAGATCAAGAATAGGATTATAAAAGCTTGCCATGATACTCCCCTTGTTGGACATCTGGGATTCTACAAGACATACAAGCAAGTAAGAAACATTTTGCGTGGAAGGGACTGAAAGATGATATTTTGTAGCATGTGAGAGAATGTTTGATGTGCCAATAGAATAAAACAAAGCATGTGTTACCGGCTGGTTTGTTGCAGACCTTACCCATCACAAATTAGAAATGGGAGAGCATATCAATGGTTTCATCACGAGACTTCCAAAGGTGCAAGGTAAAGATTGTATTTATGTTGTGGTGGATAGGTTACTAAATATGCTCATTTGTATGCCATTACTTCAAAATTTAAGGCTCCTCAAGTTGTAGATCTGTTTTTTAGAGAAGTCTTTAGACTCCATGGGTTGCCAAGAAACATTGTGAGCAATAGGGATAGTAGATTTATCAGCTTGTTTTGGCAAGAGCTCTTCCATTTGGCTCACACAGAGTTAACCCGCAGCACCAACTATCACCCCCAAACGGATGGACAGACGAAGATCGTGAATAAATGGATTGAAGGATATTTGAGAAACTATGTGATGGGGCAACAATCAGCTTGGGTGAAATGGCTACACCTTGGAGAGTTTTGCTACAACACCACACATTACATGTCCATTGGAATGTCTCCTTCCAAAGCACTCTATGGTTATGAGGCTACGTCCTTCATGAATCTGATTCTTGCAAATAGTAGAGTTCCAAGTGCTAGAAACATGGTACAACAAAATGTGGACATTATGTGAAATATTCCCCATTAATTTTTTTCCAAAATTAACATTCAAATCAGCAACCAAACACTGATTAGCGTTAGCTCCAAAATGTAAACCAGCAAAGAAGATAACTCTAACCAAGAATGTTCACCAAGATCCCAATGTGGGCGAGGTGATAGCATATGGTCAGAGGATCATTAGGCATAAACAGAGCTGAAAGTACAATTCATCTGCTGGTGCAGGCATCCACAAGCTATATGCAGAGTTAGCGAAGAACCAAGAGGGCTTTTGAGATCAATGACATGGTTTACTTGAGGTTGCAACCCTATAGATAGTCATCCCTCAAGGGAAATGGTGCCGAAAAGCTGAAACCAAGATTCTATGGGCCGTATCGGATTGTGAAAAGGATTGGTGAAGTCGCATATGAGCTTGATTTGCCTCCAAGCAACATAATTCATAATGTCTTCCATGTATCGTGCCTCAAAAGGGCACTGGGGCAGCAGATTACACCTTCCATTGAGTTGCCTCCTCTTGATGACGAAGGCAAGTTGATCCTCAAACTCGCAAATGGTGTTGGATGTCCGGGAGAAGAAATTGCGGAATAAGGTGATACTAGAGTACTTGGTTGAGTGGAAAGGGCCTACCAAGCCAAGATGCAACCTGGGAAGGAGTGGAAATTTTTCAGCATCCTAATTTGAGGTTACTTGAGGACAATCAACCATCTGAGGGCGGGGACTTTGTAGTGCACCCAAAACCAACAAAAACTATATGCAGATTAGCGAAGAACCAAGAGGGCTTTTGAGATCAATGACATGGTTTACTTGAGGTTGCAACCCTATAGATAGTCATCCCTCAAGGGAAATGGTGCCGAAAAGCTGAAACCAAGATTCTATGGGCCGTATCGGATTGTGAAAAGGATTGGTGAAGTCGCATATGAGCTTGATTTGCCTCCAAGCAGCATAATTCATAATGTCTTCCATGTATCGTGCCTCAAAAGGGCACTGGGGCAGCAGATTACACCTTCCATTGAGTTGCCTCCTCTTGATGACGAAGGCAAGTTGATCCTCAAACTCGAAATGGTGTTGGATGTCCGGGAGAAGAAATTGCGGAATAAGGTGATACTAGAGTACTTGGTTGAGTGGAAGGGCCTACCAAGCCAAGATGCAACCTGGGAAGGAGTGGAAATTTTTCAGCATCCTAATTTGAGGTTACTTGAGGACAATCAACCATCTGAGGGCGGGGACTGTCATGTTCCCGAATTTTCAAATTGATCTTTGGAGGGAAGAGATTTAAAAATAGTGTTTTTAACTCTAATTAAATAAAATAAATAATAATGGATTTAATTGTGGTTGGGCCGACTCATTTGACTAGCGCCAATATTTAAATTTGAATTTATATTTTTGTTTTTATCCTCTCTAGCTGACGTCTTGCAGTTGGCATGCCAAGTAAGTATTAATATGGACCAGTTGATTCATTTTGGGCATCACAGAATTGAGCTTGAGTGCTATGTCAGAGGTGTAAGGACGTAGTCGCCTACGATCTCACATCAAGTAGTGAGTGTAGTCTCCTACCCACTTTCCGTGAATTGCCGTTTATCTGTATATCCGTCTGGAAACTAATTTGCTCTTTGGCCACACCAATACAAGAGATAGCGATTAAAGCAAACTTTCACACGATTGGTGGCTGGCTATCGCTCCGACCGCAATCGTCATCATTCTGGGCGATTGGCGAACAACTCCCAGTGACAAGTAGTTGGCAGTGAATCTATTTGAGGCATCCACTGCTGACACCACAACCTCCTGTGAAGGCATCGAGTTAGATTTTCATACATTTTCGGTCGGACATTACCGTCAACCAGGATCTAGACATTCGACATCTGTCGGGTGGCTCTACACAAAATGCGTCCCTCCTAGCGACAAGGAACATCCATATATCGAGTGCGTCAATATACTCCTGGGTGCATCTCCAGCGAATAAGCATCGTCATTGGATTACCTGGGCACAATTCATTGTTGCAAGCACTTTGGTGAACAATTATAGAGTTGCATGATTCTTCCGCTGCTGTTAATTGGGTGATCTGTATCAAAGCTCTCATAAAAACAGTTTGTATCAATTGCCTAGTTTGCTATCTAGATCGCACTAATTTGGATTGTCATAAATTTGAAAAGCTCGATATTTTTTGTTGAATTATGTGGATGCAATTTATCAGATTTGAATTGTCTTTTCTTTGAGTGAATAACGCCAGGCTCTTTACACCCTTTGGTTTTTTGCTTATAATGATTTGTTCACTTTGAGGATGAGGAGTGGCAAAAAACGTATGGTTTTCTACCACAACATTGGGACTAGATTGCGTTCCCTTTGATCTTTTTTTTTTTTAAAAAAAAAAATTATGGGTGACTTGATTTATAGGCTACCTATTCATCTGCTTGTTCTTGCTCCGTAATACATCCTATGACTGTCTCTAATGGCACAACTACACCATTCTTTCCAGGGCAAGGTTTGATGCCTTGTTTAGGTGTTCCACACAAATGAGCTTTCACTTCACTATATGAACTAGAATATCTAACATCACACCATTGCAAATCCAAATGTAACCCCCACCACCTGGAACCTATTGTATCATTTGAACATATTTCCACAGAGGAGAATTTGGATCTGTTTTGAATTTACATTGAGCCATGGAGCTAGAACTAGTTGCCATTGTGATTCCTATGGCAAATTCTTTTGTAAACTACACATTCAAAACAAAAAAAAACGATATACAATACCTAGCTCTTTTGAATCTTTGATACATTCCTAGAAGAAAGGGAAAAAATATAGATAAACAAAGCAAAAAAATTGATTCTTATTTGTAAAACAAAACTGGTGGAAAAAAATTGATAGAAACCTGTTTGCAAAAAATTCCTTATATGATCTTCTTGGAAGCGAATAAACACTTGTAAATGCATAGGAATGACAAGGCAATCGATGTAGAACCTTCAAAGATCAATCTTCAACTGCCTCTGATCCAACAAACAAAAAAATATGTTCAGCCTCTTGGAATGATATTTTTTGTTTGCAAAAGAAATGATACCAAATGGACTTGTTTTGGTGTTTAATGTGTTTTGGAAGTCAATGGTAGGGTTCATTTGGGTGCCTAGTCAAATCAATTGATTAAAAAAAGCAAAAAATAAATTGATGCATCTGGGGTTTTGGTTGCCTAGATCTGTCGAGTTCGTCCCAAGTTCGCTCGAGGCGAACAGGGTAGCCTTTGGCTGCCCCTGGTCTGTACCCACAGGCGAACTAGAGTGGTACCTGGATCTGGTTGAACTGGACCAAGATCTAGTTGGTTGCTGCAGGATCTGGTAACTTAGAGTATTTATTGCTGCCTACATCGATGCATTTTTCATCCCCTTGAATTTCTGGTCCTATAGTCACTTCAAATTCATCAAGCTTCTTCTTATCAAATTTAGCTCTCTAACTACCTTCTTAAACCTCTAAGTGGTGGACTGTTGTTATGTTGAGCCCAATTAGACTTGATGTTTATATTTTGACCCCTTTATCCAACGCGTTTTCCCCCCAAATTTTTATAAAGGAAATTCGCTACCAAATCATATTTGTAATTTTGTTAAAAACAGTTATGAAACTGACCGAATTTGAACATTTTGTTTATAGTGAATGGAAAGCCAACAGTTGTGAGTTAATCAGCCTGTGGAAAGGGCGCACATGGGATACCAACAACCATGTGATGTTTGGTTTTGATGTTGTAAGGCGCATGAGCAGTGATGAGCAGAAAGTCACAGTTTTGTGTCAGAGTTTAATGCAGGTTAAGCGTTGTGTGCACGTAGCATTGTGCATGAAAAGTACAGAGTAATGGATATTGTTTGAAACAATTGCTGCAAGTTGCAACTGTTGCTGCAGGTCATTTGTAATTGTATTTGCTGGAAGTAAATCAATAAAAGGATTGTTGTTTGTGGACATAGCCCAAGCATAGGGTGAACCATGTTAAAAACTTGTCTCACCATTTTTTCTGTGTTTTGTTCATTCCTCTGTTTTGTACTTCTTTGTTTAATTATTCTGCATTTAATTGGTAATTCAAACTCTCTATTCTTGCTTGGAATTCCTAACATGGACCCTTGTGCTTTGTTGTCTTTTTCCAAAGGAAGACAGGAAGAACCCTTAGTCATTGTAATTTAAACAATATACCTAAGAAGTGGATAATTACCTATAGGGTTCCAACATAAAGAGTTGGGTAGCATTTCCATAATTTTTTAAGGGAAAATAATAGAGATCAAACCTGGATAGATAGCACTGATAAATAATAGTAGTTATTTGAGTTGGCTGATAAAGTGGGAGATGTGATATAGTTAGGTCTCTGTGGCTCCCATGTCAGAGAGATGTAATGATAGCGAAGGCCTTGGCCACTCCCAAACTTGCTTTGGAAGTCTTTTTAAAGTGCTTATTTTGGGCTTGGCAAGCCTTGTGGTTCGTGCCAACTTAATTGTAAGTTAGCAGAATAGTGGTTATAATGATTATCAAAAATTTATGTGGTGAATCTTCTAGGCTGGGGGTTGATAACACCATCCCTCATTTCTTATATCTAGGACTTACTAATTTGATGCTGTTGTTTCCTTCTAAGATAAAATTATAAATGATGAATTGGAAATCTGTAGAAAATAAATTAATTTGGGAAAGGAAAAGACTTAAGATTGTCATAGCCCCTAAACGGGCATAGAATTCAGGTTATGTAACTCTTGGAAAACCTACAGGTAAACCTGCTGCAAAGTTCTCTAAGTTTTGTCATCTAATTCCATATTCTTCAATTAACTGGAACAACAATATTTCCCCTTTCAAAAAGAAATAGGTAATTTGTGTCAATTGATTACTAGATTGAGGCTACATCATATTCAATTTAACCCACTTGATACTGGGAGGTGCACATTTTCCTTTTCTATTAACCTTTTAAGCTACCCTCTTATTGGGGACAATGTACCTTTCCTAGGATTTAGTTCTGATGAATTGTTAACAAGTGTGTCATGGAGGACAACTTACATTCTAGCTAGTAGGTAAATCTAGCCAAACTAGAAGTTGTGATTAAATGTGCAATGGAACATAAATTTAAAGAACATATCCATATGAAATTGAAAGAAGCGTTAGCAACAGTAGTTCTTCTATTGTCCTCAAACAGGGTATAATACATATGATGACAATGCTGGAAATAAGAAGCAATAGTGCATATCTGTGTGGGTTTAGTTCAGAGATGAAAGTAGAGTGTGATGTGAGTACATAATTGTGAAGGACTGTAGAACAATGAAGGTGGAAGGTTGCACCAAAACATATTAGCAGAGAGTGAGCATGACCATGCGATACTGTACAATTATAGGTTACCAGATCTGTTCCTGGTTGATATTTTTTATGATTGAATCAATTTGGTTTCCAAAATGGATTCTTGATGTGTGTTGTGATGTGTTCCATGGTCTCTAGGTGTCATAGATGCTCTTTGTCTGGTGACTATTAATCCTTTTGTTTGTGTCTTGTAGTGCGGTGGAACCCTTGGTGACATTGCATGCACATTTTTATTGAGTTTTGGAATATATGCCAAGGCAAAGGCCATTCACAATCTACAATAGATTCTATTTGATTGTGTCAATTAGTGTACCTTGGGGATGTGTCCCCCCTCTAAATCCCGAGTGTTCCCGGAACGGGGACGTCCCTGGTATGTGGGGACAGTGTTCCCAAGTTTCCAGCAGCACCACCATTTTTTTCCCTTGCCGTCGGAGATGCGGAAACGTCCCGACGTCCCCGAGACGTTGAGGGGGACGCCTATGCGTCCCTCGAGTGTCCTGGGGATGCCCAGGCATCCCCCACGGTGGCAATTTAATTCCCATGTTTAAAAAAAAAATAACACATTTTTTAATTATTTCTTTGGTTCTATTCGAACCCTAAGGGTATGTGGGGCCCATCTATCTATGGTCTTCCATGCCTTCAAAAGGCCCTCCAAGCTTCATTTGTATTCACATTTTCATTTCTAATTGTTTGCTACAGCAAGAAGAAGAAGAGTGAAGAGCTGAGGAAAGAGTGATTGGAGGAGTGAAAGGAGTGATTGCAAGTGAAAGATGAGTGACAAGAAGCAAGAAGAGGAGGAAGATTCTTCACCTTGTTGAAGAGATTTTTCAAGCAACAGGTAGGGTTTTTAACTGATTTTTTATTTTATTTTTACTTTTTCAATGTTTTTTCATTTCTTATTGTTTCATTTTCTTATTTCATTTCTTGTTGTTTCATTTTCTAAATTAATTTAGATTTTGTTTTACAATTTAAAATTTGTTAAAAAATTTAAAATATAGAGTTTTATTTTTTTAATTTTAAAGTAGGGCATAGCTGAAACTATGTGTTTATTGATTTTTTTTATTTTGTGAAATGCAGTGTCAAAATGAGCTCCCACAGTCATGAAATGAGTGAGGATGAGATGGAAACTCATTCTCATAGTGCAAGCCAATCAGAATATGAACCTGAGCATGAGGATGAGCCCAATGAGGGGGGTGAGCATGGGTCAAATCCGGAAGGGCAAACTAGTTCCATAGCTAGTGCACCACTTGCTACTGATTGCCCCTCCCAGCTTTTGGCAAAGTGGGCTAGGGGTCCTTATGATCCCAAATCTCCTCTCAAACAGTTTGCAACAAGAATAACAGCCCCAACGTCATCAGGTGGTGGTACGAGGAAATGGAAATGCAACATTTGTGGTGATGATTGGTTTGGGAGCATCACCAGAGTTAATGCACACTTCCTCTTTTGGCCAGGAAAAGGTGTGGGAGCATGTGATTTTTTAAGGACCCTAAAAATCTGTATTACAAAATTGAGTTCAACAAGCTTTGGGGTGTTCCAGATGACATGGGAATTCCAATGCCTACTACCTTGTCTGGTAGGCAACATGTTTAGACTATTTAGTAGATTCAGGGGCAGCAAATGCAGAGGTAGCCACATGTTTCTACTCCTACATCGCATCAGAGAGTAGGAACATTGTTAGGGACAGCCTCAGGACCTTCATCCACTTATAGTGCTATGGTTGAATCACAATAGGGCAAGGGGAAATGCAAGATGCAAAGTCAGCCTAACCCCATAGCTGATTTGTTTAATGTGCACCTGAGGGATTAGATAGATGATTCCATTGGTAGGTTCTTTTTTGCCAATGGCATCCCATTTCATGTAGCTCGATCTCCTTATTATAAGGAGATGATGTCGATGGTGGCGAAGGGAGGAGCATCATATGTGCCACCAGGTGAGCCCAAATTGAGGACCACGATCTTGGATAACAACTATGCCAAGATCAATTCATTGATGGAGACGATGAGGGCATGTTGGGAGGAGTCTGAATACAACATAGTTATGGATGGGTGGACGGACATTAGGCATCATCCACTCATCAATATCATAGTTACATGCTCAGAGGGCCCATTCTTTCTCAGGGCAGTTGATTGTTCAGGGCATCAAAAAGATGTTGATTTTCAGTTTGACATCCTTCAGACAACTATTGAGGAGATTGGGCCACAAAATGTGGTCCAAGTAGTGACAGATGCAACACGTGTGTAGAGCCGTAGGGAAGCTTGTTGAGACAGCATACAAACATATTTGGTGGACTCCATGTTGTGTGCATGCCATGAACAATGCACTCAAGGACATGGGGAAGATTGAGTGGATTAGAGGAGTGGTCAACAATGCAAGAGATGTGTAGATGTATATCTGCAACCACCACACTTCACATGCACTCTTTAGGAGCTTCGCGAAGAAGGAGTTCTTGAAACCAGTTGAGACCAAATATGCATCCTATTTCATTCTTTTGGAGAGAATGCTTGAGTTGCAAGAGCCATTGCAACTCATGGTTATGACGCAAGAATGGAATTGGTGGGATGGGGCTAGGACAGAGCATGCGAGGAGGGTGAAGGAGATAGTGAAGAGTGATGCATTTTGGAGTGATGCAAAATACATAGTCTCTATCAACACTCTAGTTTTCCAGGTCATCAGATATGGGGATGGGGATGCATGTAATGTCCCTTGCTAAATTTGATGTAAATTTTCAAGTTTCAGACTTGGACATTTCGTCAAACAGTTGTAGAGTAAACTTTTTTCAGCTTATAGATGATCTTTCTTCTGATTTTTCTCAATACTTTCTCATATGTCAATGAAGAACATGCTCAAATAATGCTTATATTGATTTACTAGCTATTATAGAATGCCAATGAATGAAAATGAACATGGTACACGTATTGACATTACAACAATAGTTTGGCATGCAAACTTAATGACTGAAATGAATATCTAGTTTCCACTTCTACAGTTGTAAGTATCTTGCTCAAATACTTAGAATGAGATGCAATACAAAGCTTCTATTGATTTTAATCAATACCTCAGCTCTGATTTCACAAGACTCTCAAAAGATTGTAATGACTGAATACAGTGATGAAGAATTCAAACTTTGTTCATGATTTCCTATGTAAACCTGTAGCTTACAATGATGATCCAATCTTATATTCTTCAATATAGAAATTAAGCAATTGAGTCCACACCTGGAGTCGTTGTCTAGGAACTCAGGATGCTAAGAGAAATCAATCGATTCCTATGCAACACCCAGTATGTAAGTGAAGTCGATCAGATATAATCCAGCGACCATCGAGGCAAGCTATTACCAATCTTAAATGCCCGCGTCTGCTGTAATGTCCCCTTTCAGGTTTATGATAAATTTTGCTTTTATGTTGAAGGGAATTGATACCAACGTATGTCACAGGAGCAACACTATCCTCCTTAATTCTTATTATATATCATATATATGAACAGGAGTAGTATAATGTTAACCATGACTTTAATTTCTACTACACTATCTTCGAAAGCTGGCAATAGATGCTTTGACAATGCTAAAGACAAATCTCTCAAAACTCTCATCGATAATCCTTTTTTTATTTTTTATTTTTTTTGATAATGATTATAATATTATTTTAATATTTATAACGTTATGTATAATTATAATATTGTTTTTAACAATTTTAATTATAACGCCATCAAATGGTTAATAATTTTAGATATGCTTCTTTCTTGTCTAAATGGCATGATTTCGGGGACATGACAATGCACCTAAACTTGGAGAGGTGTATGAGTGCATTGATTCTATGCTTGGCTAGATGAGGGCAGTTGTGCGACAGAAGGACCCCACTTTAGCATTCTACAATGTTTACATTCAACCTATTATTTAGCGCAGATGGGACATGCCTAGGCCTGGTAGAGTTACACTGATTCAGGATGATGAGGTGAAGGAAGGGTTCTTCAGGTGCATTGATAGGATGTATGATGCTGAAACTGTTGGCAAGATTTGCACTGAGTGGACAAAATTTGCTACTCTTAGGGGTTATAAGGTTGTGGCAAAGGCGGACATAAAAACTATGGCATAGGAGGATCTGATTTTGTGGTGGGCTTGTCATGGACCGAAATCAGTGACTACCACACTAGCCATTCGTTTGTTGTCTTAGGTTTCTAGTTCTTTAGCTTCTGAGAGGAACTGGTCTACTTATAGCTTCATCCACTCTCTTAAGAGGAATAGACTTACCTCTAAGAGAGTAGAGAAGCTAGTGGCTGTACATAGTGCCTTGTGTATCACTGACTGTAGGACACATGTGTAGAAGGAGAGCCTAACAACACGATGGGATGTAGAGCTAGAGGAGCCATCATAGATTGATGAGGATGAGGATGCTTCAAATTTAGGGTTGGTTGGTGTTCCTTTGGCAGATCTTGACCTTGGGGAGTCTAGTGGTTCCAGTGATGAGGAGTTTTCCGACCTCTCGAGGGATGATTAGAGGCCTCCACCTCCTTCACTACATTTTGTCATTTTGACATTTTGATTTTGTACTTGTTTTGATATCATGCTACTCATTGTAATCATCTTTATGATCATATATTTTTGATATCATATAATAGAAATCTTCCATTTTCCGATTCAACAATTTAAAATTTTATGTAGTATTGAGTATTCTAATTTCTAATTAGTAATTTGATATTGAAAACTTCAATGTTCAAGTATTTACTATTTAGTATTTCAATTTTGCTACATGCCTTCTTAATAGTCTTATACATCATTTCATAACTAGCATTTTAAGTACCATATGTATATTATATTGTATATACACCGACCAACCCTCCTCCCCCTCCCTCCCCCCAAAGCTCCCCCCGCCACCGCCATCCCCAAATTGAGGCCACTTTGTCCCTCATCCCGGAAACCTGTCCCCCCGTTTTGGCATCCCCCCATCCCCGATGGTGGTGTAACTATGGTGTCAATGCAATGAAGGATATGCTCAGATCCTTTATCTTTTCTTAAAGGGCAATCGCCCCCATTGCTTGTGAGCTGTGAAAATTGGCTCTAGAGTTGTTTAAGTGTTTGCCACTTGGCCTGATTTGCATACTAAGCTGCCTTGACCTCTTAAAATAGTTGATGATTGCTTCAAAGTGCAATTTGTAGTTGTCAATTGTTTGATATTGCTTTGTTGGACTTAGGTGTGTTGGATCCAAATCAGTTGGATGTTGGATTAATGCTGGTTCAAGGAAAGATGGTGTGTTTGGCTTCAATAACTCAACATTGAATAGTGATGCATGCCCAAGTATGCAGAAGGTTGAGTATGTGTAGAAACCCTAGTTTCCCCTATTCTCCGAATCTGATTGTTTTTTGACGTTTTTGAAGTATTTTGGTTTTTTTTGCTTGTTTTGAGTTTTTGAGCAATAAATGAAATGGTACGATTTTTGCATATAATTGAAATAAATTCAATAAAAAATTAAATAACTCTGGAAATGATAGAATATGGATGCCAGTATCTTTATTTTGATCCTCTGAAAAGATTACAAAAATACCCAGTTGCATGCAGACAAATAACAATCAATTTTATTAAGAACCTGGCAATCTGGCTGCATTTAATGCACTGCTGTAACTGGTACGGCTGAAGTGATAAATTGTTTCCTCTTCCTGTCTGGTGCTCCAGTTATGATCTCCCAGCTTAGGCGCCTCCAGAAAGAATGCAAGATGGCCTTAAGGTAAGGCGTTTTCTCCAGAAACAAAGGACGGCTCCCTTCAAGATGGTACGGCCAGAATACTGAGATGTACGGCCTGGTACAGGTACGGCCAGATCAGAAACAACAATTAATGATGGTACGGCTTCTTCACAAATCTCCAGATCTTCAGAATAATTTCGCCTAAATGAATGAAGGTCTTCTGAATGAAATCTACTCTGTAAACCCTGAATATGAATATCTCTGATGTTCTGTGATTCCTCCTGTGTGAAGAAATCTCTCAGCTGCAATAGATCAGGTGTTATTTCACACTCTCTGAACTGCTTCCAGTGGAGATGGCTCGTTCTCCAAGGAATTTGAGTTTCAAACCCTAAGGTTCTGTGCTCAGACAAAGTTGATCAATTCTCAATCTCAATAATCACATAATGGCCCAATTCCCAAGGCAAATGCACTATATGGCTCAAAAGTGCGATTTCCTTAATAATAGGGTTTCATTAAAATATTCACTTTTAATTCTTTTAATTTCTCCATAGTCTCAGCCAAATATTTTAATATAATTTTAAATGTCAATTTTGGCCCCTCCTGATGATGGCGCACCCCTCAAGAAGAATCACTTAAGTTATAATTTAATATTATAACTTTATATTATAATCATTAAATAATTAATATATAATTAATACAATTAAATATTAATATTTCTCTCGTTACTCATCCGATGACTGTTCCGTCTAAAGTTGACGAACACTGAAGTGATTCTGAACGCTGCCAAAGCCATACTGCTAAAAATAGCAGGGGTCCCACGCTGACTGCCAGGAACTGCTAAAAATAGCAATTCTGCAAGAAGTCTCCGATCGAGCCCAAACGAAAGCCTACTGATCAAACTCTGCCAACTGAAGCTGAGCCAAGCTCCGAAGTGACCCTCTATCTAGTCTATCAGCCTACGAGGGTCGTGTGATAGGCCAATCCTGTACTCCGAGAGATGTCACTGAGAAGGGGACATGACAGTATGGATGGGTTCCTACCTACTAATTGCAGTATTTTTTGTGGACAATTGTGTCATGTCTCCTTTCAGAACTAAAGAAATTAATTGAGGACCTGTAGCCTATTTTTTATTTCCTGTACGCTAAGGGATGAAATAAGGGAAATAATAATATATTAAGTGGGCCTAATCTCTTTATAGGGCCTATGTGATATTTAAAATGTATATGTAATTCAGAAACTGGTTTTTGTAATTTAAAATGTAGGTGTAATTCAAAAGTGTATTAAAATACTCAGAGGGAAACATAATTTCAAATAGAGGGCCCAAAAGGCAACTATAAAAGAAAGGCATTGTTCAAAACAAATCATCTGATTTTGTCATTTCATTATTCCTTCCATTTTTGGATATTGAAGCCTTCAGGGATGAAAAACTTGGTGTGGGAGATCTGGAGAAACAAAACCCACTTGGCTTCCACATTTGAATTTGAGGATGAAAGCTCTCTTATGTATGACAGGTGATTCCATCTAGGGATCATTATTGTGTTGAATTGTTGAAGATTGAGAATTTGAAGTCATTTTCAGTTACTACAGTGCCACTACAGTGTGAAAGGGTCAGTTTGCTGATTTTCAGGATCTTTCCAGTGTTGCTGCTATTTATGAGGCATTTGAGCTTGTTTTAGTATTGTCAACATTGTAATTGGTGTAGTGTGGAAGATTGTAGCGTGAGCTTACAGAATTCAGCATTCAGTCTGGTAGAGGAGATTCTAGTTGAGGGTGTTAGTATTCAGATCTGCATGTTTTGTATGGTTGTGCAGCCACTTGATTATATTTGATAATAACAAAAAGAAGTTCATTGTTCATTGATTTTGTGTTGTTATTTGAAAGTAGTTCAGTGTATTGGCTGCCTGCGCAACCATAAACATATTTATGATGCAGTCCTCTCAGAAAGATTGCCACAGACCCTAGGTATTGCCTACGATAGACCACATGTTGCTGGATCTGCCACCAGCCATAACAGTGATCTTACGTGCCATATTCTGCTTTCAATATAAAATCTGTTCTGTACAGATCTGCATTTATAAGTTGTGAGTATATTCTAAGTATTTGATAGTATGAGGTATTTGGATTTAAATATTAGCTCTGTCCTTTAATGTGCAGCATATTCTTAGTATTGTTGTTGATATATATGACTGAAAATTCAATCTCAATATTGCCATCAGCCCTTACGTAATATTGCAGCTTTAGGTAATAGAAATATATGATTTTCAGTGGCATTAGGATTTCTAAGATGGTTTTTGTTTCAGTATTTATCATAGTAGCTATATTGGCAAAGTAAGATAGAAATGGTTTATTAATGGTTTGCTGATCGGCAGATATCACAGAATAATCATTGAGTAGTATTAAGGTTTCCAAGGAACATTGATTCGTCATGGCAGTTTTTGCTAACCCCATCTGCATTTATATTTGGCTGTGATATTCTTGCTGTTCGCATCAAACATATTCCTGTAGCTGCCTATTTGATAAGATATTACTGGTGTTAAGGTTTCATACTGACCCTCATGCATACAACAACTTGTATTGAGTGAATATAATCATTATTACTGATCATACAAGAAATTCAGTAACCTTTTTATTTCAGTAGGGTTTGGCATCTACAGTTAGGTATTTGTTCATTATTTCAGCTTGCACATAATTAACAAATCATCTTTTTCCTATTGTTGTTTGATTGGGAACATTACACGTAGCTCAGTGGTTTGATCTATTATGGAGGACATTGGAATTACTTGTTTTGGAGATGCAACCAGAAATTGCCATCAATGTGAGAAGTGCAAGATGTACAATGTGCACTGTAACACTGTTTGTACTAATGTTATTAGTGAGTCAGGATCTATAGAACCTGCTGATGCAGTTGCTGAATATGTTGTGTACGAGATGGTTGTGGTCAAATTGAAATACCTCATATTACATTGGAACACCTTTTTGTTGACACCACTATATAAAATACCACAACACCTCAACAAGTAATTCATGCAAGATGATATTTGAGGCAATTTATGCTTCCTCTCGTATGCAATCCACAATAGTTGCATATTGCTATTCTTGGCTCTATACATCTTGTTCCATGTTTCCAAGTAGTGTCCTTAGGCTTATGGGCACCTCTCCTACTTGGGGATGCCATTTTGTTTTTATAAAATGGATTGAAACTCTATGAAAATGGAAAAAATAGAAAAAAACAAAAAAACAAAAACCCTTGCATCTACAATAAATTAACTCAAAATCATAAATAAATATTAAATAACCAAACCCTAGTATTAGAAATTTAGAATGAAAGCACAAAAATAATAGAAAAACATTACATACCAGTCAAATAAAGCATATAAGTTTTCTAATATTGATCAATCCTCACTCCCAAAAGCCTACAAAAAAATGTGCAATGCTCCAATATGTTGAATAGCTTGAATGTTTGAAAAAATTGATGTGGAAAATGATGGACCGGTTTTTTTTGAGTAGACTAATGTATTTTGTCCTAAGTTGAGTTTTTGACTCAACCTCATGTGTTCTTGTGCAATTGGCAAGCACATTCCAAACACTTGGCTGCAATTTTTTTTTGTGAGTTACTCATCGAGCACCCATTTACACAAAAGTTGGTCATGATGACTTAGCTATCATGGATTCTTATATCTCTTTACCATAGCATTATACACCTCTTGATATATGAATCTAGAGTAGTTTTATCTACTCATTATGTGCAGCTTCTGTGCGTTCCATATTCTAGTATTTTCATTTTGAATAGTTATTGGCATAACATAATAGATGCCTTTGCCTTTACAAATTTGTGTCACTTGGGTTCTGAAAAGTGTTATCAACATAGAATGAGCCAATGCCCTTGAGCCCTTGAAAATGCAGAAGATGACACTATCGGTATTAGGAAGCTGAATGAGCAATAAGAAGATTGACTTGATTAACAAAACAAAGAGTGAATGTGGAGGCTGCAAGAAGCAGCCGACAAATTGCCACCAAAAGATCAAAAATAAATTCGAAGTTGGAGCCAAAACTGAAGAAGAAGTATTTGAATGAAGTCAACAAGCCCCACCAATCACTAATGATGAGTGTCCTAAAGGGTTTTCCTAGGGTATAACCTGTGTTGTGGGTATTGTTTATCTGTTGAAATTGTTTGATTTGTTTCCTATTTTGCATTTCTTTTCTCTAAGATTAGCATGCATTTCCTTCCATCATACTATACTATGTTCATTTCTGTATTGATGTGCATATGTCTTGTAAATAGCTATTGATTTCCATGATGAATCTTCTGTTTTCTATTCTAGTTCTTTGCTGTATATGAAATTGAGAGCTATGTTTCATGTTAACAGGTTGGTCATGTGACAAAGACAGGAGATATAGCTGGGCCACGTATTCTAGAGCATATCGTGGATGTAGTTTTATACATGGAGGTCTCTTTTTCTCTTAGATAGAAGTGTTTTTTTCTACCTGCACACATGTTATACTTATATTCAAGGAAATTAATTTAAAAAAAATATATATCAGGTAATTCTGAGTCTCTTTAGCATCCTTACCTTACATTGCATGTAGAACTCATAGATCCCTGTTTAATGTTAACTTTTTGTTATCTTTGGTTTTGCAGGGAGATGGTTTATCATCACATCGTCTTTTGAGAGCTGTCAAAAATCGTTTTGGGTCAATTGATGAGGTCTAATGTCTGCTCAATGTTTCCTTAATTTGTACCATAGTGGTGATGGATATGTATATTTCTATGTTGGGTCGTTAATAGTTTATTTAACTTTTGTTGATTTTGTAGAAACTATATTGCCTGCAAATTATAGTTACAAGCGTTACGCATCTTGTAGTTTTAATATGTCACAGTTGTCTGTTTTCTTGATAATTTTGAGTGAAATCTACTTTGTTGCAATGCAATCAAATATTTCTACTATAGCTCTTTACAATATTCCATATTTTAGAGGTTCACTCAAAAAACTATCAAGGAGCATGCTTATTCTACCATTAAATATAACTTTCAAATAGTTACCAAATAAGCACATATGAATATCATATGAGTTTTACTTATATGCATAGTTCCAAAATATTTATGTTCATCATATCAGGGCACCATATCAGATTCAGCAATCTAATGCTGTTATAGGTGGTTCCATCTCCATGCTTGAGTTGGATTTCAGCTGTCCTCTGAGAGAGGGAAGGAATTCAAGGATAAAGTGATACCTGATTTGATAAAGATTATATCAGAACATTATTTCTTCTCAATTTCAGAACAAAAAGTACCATTATGAGAGAGGGAGGGAATTCAAGGAAAAAGTGATACCTGATTTGATAAAGATTATATCAGAACATTATTTCTTCTCAATTTCAGAACAAAAAGTACCATTATGAGAGAGGGAAGGAATTCAAGGAAAAAGTGATACCTGATTTGATAAAGATTATATCAGAACATTATTTCTTCTCAATTTCAGAACAAAAAGTACCATTATATGCTCAATCATACAATATAGAGTTAATTTATGTCAGCTTTCTAATGGTCTATGTCTTGATATAATTCTACGAACTACTAAATTTGGAAAATAGACAATTCTGTTTGCCTTGAAGTAAAACTAAAACGAAATCAATTTCGAAAAATGAGTCAGATTTTTTCTGTTTTTTTAATGAAATGGTCAAGGACTTGAGAGAGATAGTTTTACATGTAATTTTTTTTTACATATATGTATGCATGTAACGCATACATGCATGCTTATATTTGGTAAAATTTAAAGTGATGTTATTAAAGCCCATAGAAACTTGATATATTTTCCCTGTTTACTGTGGCATAGTGTGGCACAAATTACAAATGATATGTTAAATTGAAGTTTTTTGAAATTGTATGCATAGATTTCACCTATTCTATTCCTTTTCAGTACACCTTTCACTCTAGTAAAAACATGTAACTATGACGGAAAGTTACAAGATTTGGAAAAGTATTTTGTTTTTGTAGATTTTACTAGCTGGGAGCTTAATCAGTTCAGGTGATTGTCATATTTTTAAAGTAATGTTTTAGCTTTGTGTCAGGCAAGTCTGTAGGCCAAGATGTGTCGATAATTTGCATGTCACCAAAATCTGGTCCCTCCATTTGTGCCCCATTAATTATTTGAATGATTAAACAACACATATGCCATGTATGCATTTACCAGTGGTTTTCTGTGTGCAAAACAGGGGCTGTATTAAATACTTTTCAAGTGAACAAAATTATGAAAGAAGAATTATGTTAAAAGTGGTATTGATGTTCAAGTTGAACTTTCTGTTTCACATGTCAAAAATAAGAAAATACATTAACGTTGACAAGTGCCCAAAATGGTTCATTGGCACTCAACAAGTACATATTTAATGTGTAGGTATTAGCTTCATTGTAAGTACTACAATGCTAGAATTTTTGATATATGCACAGTAGGTAATATGCTTTCTTGTGTTGGTTGA
Organism: Sequoia sempervirens; assembly: GCA_007258455.2. Taxonomy (NCBI): domain Eukaryota; kingdom Viridiplantae; phylum Streptophyta; class Pinopsida; order Cupressales; family Cupressaceae; genus Sequoia; species Sequoia sempervirens. The sequence goes on from VDFB02056352.1 coordinate 65,559, forward strand.
TTCTTTGATTTATATCAGATTGGAGTATTGGAAATGGCAAAGAATGGTTTGCAATCTGTCACAAATCCAAGTGAGCTTTACCTTACAGAATGGGACATTGATCAACACGTTTTAGCTGGATTAGCTATTTCTGTCATTATTGATGGCTCACGACCATTTCTCATTGAAACTCAGGTAGTTCCATTAATTTCATATGCTGTGTATTACAGGAATTGAAATTGTAGCAAAATTGAGAGGTATTAACTTTCCTCTTTTAATGAACTATAATTCCTTTTTCTTATGTGTGATGGATAAGTTTTCCTTGTTTGTGGCAATGTAGTTCCATTTTCTTACATACACTTTGTTGCATTTTGTTCCCCAAGATGATGGAACGAATGGTTCTACTCTGATAATTTTTCAAATATATTCCTGAAGACAGTGAAGTAAATGATATAAGAGAAAAAAATTAAAAATAGATATCAAGGTTATATAGGATTTGTCCATCTATTTGGGTGTAGTTGCAATCATTCTCTTTTTTTGTCCAAAATGATTTTGTATATTGGATGTGAATAAGAAGAATAGCGCATATACAGTAATTGATGGCCTTGTGGCCCAGAACATCCTAGTGCTGTTGTTCTTCTGTTGAGTAGATTCATACATTTAGGAAATTTACTTCAAGAAGCCTAATGGACAGGTGTATATTAATATAATGGATGTTACTTATCTATACAGTATCAGTGTTATAGAACATAATCCAACATTGAGGGTAAACCACCAACTTTTTAAACATAATATTATCCTAAGATGCTTCTGTAGTTGTTAGATGAGAAACTCATCCTTCCTTTATATCTTAGCTATCCACATACTGATTTTCTGTTTGGGGGAAAAGAAGGTAATATGAACATTGCCTTGTTGATGAGGAGGGATGACTTATGCCCCTTACAGGTGTTTCCTTTTCCACTTCAAGGTTGATGCATCATTGTGAGAAGTCGGGGAGTTTGGGAGGGATTTTATTTTTCTTGTAATATTAACTTTGGAAGCATCCATTTTTGACATCAGGATAGGAAATCCATGTTATGCCCCTTAGTGAAATACAACTCTATCTCGCAAGACAGTTAATACTCTTTAGCTTTTGAACACAAAATTTGAAAGCAATAGTAGATTTATATTAGATTATGAATTGGGCCAACCTTATTTGTAGTTTGTAGAGCTTGAGAGGATATTCATAATACTAAATACTGCATATATGTTTTGGTCTAGAGCATCAAGAAGAAAATTTACCAGAATGCTTCAAGTGTTGGTTATAATTACAAACTCGTTAGTAAGTTAATGCCATTGGCAGAGGCTGTTAGAAACTATGTATGGATTCTCTTGTGCAATAAGAAAATATGGGAAAAATTAAGCTAGTGTCTAGGTTGTTTAACTGTAATGAGATCAAGTTTGGCAAATATAAAACATCATGTTAGTGTCATAGAGATTTTAAGCAAAACATGCAATGAACTTTCTATAGTTAAAGGGATTGCAAGATCTGTAAAGATGCTTACATATAATCACTATTAAACACTTAAATATTAACTTTGAAAAATCTCTTTTTGACATCAAGATGGGGTACCATATCACATGTTCATCAATGGAATGTAACTCACTCACATGTCAGTGAAATTCCTTTACAAGTTGATCATAATTTTGGAAAAACTTATTAAATGTATAGTCATTGGTTAGATTATGGAAAAAATAGCATTGGGTCAAGCTTATTTGGAGTTTGCAAATATTGTGAAAATATTCATATTACTATATATATATTTTGGTCTTCGGTAGCAAGAAATATATTTACTTCAAAAATATGTAGTACCTGAAAAATCAGTTGAATATGATGTATGGGGTGGAATATGTGCTTGAAAAATCACGAGTATGACTCTATAATACTTCCGAGTTTGTTTTCTTGAATGATTGGCTCCCTGGCTTTCCTGTGAAGATATGAGATTGAAAATTGTAATATATGCTTTGGTATTGCATAGCAAGAAAGATATTTATCACAATGCTTCTAGTATTGCCTATATTTACAGCCTCATTAGTCAAATTAATGATAATGGCAGAGGTTGTTAGAAAATCACCGGTTTCTCTACGTAATCTTTTGAATTGCAATACTTATTCCATAGTATGTAGTAAGATATCCTTTACATCCAATTGTACCTAAAATTGCAATGTATCTGTCGCATTGAATTACATCAAAGTCTATGTGATGATTGATTGTTATTGGTATCAATTATATTTCATCAGATCAGCTCTTTTCTATGTTCTCAATTTTGGTATTGTTTGCGTTTATAAGTCAGATTTTGTCAATTGTAGCAGTTTATTGGACGAAATATTTATGTCATTGAAAGTGCTATGCTTTTTCATTTCTTTAAGAGGTCTTATTTGATTGGTTGTTTATTTTCTTTATTTCTGGTGTTGCTACTATTTGAGAATTATAATGTGTTAATTTATTCCTGCTATCTGGTATTTGCACCTGTTAAGTAATTTTCACTCAATGTTTTAACCCTTTAAGTTTTTTGTGTTCGAAATGTACCTCCTACTATTTCATACATCCTTGTGCTTTATTTTCAACATGATTGCAGGATGTGAAACACAAATTCTTTCAAGCTAGTTTATTCTTGAGTTTACAGTATACCGCCTAAGTCTTCAGAATGTACACAAAACTTGATTTCTTTCTGGATTTTTATGTTTATTACATTGCCATCTATATGTAGATGCATTTGCTTCTTAAATAATCCTAATATTAATTTTATTATTAAAAAAATATATTATTTCTAATTGGATCGATTCAATTCTGTTTATGATAAGAAGATATTTCTAGGGTCTGTGTGAAATCATTAATCAATAATTGTTTCATTTGCAATAAATAATTAGTAAAGATAAGACCTTACCCTTATTTGAGTATTTGAGTTTTCACTTTCGCATGTACAGTATCTCTTATAGATGCACAATACATTTCATTGCTATAGGGATTATCCTAATCCGAATAAGAACTGTAGAAATAAGCAACTATTAAACCAATAATTAGAATAGCAGTTAAAGTGCCTATCAACTAAAGAGGATCAGCATTATAAAATAGTTCTTCTATTGGTATTGGCCTTCTATTAATCTGGAATTGAGCATCAGCATTCTAAAATAATCAAAGTTTGATAGGGAAAACTAGAAGCTTTAACTGTTACATAGTTGATCAGCATAAAACTAGAAGCTCTACTTGTATCACTGGAAGACTAATATTTGAAATTAATCTAAACTTCACATGATTGACTGCAAAGTATTTAAAATTTCTAAATTTGCACTTCGATAATTTATAATATAAAGATCATAAGCTAAAGATATTGTATTTGTTTAGTTTTGAGCATATTACTTGTAGATTCATGTTAATGAGTGTAGAGTTTGAGCTTTCACTACCGTTTGTTATTTATGACAAGTAATACCATGTGATGTTGCAACAGGCGTTATGTTGCACTGGTGTGTCACTTACAAGGCGATATAATGGCCTTCAAGAAAATCGAGCTGACATGATTATTGCGGCAAGTGCATTTTGGCTATTGATATCAAGTCTTAAAATATTTATTTCCTTGCATTATTTGAATCACACTTACTTTTTAATATTTTTCTTGATTCTTTTTTGATATGTTTCTTCAGTATTTAAGTTTTATTGGTAAGATTAGAAGAAAATCTACGGAAGTTCTGGTCTATAATAAGTTTCTAAGTTTCTACATGCTTATTGCGGCAAGTGTATTTTGGCTATTGATATCAAGTCTTAACATATTTATTTCCTTGTATTATTCAAATCACACTTACTTTTTAATATTTTTCTTGATTCTTTTGTGATATGTTCTTCTGTATTTAAGTTTTATTGGTAAGATTAAAATATATGGAAGTTCTGGTCTATAATAAGTTTCTATATATTGTATATTTAAGTTTTATTGGTAAGATTAGAGTATAACTTCTAATGGCTTTGGTTGATTTTGACTTACATATTTTTCTTGTGCAGGTGCTTATAAAGCAAGTTGGCCTTAAGCTTCAAAATCAAGTAAAGTTTTTGCAACCAATATCATTGGTTTATGTTCTTTGCAAAGTTTATATTAACATTTATCTTTTTATTCTCTATCGTCCTATGCATAGAAGCAAATATCTTTCTTGGGAATTTCTTGGCATGCCTAAAGATAAAGATATTTCCAGTTTCTTGAGAAATGGAAAACATTGGGAAACAAAAAAATTGAAAAATGCAATGAAATTAGAAAAGAAAAGAAAAAAGAGAAATAAATCATGTTTTTAAATTTAAAGCCATTTTAATTGCACAGAGAGTGAGAGTGAGTGTAAACGAGAATGTACACTATGAATTTTGAATTATGGATTTTTCTCATTAATTTTGAGATCACTCAAGTATCAGTACTGTTGTGAAACTGCTATCCCTGGCCCCGGTGGTGTTTTGGGTATGGAGGGATGGCAGGGGACGTGCCCTGGCTGTCCCCAGAAAGGTTCAAATCTTCGAACCATTTCTGAAGCGTGTTACAGTAATAGGAAACCTGTGATGTCCCTTGACTGTCCCAATGGCAAGGCAAGTTTTTTATAATGTTTGAAAAATAAATTATTCATGGCAATTTTAAAGACTGTTAAATATATCATGAAAGCAGTATAACATGACAGCAACAATGAAATAAATCATGACAGCAGCCACAGTATTATAACAGCAATAAATATATCATGATTCAGATGCATAGCTAATGATATAAGTTATATAACAGTTGACACTAAGAGCAATAATGCTGATTTCATTGTTCAAACTTTAACTCAGTCTCAAACTTCATTTTTTTTTTTTTGATATATGGTTTAGAGCTGGTTATTATTATCAGTTTTAAAAGAGATTAAAGGTGCATTGGTCATGGTCTGGTACTGTGTAGTGTTGTGTGAGAAGTGCAGACAAACAACTTTATTTTTGGAATCTGGTTGATGTGAAGGCTACTGCAGACATCATCCAACATCATTTTAACTGTGTCATCTTATATTACTGCTATTATACTGCTGTCCATTAACTTGTAGAAATTCAACTTTCTCTCTCTCTCTCTCTCTCTATATATATATATATATATATATATCCCATCGCCAAAATGCCATGGAACATAGCTGATTACAGATTATTATAATATATATCTCTTTAACAATGTTAATAAATCACTATGCTGATACTGAATCCTTAATGCAGTTAAACACAACTATGATACATATGAACTGTTAATGCTACCATTATCCATAACTATCAATTCCAAGAGACTAATCTAAACACAAAATGGTAATAGCAGTCTCCCTAACCTCTTCAAATACCTCTTAATTTTACAACAGTGACAACAATTATGCCTAGCATTTTATTAGAGCAATGTCCTGTCTTTTTTTAATTTGTGAAGCAGGATTCTTTGGGCCTGCCCTGCACCAATGGAGGTCACAAAGGGGATGTCCTCCACACTAACCTATCCACTTTAGGCAACATATTCAATTATTAATTAACTTTGAAGCCACATGTTCAACTTAAATCCACTTAGAAGCCATAATGGAAGTCCAAGAGTCACCATGTGGAATTTCACCTTTAGATGTCAATATGGGGATTTGAACTTGGATCTCCATCTTGAGAACCCTATGGCCTTGCCTTATGAGCAAAACCCATTGACAAGCAATGTCTCATCTTAACAATGTTTCAATTAATAATTTTGATGAGAAATATTTCCTATAATTTTAACAGCAGTATTGATTCCCATATTAATTGATCACAGTACTAATAATGATGCTGCTGAACACCATACCAATCAAGAATGATACATATGACAATAAGGATAGAATGCTAATGACTAGTGATCATGAGAAGATTAGTAATTACAGAAGGATGGTTATGTCAACAGACAATAATGATGACAACAATCTCAACTGGTGCGACATTATTAGCAGCTTATATATAACAATGAAAATTCCAAAATAATTATGTCAATAATACAATCCATTTATAAGTAGAAATGACATCAAGTCAATGACAACACTAACATGTGTGTTGCTATAATAACGATAGCAAGTCAAAGGAAAGCATAATCATTTGACAATTTTGTCTAGTAATGACTATGATCATGAATCATAAATAATGACAGAAGTTTTCACTGTTCTTAAAAGCAAAGTGAGAATCACTAATCACTAAAACAACAGTCATGTTCCCAACTCACAGGGTTTGCAAACACAATTATACCAAGTGTCTTCACAACTGTAGATAACTATGTTCATATTTGAAATAATGACAGCAACAATTGCTGTTGTCCCTTGGCAACAGATCCAACTACTATTCTATAAAGGCAGCTGAAAATTTTAAAAGCTACTTACAGCATTCAAGGTATATAATCCATTAATAAAAGTTCTAGATGATATTGATAAAAAAATCGCAGGTCTGATGCTTATGTAGAAAAAAGAGAAGAAAAAAAACACTAATTTATTGTGATTTTACTAATGATACATTGCCAATAATATCACAATATATTGGTGAAAGTTTCGGTCAAAGTCATAGTCAAAGTTATTTTGAAAAATCCATGATATTTTGAAAAAAATGTTGGGAACCTTTCTGAGAAAAGATAAATTGGAATATATTGTGATATTTTAAAGATATTCTTTCTATATATTTTAGAATTCTTTAAAAAATGGTTTTGTAAGATGAATTTTATCTTTGGCTAACACAACCTTGGTATTAGGTTGAAAAACCACATATTGATGGAAATTAATACAAGCAGAGTGCAATTGAGGTCTTTGGTTCTTTGAACTTCTGAGGTTTACTTAATTTCTGTTTTAGTTTTGTGAGAATACATTGCTGCAAAAAGTGTTTGGTAAGATGTCCTTACTCTTCCTTCTTAAACTATCAGCATTGATAAATTGTGTTTGTGCAAGCTGATGTGGCTTGGAAACAACCTGCAATAGCTGATGGAAATGTCTGTTTCTTAGCTATGAAGACACTTGTTTATCATGAAGACAATTAGGAATGACTGAGAAATAGCCACACCACCGTGCAACATGTTTCTCAGTGTGATACATGATTACACTTGTGAGATGTTGTTGCATGCACTATAGGATAGAGGGACACCAAGAGTTTAACTGGAAGGTGAAAGATGAAGAATACATTATGCTGCACTGAAACGAGTGGCATATATGCTTTCAAATTTAGAATCATTCTTGGAGTGATTAGCCAAATGACGGTTAAGGGGAGGGAGATTACTAGGAAGATTAATGTTTATATTGAGCATTTGAAAGTACATGTACAATGAGTAACAGTCCTAATTCTATTAAATGGAATAAATTAAATGGTTAGGTCAATAAATGTTTATACATTTTGTAGCCACTTTTATCATTAAAATTTATCAATTTCACCAATGGAAGTCATAGAGTATGTTCCATGTATACACATTACCTTTTTCAAGGGATGAAAAATTTAGAAGGTAAAAATAATCTCGAAAACTCAAAATGTATGTTTCCATGTATACACATTACCTTTTTCAAGGGATGAAAAAAATTCATGTTAAAGCTTGGTATCTCTCTATTGCTTGTTTTCAATAGAAACTCTTACACCATATACATACATCAACTATGCATTAAGCATATTTAACACGTTATGTAAGAAGCGCTGTAAATAAATGAACAAACAAGTATAATTGCATGTTACTCATTCTGCTCTGGCTAAAATTAGCCAGTTTTATTACAACATTAAGAATTAAGACTTCACCTTTTGAAGTAGTGTTGGTGTTTCAATTCGCACCTCTGGAATGCGGATTAGAAACGAACAGCTATGCACAAATAAACTGCTCTTTGAATTAGGAGGGGAAGCTCCCTCTTTGCTGATGTTCAAGAAAGTAAATTAAAACTAATCTGTCTATCTTTTTGTTCAGCTAAGAGCACAAGGTTATAAAACTCAAGCGTCGTAGCTGAGATTTTCTGTTTTAGAAGTTCAACTACGACTAAGCCTACTATAATGACGTTTCTAACTTCTCAAGTAAATGCAAAGCAAGAGAGTTAGAAATGAACAAGGAAGGATTCTCTGACACAAATACTTGGATAAAATTTTCTTCCAACATACATCTACTTACTTTCAATGCAAGCTGAAATAGAGATCATATAAGCATAACACAATAAACGGAAATTTGAGACTTTATATCAGGGCAGCAAAGCAGGCACAAGACTTTATTTCCTCAAATTTCAAGAACAAAAGATTACACTTCTAGGACAGCAGGATTGTAGCAAAATAGGCTTACAGTTTAGCCATCAAACTAGAATACATTGACATAAGACACATGCACTGAACAAGAACTTGCAGCTAAAAGAGACTTGCAAACTTGTTCTTACACAAAGTGAACTGAAACTAAACAACAACTTGCAAGCAAAATAGGCTCAGCAATTTGTTATCACAAGCACGGTTAAGAAAATAATGGGCAAGGCTGCCCTTATTTATACACAAGCAGAGGAGTAGGGAACCCTAAAATCTTCTTGCTTTTACAACTAAGGCTTGCCAACATGCAAGCTTTATTTCTAAAACTAAACAAGATAAACATCAAACCACCTAATAAAGCATAAAAACAGGAAATGCCAACTATTACAATTTGTTTTCATTCTCTTCTTCAGAGAGTGGATAAGAATTGAGACAAGAATAGAAAGAAAGCTGGAAGAAAGCTTCTAGATGATTGTTGCTTTAAATCTCCACCACATCCGTTAAAAAGTGGGAAATTGTATCTCTATCAGGAGCATTGATACTATCTATAGCAAAGTTCTGCTTTTCCAGGATTTCTTCGCCATCTGCAATTGATCTCAGAAAATCTTCGACCTCATTGGCCGCTTTCTCGAACCTCGCCGACATCATGGAAATCTGACTCATCTTCCTAGCAACAGGATCACTGCCATCGCTACCACGAACAACGTTCTGGAACTCAGCTTGTACCTTGACAAGTCCAATGTAGGAACCATCATCATGACAATATTGACAAGGGATCTCTAAAACAAAGTCTCTTATGAACTGGAGAGCATCAACAACCTTTTGTCTATATGCAATAAACTCTTCATATATCCTTTCATAAGTTTTCACCTTGAAGAGGTGATGTTCTTTCCATGCAAGGATTTGTCTCTTGTGTTCTCTTGAAACCATTGAGCCATATGCCATATCCAAATCTGCCATGATGATTTTGTGCCTAGGTTTCACCTCTGCTATCAACTGCTCAAATCCTTGGGGATCCCTTGGCGTAAGTTATGAGCATTATCCTTTAGCTGATATATCTGTGCAAGGATACCTCTACCTCTGGTGATGAACTCTTCAATCCATTCTTGTGTTTGCTTTCCATATATCACCAATTGCCTCAACTGGTGTCTCTAGAACTTGGGGCAGCAATTGAGTAGTTTGCGATGTGCCATGAACAAGATTAGAAATATATAGCCTGAGTTGCCAGATTTCAGCCTTAGGGCTGCCTTATCTTGCCCATCTTTAAGCACTCTTTCTTGAAGACTTTCAGATGCAACTTTGAACAAACTCACATCCGCGTGCCTAGTGCTTTTACCAAGATTAGCTTTAACTATGAAAAAATCATCTACATCCACTTTATCGATATTTCTATCTTCTGGAGGTGTAGTGGTCTCCATGATCATCTCACCATTTGGATTCCTTTCAAAGTGAATTTGTTTCTTTTCTTTCTTCTTAGGTGCCTCCTGGTAAATGTTGTCAAGATCATCAAAGTTCAGCTGATATGAGGGTCTCCTTCTCTTCCTTCCCAGGGAGCTCTCAAGCCAAGATGTGGTATCTCTACTAACTTCAATGGGAGGTTCAACTGCAGCTTCTCCTACTTCATCTTCTGAATCAATGTGAATTGGTGAAGACTTTGGAGATGGTGGAGGATCATGTGTCAAAGGCACGATCTTTGTTTCTTTTTGAGGCACAAACTCTTCTGGAGGAGCTTTTGCTTCAACTGTTGCTTGCTCCTGTATGACTAGATTTGAGAAGTCGAACCTTCTCCTTATGTTCTTTGTTGATCTGCTGCCCTTTACACCTTCTTGAGGTTGACTTATACCCTTCATCTTTGGTTGTGCTCTAGAAGAAGAGGGAAGTGATGACTGTATTCTTGGCGGCTCTGCTACTGGAATGGATTTCTTCCTCTTGAGGACTAAGAAAGTCTTGTTGTGTTCAATGACTTGGCTGGTCCTTTCTTCCATTGACATGCTTTCTTTGTTGGCCCAATTGACTTGTGGAAGAGGTTGTTGTTCAATTTGGTTTCGAGTGTATGCTAGAAGAACTATCTCCATCATCATCAGATAATCCCTCAATATCCTCTGACAAGCAATCTTTCATTTGATGGAGAGTAAGTCTGTTGTAACTGCGCCTCCTTTACCTTGAACTCATCTTTGTAGTTGGCCCAAAAATCTTCAAGTGCGGATACATGGGCATAGTTCTGACCAAGTTGGGATGTGAAGACACCATGAGGGTCGTGTTGTGACCTAATTCACACCTCGCCCTATTGCAAATGGGGACCCTCATAATTTTGCTTTTTAGGGTTTTGTCGTTGCATCTTGGTTTTCGTCTGGTCTCTGTTTGGGGTTTTTAAGTCTGAATTTTGAATGGTCACCCGAGTCAAGCAAATGAGTCTTAGCCTGGATCACTGTGCAAACGTCGCCATCATGCTTAGGAGCCCTGGTAGACGAAGATTGACTGTCATTTCAGTCAATTCCGACACCTCCCAGTTTTTAGGGTTTTTCACTCTGGCGCCCTATTTTTTAGGACCTAATTTTTTGGCACTTTTGGGCAATTCTGAGATCCCTATTTTTTATGGTCTATTTTTGAAAAGTTGCTATTTTTGGAAAATTTCTATTTTTAGAAAGTTTCTATATTTGGAAAGGTCTCGAGTTTTGAAAATCCACTCAGAAGTTCGAAAAGATCAACGAAACTCTCAGAAAATGGATTTGAAAATTTTTGAATTCATGATGAAATTCCAGAAAAAGTTAAAAATCTAGTAAAAATCGCTAAAAAATCACAGAAAATGGTTGAGAAATCTGAGAAATTCATGAGAAATCTAAGAAATTCATGAGAAATTTGAGAAGATTCATGGAGGAGACTGAAATTTATGAGAAATTTGCCTAAGTATGGAGTTCAACCAGCATGGAGAAAGGAGAAATTGATGTCAAAAAAGCTTCAGCCAGAAGGAAAATGGCATAAGATCAGGCCAAGTCCGCCTTGGACAGATGAAACAATGGCACAATATCATGTGAGGTCCGCCCTTGGACATAAAGCTAAATGGCAAGACACAAGGGTAAGTCCGCCCTTGTGTGGCAATGAATTGAAGGAAGTCCGCTTTAGCCAAGAGATGGAATGGCAAGCCACATAGCAAACTCCGCCCTCCAATGGCAAGCCATAAGGTGAAGTCCGCCCTTGAGCAAGATAATAAAAGATGGCTAAGAAATGTGCCAAGTCCGCCCTTGGCAAGGCCATGAAGGAAGTCCGCCCTTGGCCAAAGACAAAGTAGCTAAACATTGGGTAAAGTCCGCCTCAAGTGGTTAGCCAAGTGAGCAAGTCCGCCCCAGGTCAAAAAGAATAAATGGCAAGCTAAGTGCTAAAGTCCGCCTTGGGTAAAGTGGAGAATGGCATAAAAATGTATGAAGTCCGCCCTTGGTCAAGTCATGCATGGCAAAGAAAGAAGGCAAGTCCGCCTTGAATGGCATGCTAAGAGAGCAAGTCCGCCCATGTCCAAGAGGTTGAAATGGCAACCAATCTAATGAAGTCCGCCTTGGCTAAAAGTGAATGGCAAGCCACATAGCCAAGTCCGCCTTAGCTAAAAAAAAGAAATGGCAAGCACATGAAGCAACTCCGCCCTTGAGTGGCCAGACATAAGCTGAAGTCCGCCCTTGGACAAAGCATTAGGTGGCATAGAAATTGATAAAGTCCGCCCAGCTAGAGGGAAAATGGCAAGAGTTAGGCTCAAGTCCGCCCATGAGAAAAGACTAAGGATGGCATAAAGATGTAGCAAGTCCACCCACCAAATGGAGAATGGTTTAACAAATGACCAAGTCCGCCCTTGGACACAAAGCAAGGAAAAAGGATGGCAAGCTAAGAGCTAAAGTCCGCCCCAAGCCAAGAGGTTGAAGTGGCATGACAATTAGTGAAGTCCGCCTTGAAAACAAAAAAAGTTCAATGGCTAAACTAATAAGGAAGTCCGCCATGTCTAGAGGAATAAGAAAATTTGAAATTTTGCCTAAGTGTGAACATTTGAAAATTAAAAAAAATATATGCTTCACTTTAAAATTTCGCCATGCTTGAAAAGAGGGAAAATTCGCCTAAGTCCAAACATTAAAATGTCTAAAGAAAATCATGCCAAAACATTCTAGGAGATGAAATAAATTTTGCCAGAGATTTTGGACGATTGAAGTTACGGCAAAATGATTTTGGATGATTGAAGTTACGGCGAAATAATTTTGGACGATTGAAGTTATGGCGAAATAATTTTGGACGAAAAAAGTTATGGCAAAACAATTTGGAAGAAAGAAAATTCGCCTAAGGCAAATAAAAATTTCGAAAAAAAAATAAAAAAATCAAATCGCCTTAGACAAAAATAATTTGCCATAAAAAAAACAAATGGGTTGGAAATAACACATAGAATAATTATTATAATTATTCATTTTCCAACACCCAAAGAGATAAGTCTTGAAAAATCGAAATTGGAAAAAGGACAAAAAGAGCTTTGTTGAACTGGCGTTGAATTTGGAAACTTTCCCAGATGTTATCGTTGAAGATAAAACTTGCCACCTGGAAGCTGAGTGAAACACAAGTTAAAGCTCAATTTAAAGGAAACATTTGAAATTTGCTAATTGGATCGATTTTCTCACCTCTATAATTGATTTCACTTCTCATTTTTACAATCATTCGTTTTCAAAATAAAAGTGTGAGAAGAAATTTTTTCTAAGGCAAAAAAGTGAGAAAAGCTTGCAGCGAAGTGAAAGAAGCAAATTTTTGCTAGCTTGCATTGTGATCGTTATCATTTCTTTCAGAAGATCCAGATTTATTTTCGAAGCAGTAAGGATGAAGTTTGCCAGCAAGGGTGTGCAGATGCAATCAAAGATCAAGTCCAAGTGGGAGCATGTTGTGGACACCAATCTTGGCCACGTGGACCTCAAAGACTTCAGAAAAAGAATGTACGGGAGCGATGGACGTCTACCTTCGCCAATTGCGATAAGAATGATGCGCAATGGAATTGTTTACGCAGCCGGATTTCCCCCAGCAAAGGAGTGTCCGGAACTTATGGTGGAATGCGCACTGCACTATAATGCGCGAGAAAGGCAAATAGAAGCTCCTGATGGAAGAATTCTAGCATACTTGTCCGAGCCAGCCATTTAGGAAATTTTCGGGATTCCAGTTTACAATAGAACGTCCTACCGCACTAAGGAGGATGCACTAAAGCTTTACCAGAACCAGCAAGACCTTTGTGCGTCCAACATAAACAAGAATTGGTTGCTGAAGCCCAAGCCTACTGCAGGAAAGATGCCGAAGAAGTTGGTTAGAACACATTTCAAGGAAGAATATGGTGACATAGTTTTGCTGCTGAACAAAATAGTAGGCAACCCTCATGGTGCGCCTTTCGAAAACTGGATGTATTATTTCATTGATGAAATAATTACTGGAGTTAAGGTGTTTAACTGGTCCAGAATGATCAGTGATAGCCTCCATGAACAATTGATTAACCTAGAGGAAACCAAGACCTTCCACATGAGTTCGTACGTCGTATATGCGCTTGCAAGGTATTACAAGTATTCTGGCTTGATTTGCAAAGGCGTGGTTGGCAATGGCGAAGGACAACTCAAGGCATATGATTGTTATCCACAATTGCAACTAAAAGAGAAGTCACATTTCCGACGAGCTTATGACGCCTTTCTGATGTACATCACTCGGCTTCTTCAAGGCGGAACACATCAGAGACTCACCTGTGAAGCTAAGAGCTTGATTGGCAGATATGGATCGTGGTTCATCCAATATCCCAGGTTCACTTACATCCGGATCCAAGGATTCTCAGGAAATCCTTATAGACTGCCAATATATCCAACCAACAAAATGGTTTTGCTGGAAGTGCTAAGGCAATTGGAGGCGTATCAAAATATTCAAAGGCCAAAACAAAAGGCGGCTGTCACCTTTCCTTTCTTCATTGGCAACATGGAGGAATCCTATCCAACGGCTCAAGCAACGGAGATTGCTCGACTGGAGATCCAGAAATATCCATTCATATCATACAAGTCCAGGAGTAACTTTGATCTGCTCCATCACATCAAGACTGTGGACGGAGAGAAGTACAAGCACCGGGTAGATTTAGAAGACTTCTGGACCAATGCAGCAGATGAATATGACGTGAGAAAAAGGTTGTGGTCAAGATTGCCACTAAACATGATAAGGGCAACGGAGGTTCTCAAAGTACCTGATCAACTACAGGATGATGGAAGGTATGTGCAGCCAGGCTTCAATGAGAATGAGCCACTTCCCCCTATGAGATGGTTTGAGCCTGAGATGGGTGACCTAGCAACATTCATGCGACCTGTTTTCAAGTATTCTCAGTGGTGGATAGATCGGCAGGAAGAAACTCTAAGGCAAAGGAATGTGCAATTCACGTACGAACTAATGGGTGATACAGAGTCCTGTTCTTCAAATGCCGGTGCATCTCATGGAGATGGACCAACAGATGCCACCAACTTGGGAAAGAGGAAAGAAATTGATAAATCTATAAAACAGGACAAGGGTAAAATGATAGATGAAGGGCCTTCTCAGAAGAAGCACAAATCTAGACCTCTTCAGTCGGCCACTTCTAGAAATATAGAAGAAATTCTTGCCATGGATAAAGAGTCTTTGGAGAATGCCAGGATTCCTTCCCCAGTCAGAGATGTAGAGCCAATACAACTGGAAGACGATGCTCAACCCTCTCCTATAGGCACCGAGATCCTTGAATCTGACAATGATTTAGATATTATGGATGGAGAATTCGAGGAAGGAATGATTTCCGCCCTCAAAGGAATCCAAGAGGACCCTTCCATACAGGAAATTCCAAATGTCCAAGAACTTCATGAAATACCAGAGATTCAGGAAGAGCAAGAAGTGCGAGATATTCAAGAAGTCTAGGACAGAATTGAGCAGCCAACCATCCCAGATTGGCTAAAAGAAAGATTAAAAAGAAAAGCACCAGCAGAGGTTCCTGAAGAAGATGATGCCACAGATTTCTTGGAAAGGCTAGAGCAAACTGCCCCAAGGAAGAAGGCCAAGAAATTTTCCACCATTCGAAGAGATGAGGTTGGCAACCGCACAATACAAATTGCAGTACCTACAGCCGATAAGTTCCACGATGAGATTGCCCCGGATGAGTATGCCATCATGACCATTGACATGGGTCCAACAATAAAAGAGCAAGAAGTCGAGGACTTGGACAATTCTGTTGCCACTATTAAGTCCACGCTGGAAAGGGAAGTAACCAAGAAAAAGGAATATAAAAGAGAGATTGACCGCCTAAAAAATTACATCCAGCACTTGACCAAGCCACTAAATGAAGGTGATCAAGCAGCGCTTCCACCTCCAAACTCTTCACTAGAACCAATCCGAAATTTTGAAGAAGAGTTGACTACAGCACGAGAGGCTAAGGATTGGATAAATGGAAGGAAAGAAGAGGCAATGGTGTTCGCAGAGAAGCTGGCATGTGTGTATGAGCAAGCTTCCTTTTTGTTGTCACGGGTTGCAGACTTAGCTGAATCTTGGGGTAGCCTAGAAGACATACAGAATAGAATTATCCCATGTATTCGAGAATTGAAAGGCATCTCCAAACAGAGGCTGATTGATGACGGGATCATTGAGGCTGGAGTTGCATATGATTTATGTGGATGGTATTATGCTTTGGTATCACGGAAAGGAGTCCTGGAAAAGGTGAAGCAGGATAGCATCAACGTTGAAGAACAGGCAAAAGAGGTTTGGAGTAAAATTTACCAGATGGCTGCCGATATGCTCGACAAAGATGTTGTCCGGAAGAAACATTTGCGGCCAAAGAATTTAAAAGAACAAGTGCAGACAATTTTCTCCACCATCTCCGGGCCACTCATGAAAAAAACTTCACCAGGGTCTTCAACTTCATGACTATCAGAAATACTTTCTTGCTACAGGAACCAGAATGGGCGACCACTTTTGCAGAATGTGCTGAGAGCTTGGACTTGCAGGAATACAACGTCAACGCATTGCCGGACATTGCCATGGAGGAGGTCAGCTTGATTGTGTCCAGGTTCGCCGAACACACTGCCGCACAAGTGGATAAGGATGCCACTCCTGATGACTGAAAGTTCTCACTAGTTAACTGGTTGATATTTTGGAAACCCTAATTAGGGTTTAGTCATGTTTAATCTGGGCCATTGATTTCATTTCAATCTTGGCCGTTCATTGTAATTCTGAAATACTATATAAACCCCCCTCGCTCTCTTTCATTTCATAATTAGAAGATTAAAAAAATAGGAGATCAGAAGAAGAGTTAGAATTCATTAGAAGTTAGAGCAGATTCAAGAGAATTAGATTGTAGAAAATAAGAGAGAGTTTATGAGATTGTTGTGAAAACACTATTTTGATAATAAAGTTCAAATGCATGAAGTGCCTTGAATCCTGGATTGTCAAATAGTTGCATGGTCGCATATTTCCTTTCTCATTTAGTAAATTTGAATTAGAATGTATGTTAAAAGAATGATGGATTGATAACGGAGACTAGTGAAACCCAGCTCATACTTTCTTTGAGTGGATGCTTTTCACTCAATGTGCAAAGTTAGACTGAGCTTTTTCGTGGATGCTTAACTTCTGTTTGGATAATTATTGTTCAATTTGATGGTAATTATTCATTACGTGAAAATCATAAGCACATTCCCAGAAGATTGCACTTGCTCTGTGTAGTTGTCGTATAACGTGGTGAAGCAAAGTATTGTTTATTTGTTTTCATTTAATCTTCGTTGTCTCTTGATTTCTTAGGAATAGCATAGGATCTCTAAAACCCTTAATCTTTTTCACTTTTTTTTATAAAATCAGAAAATCCAAAATGATACTATATTCATGTCTCTGCTTTCCAGAGTAATTCACAAAAGTAAGTCCCCTTGTCATAACTAGCAAATCACATCAAAACCACAGAGCTCATCCACATTCATCTTAAACATTGGAATTACCATATGATCTCACTTGCAATCTTAGCATAGAAGGTAGTTTTTCAAGAGGGGATAGAGCGTCTTGGACATTTTATTCTAGTAAATGTTTGTTGTGTCACAAAACACACATCAACAGGTCGTAAGACCGTCTCTCGTTGTATGGCTTGAGACCAAGTTTAGCCAACTTATCACCCATGGACTTGGCATCTGCTGACGATCTGCATTTGTAAATTCCCAACTTAGATGGAAAACTGAAGGCGGATTTCTTTCTATTCCGCAAGAAGATGTGGACATCATATACTTTCCTTAGGAATTCCATGAAAACCACTTCATTTGATGGATACCTCGACAACATGAGTGGAGCACTGGAGAAGCCGTAAACTCTTATGTAGGTGAAGGTAGGAAATTGAATAAACCAATCTGCCCACTCCGCCATTGCTGCTCTGGCAGTTGATGAAATACATATGTGCAACTCATTATCTAGGTCTCGCACTGTATGCATCAGGAAAGCCTCGTTTACCCTTTTGTAATGATGTGATGACTTTGTGAACTCTAGTTGAGGGTAATAATTGTAGACATGTTGTACATCCAAAGATCCCACAGTATTCAACCCTCTGAATTTGCCTTGGAAGGCCACTAGGTAGACAAGGTAGGAAATTGTGTGGAACTCATGAATTTGGAAGTATTCAGTTATTTGTTGATGAAGGCTATCACTAATCAATGTTGGCCAATCATAGAATTCTGTTTTCTTCATGATATGAGGTATAACATAGAACATCCAAGGCTGGAATTCCGTAGCATCTGCTTGACCAGTGATCCAGTTGAGCAGGGTGATCATGATTGCAATCTCATCCTTGAATTCACCACGTCCAATGTTCTTGGGAAAAGTTTTATGTTTTTCTTTCATCCACTTTTGTGCAACTTTCTTGCTGTATTTCTCCTTGTGCATTTCCCACACCCTTCCACACTCTTTTGTGGAGATATTTACACTTTCAGCCCAAGGTGGTATTGAGAAGCATTTTTCAATCATGTCTGGTTTCAGGCTGCACATCACTCTATCATCTACCGACTAAATCTCTCGTGTTGTAGGATTGTAATGCTTGATGCAAGCAATTACAAACTCTAAACTTTGTATTGAAATGGGAATGGATGCTGCTGCAAGTAGTTCGAAGTGACCAAGGTGCCTGATTGCAACATTGCCTGCATCTTCCAATTCACGCATATTTAACACTGGTTTGATGTGATGCAAGTCAGTTTCAGTTGTTTTGATGAAGTTGTGATATAGCACTGATTTGGTCTTGAACTCAAGGGGAGTGTACTCCATACTGAAAACCTTGAAGATTGACTATAAACTTGCCTATATTTAGACAAGTTTTGCACACTTTCTAAATTTTGCTTGCTGGTTTTTCTTCTTCAAATGGACAAAATTTTTCAAAATTTTTCTGAGATATGGGTTTTGTTCAGAATTTCGTTACAAGAAGACCTAGATCGTCCGTTTTTGAAAATTTTGAGTGTTGACTGAAAAAGCAGCAAACCCTAATTTCTTAAGATTTTCTTGAAAAAAGATGGAACCTGGGTTTTATTTAGAAGCACATTTGAGATGAACCCAGTTGATCAGATGTTGAAAATACTAAAGGCTGATTGAAAAAGCAACAAACCCTAGAATCTGAAATTTTTTTCTGAAAAAGCTGAGACCTAGGTCTTGTTCAGAAGTATGTTTTAGATTGACCCAGATGATCAAATCTTGAAAATTTTGATGATTCCTTGGACATGCATGAAAAAAGTAGTTGCTGCAACTTGAAAAATTTCTTCAAAAATTGTTCAGAATCTTGAACTGAGATGACCCAGATCGCTGAAAACTGAAAATCTTGACCTCATTTAGAAAATTGATTGTTTGGAACAAAAAAGCATGAGAAAAGAAGCCTCTTTGTACGCTGATCTGGAAAATATAATGAACTGTGAAAAAGCATTGAGTTTTGGTTCTTGAATCCTGAATTGAAGAATTTTTTTATGTTTGCTCTCCTCTTCCTTGGACGCGACCTGCAAAAATTATGAGAAATGAAAGGCAAAGACGTCTTAAATAAGTTGAGGCTTGAGAAAATTTGCTTTCTTTTGCTTTTAATCCTTTGAAGCCTATCCTAAGCTTGTGCATTGAACTTGGACGTTTTTTCTTCTTGAAAATTTGAAAATTTGAAAAATTTGGCTAAGGCATGTGAACTTGGGCGCCCTTCTTGGTTGGAGGCGCCTCTCTTCTTCAGACTTAGTCATTTTTCTGACAGTTTCAACTTTTTCTTGATTTTGGACCCTAGTTTGACTTTGAGTTTTGGCCTCCAGATTGATCCTACGGATGAGCTGAATGATCCATCATAGAGCTTGATCGAATCTGGAGAGATTGATCTGGAGGCAACTTTGGCTAAAAACTTCATTTTGATCTCCAAAATCATGGGCACCTATCTCCTTCTGGGGCACCCACCATTACCAGTGTTAGCCATTTTATGTCCTTCAAGTTCTTGCCTATCTTCCTTGATCTTTTGAAGAATTCGTGATTCCTGGAGCTAGACTGATTGGATCAACTGGTTGTTGAATTCGTTGGATAGCTTGACTGATTCTGAGGGGGGTCTTTTGGATGCTGCATCTTTGGAAAAGTTAGTTTGAGGCCTCAAAAGCTTGGGCACCCCTGGCTAGCTGGGGCGCCCAACTCTTCCAAAGTTAGATTTTATTTTGAGATTTTCACCTTTGCTTTTGACTTTTAACAGTTTGCTCATGTTTCTCCCTTTGTTCCGCCTTCGATATCTGGTGATTATCAACTCTGATGGACTTGCTGATGGTTCCGTTGGAAAGCTTGATCAAGACTAAAGAAGTCATGTTGGGGGATTTGATTGCAAATTCACCCATTTAGGCCCTCAATAGCTTGGGCGCCCTTCTCCTTTTGGGGCGCCCACCATTACCAGACTTAGACATTTTCACAATATTTTCATTCTTCAAACTTGAACCTTCATGTTATGTTAGTTTTTAATGATCAGATAATCAAAACTGAAAGTAATCAGAAAATGCAGCACATAAGACAATAGACAGAGCAAGATACCTTGGGAAAACCCTCCAACTTAAGGGAGAAAAACCCAACCAATATATCTCCTATATATTGATAGAATAAGAGCAGAGATCTGCTTACAACTCAGGCATAACACAATGCCTATTTGATACAATGAATTACAACACCTCTCTTAGATGCGAAATACAAAATACTATATTTCTCCTTCAAGTCGATCTGCTACTACAAAATTACAATTTGCTGTAAGTGCGAACTTCTCCTTGATATGAGAATTATAATGATTGAACTTGATGATCAAATGAATGATCATCCTCTTGTATTTATAGGCAAGGGAGAGAGAAGGACGTGTCTCTTCATAATAGAAGTCGGCCCCAAAAGAAAAGACATGACTATTAATTAAGTCGGCTTCTAGAGAAATCGCGACTTTCACAAAGTCGGCTTTAATTAATAATTAAATATTAATTATTAATAATATAAATATTGCATGGTAAATGAGGCACCTCCTCATAATTTAAATATAATGACTTTAGATAAATTTGAATAGCTAAAGGCTATATTTAAATTTATCTTCACAAGTTGATGCTGGAAGTAATCATCCAGATGTTGAACATCAACGCTCCCTCTCAGTTAGGGAGGAGTACTTCCAACTGAATAAGTCATATCACCTCATCGTGATGACAAACACCATGGCTACACCCATGTGTGAAAAGAAGCATATCACCTCATCGTGATAGCATATCACCCCATTGTGATATTAACCATCATGGCTACTCCCATGAATGGTATCAAAAGATATCACCTCATCGTGATATCAACCATCATGGCTACACCCATGTATGGTATGTACAAGTGCTTATCACTCAACGTGATGTCACCTCATCGTGACGTTCACCATGGCTCTCCTAGAGGGTGAAAACACAAGTACAAGAAAAATCATCACGGACTCTCTCACGTGATGTTGTAATAAGAGTGTCACTGCAATACTAAATCTAATCAAGATCTTCTTCAAACCTGCTCTGATACCATGTTAGTTTTTAATGATCAGATAATCAAAACTGAAAGTAATCAGAAAATATAACACATAAGACAATAGACACAGCAAGATACCCTAGGAAAACCCTCCAACTTGAGGGAGAAAAACCCAGCCAATATATCTCCTATATATTGATAGAATAAGAGCAGAGATCTGCCACAAAATAATATATTTCTCCTTGAAGTCGATCTACTGCTACAGAATTACAGTCTGCTGTAAGTGCGAACTTCTCCTTGATATGCGAATTATAATGATTGAATTTGATGATCAAATGAATGATCATCCTCTTGTATTTATACGCAAGGGAGAGAGAAGGACGTGTCTCTTCATAATAGAAGCCAGCCCCAAAAGAAAAGACACGACTATTAATTAAGTTGGCTGCTAGAGAAATCACGACTTTCACAAAGTCGGCTTTAATTAATAATTAAATATTGATTATTAATAATATAAATACTGCATGGTAAATGAGGCGCCTCCTCATAATTTAAATATACTTTAGATAAATTTGAATAGCCAAAGGCTATATTTAAATTTTTCACAAGTTGATGCTGGAAGTAATCATCCAGACGCTAATCATCCAGACGCTGAACATCAACATGTTATACCTTCCGTTTGATCTAGATTTGCCGGTGATTAACAAGTTTGGTGATCTGACGAAGACATCCACTGCGAAGTTGGCAGAATCCTGAAGACAATGAGCATATTAGCAAACCCTAATTGTTGGATTAGGTCTTCCAAAAGGCTGGGCACCCTTGGCCACTTGGGGCGCCCAAAGTTCCCAGACTTAGATTATTGTCATGTCCCCGGAATCACAACACTAAGATAACAATTGAAATAAGTAAATAAGATAAAAACATAGTAAAAGTATAAGCATTAGTAATTTAATTATAATTATCACAAGATAATATTATAATTAAATTATCAAAGATAATATCATAAATATTAAAATATGAATTCTAATAATTTAAATATTATTATAATATAAATAATAACAAATATATTTTAAGAGGCATATAATATAAAATATAATAATATATATTGAAAGACAGATTTTAAGAAGCATATATTAATGGAAGACAGATTTAGAACATGTTTAAATTAAAGATTTAAACAAAATAAACAAAGTTAATATTCCCTATGCTAGCCGACCATAAGAGGCAGATATAAAAGAAGGCTTCATTAATATGTAGCTAATGTTAGAAGGGGAAACGTTAGAAAATATGAAGAGACATCAACAAATGAATAAATATTAAAAGAAGCGATCCAAGATTAAATGCAGCGATTAAGATTTATAAATAAATACTAATCGCCTATGTTAAAGGAATAATAACAAGTGCAAAGATTTATAATATGTAGTGAATAACTAATAAAAAGGAAGCAATTCATATTAGTCAAAGTGTTAAGGGCAGCGATAGATATTTAAGAAAGGTCATGACTATTCAAGAAGTTGTATCTTTTTGAAAAGATGTCTCTCTTCACTTTAGATTTGAAGATATAAAAATGAGATATGAAATGTGGATTTAAGGATATAGTTCAACGATTTATTTTCTGAGTAAAAGAGCAGATAAAAAAAAGATAAAAGGGCAGAAATATGAAGTGTAACTCAGGTTTATTTAGAGTGCATATGCAGCCCACGTATGAATGATAAAAACAAATATATATAGTGAATATATGTGAAGAATAAGAACAGATTGTAAAGTGAATGTGAGCAGATGGTAAGGTAAAAAATTATGTGAAAATAATGCCCTGATTATGATCAGTTGTCTGAAAAGAATTGGTGCATAGATTGGATCAGACTTGTGAGAAATATTGTGCATGATATTAATCAGATTTGGAAGGGAGATTAACAGATTTATATATATTCTATAGTCGAACAAGTGATCTCTCAAAAGCCTACGCCCAATAGTTTGATGGAACTCATAAGCAATTAAGACCATATTCTGAAGCATCATTCTACATTAAGGCATCTATTTATCCCATGTTAGTCTGCAGATCCTCATATGCAAATAGGGGAAGAAAATCGTAGTAAAATATACATATATGAAGACCAATAAGGAGTGTAGAAATATAGGAAACCATATCTGAATACAGCCTGGCTCATATGTGAATATTAAGTTACCATGACTTTGAATTAGGTTCTATATCTAAATTGCTGTGTAACTGGAATTGCTGGGAGCATATTGATGTCTTCACAAGGAGATACAAACATTAGATCAGACATTTAAATCCCTTATCCAAAGTAGTTTGTCAAGAAGCAATGTCAAACTTGTGAAATCGCAACAATCGTGTCCCAAGGAAAGAAGGGACATTACAATTATTTTATGATATTTTCATGGTTTGCATTCTGTTTCTTGGTTGAAACCTCTCCATTTGACCTCAAATATTGGATGACTGGTTGACCTGATGATTGTGCTGTCGGACTCACTGCGGAGCTGAGAAGATTTTGAGCAACATTGTCTAGGAGCACAAACCCTAATTTCACCATTTGACGCTTTGAAAAGTTGGGCGCCTACTGGGGTACCCATGTTTGGCAGACTTGGTTTTTATTTTGCAAATTTCAACTTCCTCCTTCGTTTGACGTGCTTGCCTTTTTTCTAGTTGCTGGAGATTGAAAATTTTCTAAGGCATGAGTGTTTGGGTGCCTAGACTGAGCTAGGGCGTTTGAAGCTTCCAAACTTGGTCAAAATTTGGCATTTTCAACTTTCACAGCCTCCCTCTTCCATTCTTCGCTCTGCGTGCACGCTCATCATTTCTCATCTTTTGTTCAGTGCTTGAATGTTTGAATCTAACACTTGGCAGCTGACTGACCTCCATTAATGGCCTTGGAGCTCCTGAAACAACTTTTGAAAAAGCAGAATAGACCCACTAGGGCAAAACTGATCCTTTTGTGATTCTGACTGCACTAGCCTGATGAGGAAGTATTTTCGACCAATCAAAATCAGTTTGAACCCTAACAGCCAAACTTTCTATTTTTTGAAAATTTTGCCAGCATCCATTTTGAAAGAAACCCAAAAAAAATCCAGAAAAAAGTTCTATTTTTAGAAAGTTTCCAAAAATAGAAATTTTCCTAAAATTTAGGGTTGAAAAATTGAGATCTAGGTTTTGTAGACTTGGTTGCTCTGAGCAAACCCAGCTCGTCAGATTTTGGAAATTTCGAGTTTTTGACCCTCATGCAAGACATGCAAACCCCAATTTTGACTTTTTTTTGACAATTTTGACAAGACTTTTACCCATTTCTTCAAAATGCCTAAGTGTAGCAAAATTTTTAATTTGGGGTACAACAAGTAGTTTAAGAATAATCCATTGAAGCATGGTTATTTTTTTTTTCCATAAGAGAACCAACAACAGATATGGTTTTTCTATTGGTTAAATTTAAAGAATCTCCAAAAATTGGGATTGTGTGTCAGTGACTATACTATAATCTTGATGCTTGCCATCCATAATTACAATAATTACATGATTGTAATTATGGTAAGACTAGATGATTGGAGTTCTCAAGGAGCTGTATTCTTCCTATTATGGACTTATTGAGTTTGGCATGTGTCGGATATATTATTCTTATAATAGAGGAACTCAACAGCTGTGAAATGGAGGCTAAGACAATAGGATCCTTGCATATCTTCATCACTATTTTCATATGAGATACCCCTATCTTTACTTGTTTCATATCAAATACCTGGCTATGCTTTGATTTACATTCAAACAAAATTGGATGTCTTAATTATGGGGCTAGGACCATTTCAAGTACAAGATAAGTTTACAATCTCAATTATTGTTTGGTAGCATTGGGTAAAACTGAGCAAAAGTCATGTTTTTGACTAAAAAAAAAACAAAACATTTGTATATTATCCATATGTATTGAAGTCCATATCTTGATACAGGAATGGTTATGCTTGATGCTACCATCAATGATGCGCTATAAGAATTGAGATTTTTTCGCCAAACCTAAAAAGAAGTGATGGAAGTCAATCTAGGTGAATATTCCTATAATGACTATGAGCCAGGCTTCTTGTCACATTTTGGAGCATTTTAACCATTGTATGCTTTCACAAATTGGTGATATGAGGGTTTTCATGATTTGTTAAAAAATAAGAAGGTTTATTTACATATAGAAAAAAAAAAGGAAATTATGAGAGGAGCAAAAGGATCACTCAAGATCTTGAGTACAAAAAGGTTAAATCATTATGAGGATAACATGTATATCAGCAATGAAAATATTGCAGCTAGGAGCGTTGATTCCTTACTTAGCCTTTTTGTTTGCATAAGAGTTAGCCTTCCTAGGAATATGCTTGAATTCGATCATATCGAAATTGCTAGTCAAAGTGACGATTCTCGATTTTAATAGCTGAAGTTGGATAGAGTGAAGACTTTGGAGGTTCATAAAGGATTGGATGATGAGCTTTGAATCACCATAGATGGTGAGAGTCTTTAAATTTGCTTTGGATGTCATTCAGGACTAATCTTGCATTCCATGAGCTCTACAACATTGTTGATGATCTTGCCAATATTTGCCTAATAGTGAAGAATCTTTCCATTCTAAGAAATGTTTCATTATTTTTGAAGTATCTTTGGTACATGTGTGGGTCACCAATTCCTCTTTTAAGCAAGTTTTCAATGGTTAATATTTTGTGTTGGCCTAGAAGCCACTGAAACAAGATAACTTTGAGAGTAAGAGCTTGGTTCTAGATAGAATGAATGGTTTTAGTACTTGGATAAGTGGATCACTAGAGGACAACACCAACACGCGCCAAATAGTGACCAATTTAGTTGAGGCCTCCCAAATCAATTTATCTTCGTCATTTGCAATAAAAGGTTTTAAGCTTGAAAAAAATTGCATGATTTGATGCCAGGAGTCTTGCCCAAGGGGACTAAGATAGTGAATATTTCTCCAAGAAATTTGATTACTTTCTCACTTAACTAGTTAACCAAGTTGGGTGATCTACAAAGAATACATGGATTGAAGGAAATGTTGAGGAATTAAGTGAGCAAGAGGTTTATTGTTTAGGATGGAGTCTTCTCAACATTGGATTTGCTGACCATTACCTTGGAACCAAGAGGTTACTATTAATGATGTTTAGAGACATGTTGATTAGGTTATAGATTTGGAAGCACCTTTGAGAGGGGATAGGTTCTTGAGGTCTTCAGTCCCATAAAAAGCATTACTATATTTGCAAACCATAATATGTTTCTAGAGAGTAAGAGGAATAATAGGGATCCAAACTAGTTTAGCACCAATTGCATTATTTGTATAAAGGTAGATTTAATGTCTCAACCACCTTGAGTTTTAGCTATGTTACACGGGCATGCTTCCCTTGTGCCAAAACCCATTGTCCCTGTCCCTTGCTGTCCCTAGGACGGGGCGACACAAAGGGGACATCCCCAGCCGTCCTCGAAACAGCCCAACTAGCAGGAAATGGGATTGGGGATGTTTCCCCATCCCCGGTACAGATGGGGGGCATTGGAAACGTCCCTCGATGTACTGGGGACAGCTAGCCATCCCCCACGTACAGGGAGTTCTTGGGTTAAAAAAACATTTAAAAAATTAATTTTTTAAATATTTTGTCCTCCTTTCTAAGGTGATTTTTGAGTTTGGGCTGTTTGACATTTTGTCAAACACTTGGCATGCAAAGTGACTGAGTTCTGATTTCTGAATGTTTATGTTTGTGTTTGATTGAATTTTAATGCCAAATCATTTGCATAAAACATAGAAATGATAACTGCTATCATAACATCCAGTTTGCTGCTACAGTGTTGTTCAGACTTGCACTTCATTACTCCTTGTTGGGTATGTTCCAAAAACAATATCTTTGTAATTCCTAGACATTATATACTGCTGTTGTAATTTTCTGAGCAATAATCAGCTCATTATCTTGCAATAGATTTGTTTCAGACCTGGGTTTTTAGTTTCAGCTGTGAACATCTTGTAGAGATCTTTCAAATACCGAATATATTGCATTTCTACATTGTTGCAAACTCTTTCTTTGAGCTGTATATTTCACGTTATCATCAAAACTCCAAGGAAACTATATTGCATCAAAACAAAAAAAAAAACTAGGGTGCATATTACATCATTAAATATACAATAGAAAAATGATCATCAACAAAATCATTCTTCCTAACAAATCTGTTACTTGCAATCTTGATTTGAGTCTCCAAGTGTGCTCTTCTAGTCAGGAAGGATCATTTAATTTTTGCAAAGTGTGTTCCCTTTCTTTTGTTAGCTTTGGGGAAGGAATATAAATTATATAATCTTTGGAAGTGGTTTTAATCATCTGCAAATCCCAAAGGAGGAGCAACATTGAATTGACTTGGGAATAGGCTCTCTTACTCTCAAGTTCTAATAGCTTTATAAGATAGTGGATATTGAGTTTCCAAATCTATATAGGGTTGGAAGTTGAACACCAAGATTTCCAATTGTACTCAACCAAAAGGTTGAATCCATCATGAGAAGCCCAAGTTACATTGTAACTAAAAGGAATAAGCCTATGTTGATGATGATCGTTGGAGTCAAGAATGATAGGCTTATGATCTAAGATAGAACTTTGGATGAGAAGACTAGTCAAAGTAGGAAATTTAAGAGGATCTTCATCCAATACAATTTTGTCTTGCCTCTTAGCATTGAACTCAATGCCAACTCTTCTATTGGACCACTTGTATAAGCCATATAGAGGCTTGATGCCTTGCAAGTTTGCAATGCAAATATCTTTTACATACTCTTTGCAAGGATCTCAAACACAAAAACCTCTTTTTATAGAATCGTGCAAAACAATATTGTAATCTCCTACTATGATAAGATTGATAGATTTAGAGCTTTCTACCATGGCAATAATAGAGTTTAGTGGGCTTTTTTTGGTCTTAGGAAGTGGGAGCATAACCATTCAAAAAAGTGAACTACATGTGAGAATTGTATTGGAACAAGATGGAGAGACAATGTAATGTCCCTTACCCGACTTTACCCTATAATGCACTTGTAGATTAGGTTTAGGGTTTCTTCTTTTCAAATAAATGTTCTCTTTAATGAAATGATCTTGGATTGAAATCTGCATTCACCATATGAACAAAAATTTCCACACAAATACATGTCTTGTTAGCATTAATATCTAGATATCCAAAATATAAACATAATTACAAAAGCAATAATGAAGACAAATGAAGAGCGGCATGGGTAGATCCACCCGAAGCTATCCATTTGAGCCCAAGAGCACAAGCATCCTATCAAGACAACCCACCCCTTGGCCCTGAGTAGCATGAACGTCTGAACCAAGACAATTCCCCCCTCAGAGTGGCATGCTTAGTGGAAACACTTGTACTTGCTTTCTCTACCCACGTCACCACCTCATAAGACACTTAACCTATTGGGGACAGTTGGGGTGTTGATGTTTTAGCTGCGGGAGATATCCTTCTCTCAAAATCGAAATAATAAATGATATATAAATATTATTTTAAAGGTCGACCCAAGATGAAAAGTCGCCTTGGTTCTTGAATGAGGCCGACCCTTGTGAAGAGTCGCCTTGCTTGTGAAGAGGCACCTTACTTTGTATATATGGAAGGAGATGCTCATTCATTTGATCATCAATTTTATTCTCAAGAGACATTTGCACTTATCAAGGAGTTCGTGCATCTACAATAGATCATATTATTGCATAAAGCAGATCGACATTAAGGAGAGATCATATAATTATGTATTTGCATCTAAGTGAGGTGCGATTCTTTATTGCATCATATTGGCCTTGTGTGTGGCCAAGATTGTAAGCAGATTTCTGCTCCTTTAAATTCAATATATAAGAGGGATAATTTGGTTGGGTTTTTCTCCCTTGAGAAGGAGGGTTTTCCTAGGATAAATTATGTGTTCTTTGTTCACTGTGTTGAATTTTCTATTAATTTGCATTTCTAATTAAAACAACAACATGGTATCAGAGCGGGTTCAGGGGAAATTCGATCAGAAGCAATTGCAGATTTAAGATCACTTCCAGGTGTGGAGGAATTTGATTTTATTTTTAAGCTTCAGATGCTTTCAAGGAGTTAGATATTTGAAGCTTCAACTGTGATAGAATATTGTTATAATATTGGAGCAACAAGACAATATAAAGATATTAGGAGGAATCGCGTCTGAAGGCAGCAAGTCGGGTTTGGATATCACTGTGAGAACAAATCTGGAAGTATATGACTGTGGTGTGGTCGTATATGGAAAATCACGAGTTGCTGTTGGTGTGAGTGGATGCGATGGTACTTTGGTTTCTTGACATTGTTCTGAAGATCTGTGTAGTTTGTAATGGAGTTATGTTTTGGTTCTTGCTGAAGAGAGTGTGTAGGTTCTATGTTATCTCCTCTCATTCTTGTGTCGTATGGGATATGAGTTTAATGGAATGCTCAGGTTTGAAAAACAGTGTTCATTTTTCAAGTCATATGAGCTTCTGTGTATTGGTGTAAAGTTTGGAAATTACCTATGGTGTATACATTTGAGGCTTTAGAGATTTTAGGGAACTCTATCATTTACATTTAACAGCTGAGAAGAGACTGTAAGACAAGCACCTGATTACATCTATTGACCAACTTTAAAGAGATAAGTATTTTTTGTTTGTACCCTTGAATAGTCATGAATTTCTTATGTAGTTATTAATTCATGCAATAACATTGGGAATAGTGAATCATGTATGCATTGGTATTTCTCTTCGGGATAGTTTAATTCTATGAACTATTAATAATCTCTCTAAAATGCTTCCAGGACGGATCAAGGAGAAAATGATGATGAGAGATTGCATAAGGAATTCAAGGGAGGAAGAGCTTGCTGCATCCTGTGAGGAAGACACACAGGCTGAAGAAATGAACAAACATGAAAACACAACTTGCTGCCATGGGACTGAGTTGGTGGCACATAACTGGAGATGTTTCTTCGAAGAGGAGGAATTAACATTCAGAGGGAGTTTGACAATCCATCAGAGACAACCTTGGACGAGGAGGTCAGAAGGTTGATACTTGGAGCTTCAAAGGGAGTCACATCATCATGAAGATTTGTGTAATGTATATTTCTTTGTGACGGAGAAGTATGAGGTGAAAGCCCTTGTAGTGTATATTCCTCTAAGATGGAGGAATATGAGTTGAAAGCCCTTGTAGTGTATATTCCTTTGAGACAGAGGAATATGAGGCGAAAGCCCTTGTATTGTATATTCTTTGAGATGGAGGAGGTGAAAGCCCTTGTAGTGTATATTCCTTTGAGACAGAGGAATATGAGGTGAAAGCCCTTGTAGTGTATATTCCTCTGAGACAGAGGAATATGAGGTGAAAGCCCTTGTAGTGTATATTTCTCTGAGGCGGAGAAATATGAGGTGAAAGCCCTTGTAGTGTATATTTCTCTAAGATGGAGAAATATGAGGTGCGAGCCCTTGTTCATCTCTTAGAGAGGGAGTGTTAATGTTATAATAGCTTCAGGTTCGTCCTTCCAGCCACGAGTGAAGACAATAAATAAATGTAGCCTATCGGCTATTTATTTATATGTCATTTAATAAGAATGGGCGCTTCTCTTGGCAACAATATAATTTCTCTTGGGGGCAGACTTCTCTTATAAATTATATTTATTATTTGTAATTATATTTTTTTGTATCTTGGCCGACCTTGTACATGAAGAGGTGCGACCTCTCTCACATTTGTATATATACAAGGTCACTTTCTTCTATCTCATTCATTCAAGTTCGATTTATTTCAGTCAAGGGCGAATATCCTAAAGAGCAGGTTGCGAATCTATTCAAGGACAGAATTAAAGTGCAGATTATTATC
Organism: Sequoia sempervirens; assembly: GCA_007258455.2. Lineage (NCBI taxonomy): Eukaryota > Viridiplantae > Streptophyta > Pinopsida > Cupressales > Cupressaceae > Sequoia > Sequoia sempervirens. Next base: position 96,617 of record VDFB02056352.1, read on the forward strand.
AGTCAGTACACCTGTGTTAGGTGCTGAAGATTGGCCTTGAAATTGGCCTCATTGTAAAGAGATTTGTTGTTGCCATTTATAAATATAAGAGAGATCTTTGTTGTTGGGTTTTTCTCCCTCCAGTGGAGGGTTTTCCCAGGGTATCTGTTGTGTTATTGTGTCTGATTCTGAGTTAATTTTCTGTGCATGTAATCTGATTATAAAAACTTACATGGTATCAGAGCGGGTTTGAGAGGATCGTGATCAGATTATTCCTAATCAGCAATACCTAGTTTGTCACAACCCTCCCTAGAACTTAATAAGTTATGATATTGATGACATGGTCGTTATTTCCGTTATTGAAGCATTATCCTTCTTATGAATATGAATTAAAGGATTTAATAATTGTTCTGGTTTATTTTATTTCTTGGCAAATGAATGAAATGATGGATGATTATCTAATTGCGTAAATACAACTATAGATGATGTTGTTACGTATATCAATGAGAAACAATATGTTAAGAATAGTCTAACTCTGGCTTTTGGTGTCAAGTGATTGCAGGACCATCAACGCAAGAAAAGAAAAGGGACCGTCATCAGGGAGAGGACACGGTTGACGAGGATTCAATTGTTATCAAGCTCTGGGAATCAAACGAGGTCACAAATGATCTTGGCCTTGGAAAAATAAATAATAGATAATAAACCTTAAAAAGAAAACTCTTGATATTTATTTCACTTTATAAGAAATAATAAATATTATGTTGACAACTTTAAAAGACTTAAAAGAAATAAAATAAAGCCCGAATTTGATTAAGGCGAATATAGTGAAGCGGTCAAATGAAAGAAACGCATGAGTAGTAATTGGCGCGGGGTAAAAAGAGAGAGAGAGGGAGCCGATGTATGAAAGTCTGAAACGCATCACAGGGCATCGAGTTGCATGTAACGTATGCATTCAAGAAGGCCCGATGGAGAATGCGAAAGGGCATTCATTTAAATGTCGACCCCGTCTGGAAAAAGGCATTCGATCAAAGCATTCGTTTTTCTCTTTTGGGGTTTCGTTTTTCGAAATACCAGTATTTTCCGCCAAGGTTAGGGTTCGTTCTTTTCTTCTATTATTTGTTTACTCCTCTCTGGGACTCGGGCGGCAAGCAAGGGTGTCTTCATACGATTTTCTCTCTTCCTCTGTTCGCGGAAAAATCCTCCAGCGGCTCACGAGTCTCATCTCGGGCGGCAAACAGAGTAGAATTCGGGGTTCGTGGCAACCAATACCATCAGGCACGTCTTATAATTCTTTCTCCTTCTTTCTCTTATGCGACGAATTCCTTAAGCAATCATTTTCTTCTTCAAGGAACATGTGAATGAATGATTTTCTGATTATATTTTATGCCGGTTGCTTCTTAATCTTATTCCTGCTATGAGATTTTAATGTGGGTTTCTAGTTTTTCCCTGTCCGAACCGAAACCTTTGTGTAATATAAATGCCGTCTGATTTTTCCAATCGGGAGGGGGGTCTTACCTTCAAGAGTAAATCTGAGGCAGATTGTTTCTCTTTTCCTCTTCGTAATCTTGCAATATTCTTCTCATGCAATGACGGCCTAGGGAGATTTCCTTCCTTATTTCTGGTAAACTGTTCTCGAACCATGAAGCGATTTCTGTATTCTTCTATTCTATATTCCTTGATTTTCGAATCAGTACACCTGGGCAGAACTTCAATCTTTACCAGTAGTAGGGTTTAGTTAATAAATGATGAAAGTCATTCAGAAAATGTCCAGCTTATAATTTAGAGTTAAATAAATTCGAAACAGATGAGGAACGTCCATATCATTTCAAATTGTTCACTCTCCTGGAAGATTTCAGTATTGTTATAAATACTTAAATATTTGAATAGAATCTTTCGTGGGTAATTGCCTTCTTGCAAGCATAAGATGCTAAAACCGAACTATTATGGAGACTAATAGGATAAGTCTATCAGATTTGAACATTATCTCTTCCTGAAGGATAAGCGATATATTCTTATTAGAACCAATGAAATTAATATTAACAGTGAGAACTTGAACATGAATATTTGTTATTCTTGAATATAGAAACCTGAAACATACTTAGTACAAACTTAACGAGCAAGGATGCGTGCTGACGGCACAGTGATGCCACAAATTAATTAATTTAAAAATCCTTGGCCAAGGTAGATGCCCGTTTGGCAATGTCAGCTTCCATGACCAGATATACCCTGATCAGGATGATTCTTCTGATAGGAGGTACCTATAGAGGGAGGATCGATCAGTGGTATAGGTTCGTGGACATCAGGCTCAGAGAACTGATAACAATTGAACCTTGTTAATTGACCTCGTGAAGGGCGGGTTCTTCAGTTGAAGAAACTCGGGAGACCAGCAGGTCTTGGTTGGGCGGTAAAGCCCCTGATGATGATTTCTTTTCCTTTCTGAACAATATTGCCAATGAAGATGGTGTTCAATGCAGAATCTTTCTTCTCGCTCTATTTCCAGGTACAAAGATCTGATTGTGTACTATTTATTGAAATAATATTCATCTTGTAATGTGAATTCTGTTTTTAGCTGAAATTACCGTTACATGTTAGTTATTGTTAAAGTTTACTGTATAGTTGAATTCTGCAAGTTAGTTGTAAAAGATTAAGATAACCGTTGTAAGAAAACCCTAGAATGGTAGTTATTTATTCCATGATATTATGAACTGTTTCTGAAAAATCAGTTAGAAACGTTGGAAAACTCTAAAACTCATGAAAACAATTAGTTACAATTCAGCTGAAGGTAGTTACCAGTTAAACCTTCGTAACCGTAGAATAGTTGGATGTTACATAGTTGTTCATCTATCTACATTAGTCAAGATAGTGAACGGGTTGAAGATCGAGGATAGACTTGAGGGTGCATCTAACTTCACATCATGGAGGTTTAGGATCATGCTTACCTTGCGTGAAAATGACTTGGGTGAGTTCGTAGAGTCCAGTGTTCCTGAACTTGAGGAGGAAGAAGCGAAGTTACAATGGGTGAAGAAAGATATTAAAGCAATGAAGATATTGGTTGATTCCGTCAAGGATCATATTGTGCCTATCGTCTCTAAGTTGAAGACAGCAAGAGACATGTTCAAAACATTGGAAGGGATGTACGAAATCAACAATACCAGTCGAGCACTTGCACTGAAGCAACAACTTCATCATGTGAAGATGGCGAAACGTGAAACAGTGATTGCATACTTTATGAGGATTGCAGATTTGAGAGATCAGCTCTCTACAATTGGGCATATGGTTGATGACAAGGATCTGACTATGCTCGCTCTCAATGGGCTGCCTTTGTCTTGGGAATCATACATTCAGGGAATTAGTGCAAGGTCAAAATTGCCTAAGTTTGATCGCCTAAGATCTGATTGCATTCAAGAGGAATCAAGGTTGGTGGCAAGAGGCGTTGGTCAAAGCTCAAAGAATGAAGATATTCATGTTCTCGCCTCCCATACTTCAAAGAAGAAAGGAAAAGATGGAAGGAAAGGATTCTTCAAGAGGAATCGGGACAAGGGAAATGATGATGCACCAACATTTAAGAAGAAGAGGGATATGTCCAAGATTCAATGTTTTAGGTGTGACAAGTTTGGGCACTTTGCCAAGTATTGTCCAACTAGACCTAAGCAACAGGTCACCGTTGCGGATGTTGATGATGCCTCTCCTCAAAAGGATTCAAGTGAATATTTGTTCTATTTAGCATTATCAAGCAGTGTACCTTCTGACACCAACACGTGGATAATCGACAGTGGTGCTTCACGACACATCACCGGCTTTAAGGAGCACTTATCAAGTTTGGTGGAAAAGGAGTCTTTTGAACAAGTCATCATTGGATATGATGCTAGCTACTCCGTGAAAGGAATTGGGACCTCTACACTTCATTTGGATTCCGGCATCTCACTTCAGTTGAGTAATGTTCTTTATGTTCCTGGAATCAAGCACAATCTTATTTCTATTTCAGCTTTGGAAGATAAAAGATATCAAGTTGCCTTCTCCAAAGGCAAAGTTCTAGTATGGATGGAGAACACTAGCTTCAAGGATGCTCAAGTAATTGGAGTTAGACATGAAAACCTTTACAAGGTCTGCACACGTTCTTTACAAGCTTTGGTTCATGACTCTTCAAGTCTTTGCGATCTTTGGCATCGAAGATTGGCTCACCTACACTTCTGAGCCTTACCTATTATGGAAAAGATGGTGACAGGCCTTCCTAAGTTCAACCAGGAGCACGAAAGTACTTGCAAGGGCTGCACATTGGGTAAGAATATAAAAGCCCCTTTTCATAGTAGAGAAAATAGATCTAAGTGTGTTTTAGATCTTATTCATTCTGATTTATGTGGTCCTATGTCTGTTTCGTCTTCGAGTGGATTGTTGTATTATGTTTGGTTTATTGATGACCACTCTAGGAAAACTTGGATTTATTTTTTGAAATCTAAAGAATCTGAGGAAGTGCTGGATAGGTTTAAAGAGTTTAAAACCTTGGTAGAAAATCTTTCTGGTAAAAGAATTAAGGTCCTCAGATCTGACAATGGTGGAGAATACACCTCTGGTAGTTTTCGGAATTTTTGTATTGATGCAGGGATTAAGAGGGAGTTCTGTGTTCCCTATAATCCTTAACAAAATGGTGTTGCAGAAAGAAAGAACAGGACGATCGTGGTGTAAATTTTAGGTGAACAGATTAAATGCATAGAAAATAATTCAAAATCAGAAACAATAACACAGCAGATACCCTGGGAAAACCCTCCTCTTGAGGGAGAAAAACCCAGCAACAAAGATCTCTCTTATATTTATATCAGTGGCAACATTTCACTTTACAATGAGGTCTAACACAAGACCAATATGCAATAACAGATAACAACCTGCCAATTCGTACCTGGCAATATCCGTAATTTACTGACAACAGATCTACAAAAATAGCACCTGGCAATATTCGCAATCTCTAATGGTTCACAACCTGCTATAAGGAAATCGCACTGGCATGATACTTCGCACTGAATGATCTTCAATCTGTATGATCTCCACACTGTATAATATTCGCACTGTGTAATGTATTCGCACTTGCACTTGATGCATTTAATTCGCACTTAGAAGAATAAATTGGACTTGCTAGAATGTGTGTTTGATGGAGGAAGCCAATCTTGAATATATACAAGTGAGAGAGGTCGCACCTCTTCAAGTTATGAGGTCGGCCAAGATACAAAATAATTTCAATGAATATAATTTACAAAGAAGGTCGGCCCAGAATAATAATTATATTATTTACAAAGAGATGCGCCCATACTCAATCATTCTCACATATAAATAAATAGCCAATAGGCTACATTTATTTATGACTTTACTCGAGGCTGGAAGGATGAACCCGAAGCTGCTCAGTATCATTAACACTCCCTCTCAGCGAGGGAGAGAACTTCTAGTTGCACAATACGAATCATCTCAATATGCGGTCCATCAACTATCATTGCCTGCAATCAGATATAAAGAGAAGGATATCACCTCAACGTGATGTTAGATATCATCTCGATATCAACCATCAAATGGTAAGTATAAGTGTTCATCACTTGCGTGATGTTGTCACCTCAACGTGACTTTCACCATGACTCTCTTAGAGGGTGAAACACAAGTACAACATATGTCATGGAGTCTCACACATGACATCCACCATGACTCAGCTCAGAGGGTGCAAACAAGGGCTTTCACCTCAAATTCTTCCATCACAAAAGAAAATGCAATGGTAAGTACAAGTGTTCATCACTTGCGTGATGTTGTCACCTCAACATGACTTTCACCATGACTCTCTCAGAGGGTGAAACACAAGTACAACATATGTCATGGAGTCTCACACATGACATCCACCATGACTCAGCTCAGAGGGTGGAAACAAGGGCTCTCACCTCAAATTCTTTCGTCTCGGAAGAAAATGCATTAACAAGGCTCACTGATACTGAGACTCTTACTCAGTCAAGGCTAGATTCTCCACCATACAAAGCTTATCTCGGAAGTACACAAACTTTATCCTGGCGAGAGGCTTGGTGAGAATATCTGCCGTCTGCTCGTCAGTGCTAATGTACCTCAACTGTGCAGCCTTCCGCAGTACCATATCTCTAATATAGTGGTACTTGATCTCAACATGCTTGGATCTGTCATGAAACACAGGATTGACAGAAAGGTTCACACAACTCTGATTATCACAGTGAATGATAGTAGGCTCCATTGATTGTCCAAACAATCCTACAAGGAGCTTACGAAGCCACACTACTTCACACAAGCTATAATAAGCTCAGCCTCTGTTGTATTCAATGCTACAGATGATTGCTTCCTACTGCACAAGGATATCATAGCAGATCCAACCTGAAGAATATCTCAATCCATATCCAACTGTGCCATGCAAGTATCTTAGGATATGCTTTGCTGCAACAAGATTACCATCTTCTTCAGGCTCAACAAACTCCCTCTGAATCTTCAAGCATTTGCATCAACCTTCTGACCTCTTCGCCCAAGATTGCCTGCAACACTTTGACTTAGATAAATGTTTTCCAACGCACACCTTTGGTACTATAGAGAGTTCAGGATAGTCTTCCTTGACCTCATTCCAGGTCTCACTATTCTGAATAGGTTTGCGAAGCTACCAATGACAAATCCAGATGACAGTCTTGAGCAATTCTGATCTCAGCAGTTGTGCAATACAGTAATCTTCACTTCTTCTCAGTGAGTTACAAAACTCCCTCTTGATCCCTGCTTCAAAGATTGCAAAGAAGACTTTTGGAAGTGAACTCCATCTAGCCATCAAGTACTCAGTCCTATGGCTGCAAGTTGTGACTTCACGCTTTTCCCTTGAAAGCAATCTCTTGATCCATCCTAATGCACATTAAGAAGAGATTACTAATAGTTCATATAACTCAACTATTTCGAAGAGAACTACCACTGCTAGAAGCCTAGAAGCATGCATGATTTACTCTCTCAATGTTATAGCATGAATTAATAACTATACATCAATTCATGAACATTAACCATGCAGTACTTATCTCAAAGAAGTCAGAATTCTGTACGCAGAAACTGAGGGATCGATATCAACGATCACAATATCTGCTCTCTCCGCCCTTTACAGTGGCGTCGATCACTGCTGCTCTCAATGCAGACTCGACTTCGATTGCAACTGATCACACAGCTTTGGAGTTGAAATCTTGACGGGACTGGAACATTTTGTTGCATCATCATCTAAACTGCATAAACTCGATGACCAAACAACACAAAATAAGATTCAAATAACTGAGTCAGATCTGCACTCAGCAGACTGAGTTTTACCCCAAATTTAAAAGGTATAAGGTAAAGAATGCTTATCTCTTAATTGCATAGCGTTGGTAAAGAATAGGGACTGCAGCCTTATTATGCAATGACGGCTCTCCACACATCTCCGGACTTTACTCGCAGCCAGATGTAAAAGAAGTGTTCTCTAGAAAGCTCACAATCTCCTCACACAGAATGACCATAAGCAACACTGTTTTCAGCAAGGACTGAAAAACTCCAGATTGCATAAAATTGGAATTAAGAGATATGCCCGATACAGGGGCTCTTCTAAATCTCGATGAGTATCTCCTTCGCATGCACTTCAATTATATCGAATACATGAACAAGGGAAGCCGATGAGATCCAAATAATAAATATAACTTGTAATGTCCCCTTCTCAAACCTGATCTTTCCAGTGACCGTTGGCCCTTTCCTTGGGAACCCGAAGGCTAGACGGAAGATAAATTAGGGTTTCCTATTTTTGAGGAGGTCATTGCTCTGAGATGATGGATTCAATGGCGGATTCTTTCTGGGTTTTCAGAGAGCTTCGCAGTGGTATGTTCGTCTCGGCGTTCAGAGCACTTTCCGGAATTTACTATTTTTAGTAAATTCTAATTTTGGCAGCTTTCCAGTTGGGTTCAGCTCGGTCGACTTCCTGCTTCAGTTTGGTCTGATGTTGTGTTCAGTATTGGCTCCGGGGCACATTCAGAAGGATAAGTTAAGTCATTTAATTAAAAAAAGTCACGTTTTAAATATTATGTTTTAACGTTGACCCCTTGGCCTAGATTTAATGACTTAACGTTGTTTTAAAAAGTGGTCTCAAAGGGTGGCGCCATCATTAAAGTTATATTTAATATTTGATTCTCCTAAGTCAAAGCAAGGTTAAGAAGGGGTGCATTTATCAAGGTGATGACTCATTTAAAATATGATTATTGAGTTAAAAGGAAAAGGACGCCATATTGAAGAAGGAGTTAGGGTTTCGACTTGAAGATGAGATTAGGGTTCCATGAAGTCAGCTGGAATTTATATAAGGAAGACTTGGTTCATCATTTGGACATCTTTGGTCTATGCTAATGTTATGCTACCGAAATGGTTGCGGAATTACTTCGAGGAATGAATGCCTCTTAGTCTAGGCTCGACTTCGTGCTTGAGAGACAGCACCTAGTGGAGAGGTTAGATTATTTGAGTGATTTTATAGTAAGTTTTTGCATTGTTGTAGAGTTATTGCCTTGAAGTTCAGATTTTTGCATTTCATACTTTCCTAGAGTTGCTGATTTGATACAGCAGATTCATGTTTGTAATCGTAAGTCAAAAAATACCGAAAAAAGAGTTCTGGGTGTTGAACATTTCTCATTGTCTAGGATAGGCGAAGCTATAGTTTAAATCTCAGATTTTTATGTTAAGTATTTATTTTTTAAGGAAGGATCGAACTTTTCAGCAGGCCGTACCCTTTGTTGCTGTCTTGAATTCCGTGCTACTTGCATTTAAGGCATTTGGGGTCTGTTTAAGTGTTTGATCTTGGTCGCCCTTGTTGTTAGAGTGCATTGCATTTTATCTCACTTCTTTCAGGTCAGATTTAAGGAAGTTACGAACTATTCTATGAATTTGTAAGTTGCTGATTATGTAACACAAAGTGCAGATTTGATACATCAGTTTATGAAATCTGCATCTTCCTTTATTGGTTGGTGTCAAGATTGCCTATTTGCTGTTGTAATAGTCTAGCTTCTTCAATCATTATTGTAATAGTTATAGCTCCGCCCTATGGTAGCTACTCTCCCATCTTGGGTCAGCAAGCACATTCTGGGTGTCGAGTATTTCCAGTTCCAGCATTTAATTCAAGCATTCAATTTTGTAATCACTCCGTCATATGGTCGCCCCTCACTCCGCATTGGATTGGGTAGCACATACTTGGCGTTGAGTTATTTTCTGCATTTAGAATAGAAGACCCTCTGACCAATGCTCGCCATCATCAGCGCCATACTGGTTAGAGTTACAGCATAAGCAGTTTGTTTTGGATCCTCTGACCAATGCTCGCCATCATCGGCGCCATTCTGGTTAGAGTTGCTTTCTTGCACGTTTTGGTTTTCTCCTCTAACCTTAACGGGTGCACTGCTTTGTAATTTGTAAATTGAAAAACGAAAAAATTTGGCTCGGAATATTTCATAACTTAACAAGCAAAGATTACTTATCTCTTTAAATATTCTGACGGATGCAAGATATGCTGCTCTTGAGCATAGATCAGCACGCAACCTTCACGGCTAGAACACAGGCCCTTTGCAAGGATAAATTTGAACATGGTCTTTGACCGTTCAAATTTATGATGCACTCTGTTTCCAGTTGCATGTCCACCAAATGCAACACGCCTACTAGAAACACTTAAGAGATGGATAAGATCAATGCTTAGTAAGCTTTATCAAATCTGCACAACTCAACAACCTGAGTTTCACATAAGAAATATAAACAACAGCAAAAAAAACAAATACTTATCTTGTTATTTGATTGCAGCCGTTTTGCAACTTGATCACGCAGCTCGACCTGACAACAGTTGAGCTCTTAACTGCAAGGTTGAAGAGATCATTGATATCCATCATGACTGCAAGGACTTATATTGTTCTCCAAATTGAGCCAAACTATGCCAGCACTAAACTCTGCTGATAATCCCGAATTTGCCAGATAAACATGTTCTTCATTTATGGACATGAAGCAAACACCCAGGCAGCACCACACTTCTCAGAAATATATGCATACTTCCGAACCTCTAATAATCATATGTTCGAAAATAAGCCTTACTCCAAGGCGTCAACATCTTGAATATTGACCAATTGAAGACTCTGCACACGAAGCTTGGAAGATAAGATCGCCTACTCCCTTGGTCACACCACTCGGCTCACTTAGAATCGACTGTAGTTGTGAATAGCCATGATGAAGTGATGTGTGAACACCATGCTTTGCTCCATGCTCTTGTCGCGATCTAGAGGGTAGTCACTTGTCTTTCTGTGTGCGGTTGGCTCTGCAGATGATGATGGCGAACTCCCATCCAGACGCAAGTCAGAGGATACTCAACTCAGGTCCCGAAGCCTTCAATCGTGTGCCCCTGAGACATCTCAAAATAATAACAATTAGTGGCCGATCCACACTAATATACTTTCGAGATTACCATACTCTGGCGGATGGCATGTTTCCAGAATCATCATGAATGCCCACCATTTAAGGTAGACACCAACCGAAGATTAAATTATTCCCGATATTCCTTCAACCAGACGGATGCCAAAACTTCATGAGAAGGATAAATAGAGATAGACGTCCACAAATGAAATGCCAGACAAGACAATGATATCTCATATATCCACTTGAAGGATCAGGGCATACGAAGAAGAAGGTCCTTCCCTGGAGACTGAAGATGCGATTCTTAGTCCAATCTGAGGATAAGCTGAATGCAATAATTTGAACATGATCCTCTCAAACCTGTCTCTGATACCATGTAAATTTTAGGTGAATAGATTAAATGCACAGAAAATAATTCAAAATCAGAAACAATAACACAGCAGATACCCTGGGAAAACCCTCCTCTTGAGGGAGAAAAACCCAGCAACAAAGATCTCTCTTATATTTATAATATCAGTGGCAACATTTCACTTTACAATGAGGTCTAACACAAGACCAATATGCAATAACAGATAACAACCTGCCAATTCGTACCTAGCAATATCCGTAATTTACTGACAACAGATCTACAGAAATAGCACCTGGCAATATTCACAATCTCTAATGGTTCACAACCTGCTATAAGGAAATCGCACTGGCATGATACTTCGCACTGAATGATCTTCAATCTGTATGATCTCCACACTGTATAATATTCGCACTGTGTAATGTATTCGCACTTGCACTTGATGCATTTAATTCACACTTAGAAGAATAAATCGGACTTGCTAGAATGTGTGTTTGATGGAGGAAGCCAACCTTGAATATATACAAGTGAGAGAGGTCGCACCTCTTCAAGTTATGAGGTCGGCCAAGATACAAAATAATTTCAATGAATATAATTTACAAAGAAGGTCGGCCCAGAATAATAATTATATTATTTACAAAGAGATGCGCCCATACTCAATTATTCTCACATATAAATAAATAGCCAATAGGCTACATTTATTTATGACTTTACTCGAGGCTGGAAGGATGAATCCGAAGCTGCTTAGTATCAAACACGTGGAAGCAGCAAAGGCCATGATCCATGATCGAGATTTGCAAACATTCTTATGGGAAGAAGCTTCCAGGACAGCTGTATATGTTCAGAACAGAAGTCCTCATAAGATCTTGGAGATTATGACTCCAGAAGAAGTCTTTACAGGGAAGAAGCCTGAAGTCAATCATTTGAGGATATTTGGATGTCCTGTCTATATTCACGTTCCCAAGGAAAAGAGAACCAAGTTGGAGCCTTCTGGCAAGAAGGGAATATTTGTGGGCTACAGTGAGACATCAAAAGTTTACAGAATTTACATCCCAGGTCAGAAGTTGATTGAAATCAGTAGGGATGTCACATTCGAGGAAGATGTTGCATTCAGAAGATCCAGGGGGATTCATATGGAGATTGATAATGAAGAGTCTCCTCAGGATATGGAAGTTGACCATACTCCTGAGATTCAGAGGGAGACTTCAGAACCAAAAGATGATATTGATCCTGTTGAACCCTTGGAACCTACTGATGGGCCTACTGACATTGTTATTGGGAGAAAGAGACCTCTATGGGCCAGTCGTACTATGCAAGAGGCTGAAAGCTTTGCAGCTCCTCGAGGCACATTCAGAGAAAGCAAAAGGCCACATAAGTTCTCCAGTTATGTTGCCTTGATGAGTCAGATTATAGAATCCGAGCCTACCTGTGTTGAGGAAGCATCTTGTCATGAAGTTTGGAAAGATGCTATGACAGAGGAGTATCAATCAATTCTTCAGAATGATGTTTGGGATATTGTTCCTAGACCCGAGGGAAAGTCTGTGGTATCTTCTAAATGGCTATTCAAGATTAAGCATGCTACAGATGTGAAATATTCCGAGCCAAAATTTTTCGATTTTTCACAATTTCAAATTACAAGCAGTGCACCCGTTAAGGTTAGATGGATAAACCAAAACGTGCAAGAAAACAACTCTAACCAGAATGGCGCCGATGATGGCGAGCATTGGTCAGAGGATCTTCTATTCTAAATACAAAAAGGAACTCAACGTCAAGTATGTGCTACCCAATCCAATGCGGAGTGAGGGGCGACCATATGACGGAGTGATTACAGAAAGCAAAGCTTGAAATGAAATGCTGAAAACTGGAAATACTCGACACCCAGAATGTGCTTGCTGACCCAAGATGGGAAAGTAGCTACCATAGGGCGGAGATAGATCTATTACAACAACTTTAATGAAAGAAGCGTTACAAATCAGAATTGAGCAACAATGAAAGAGACTGCCAGTACTACTGTCAGTTTACAAGAATAAGAATCATCCGCCTGCCAATAGCTTAGAACATTGAGAGCTTAGCGTTACATCACAAAGAACTTCTTATCTTGAAAGGAAGTGCCACACAATACAACTTTCAAAGGATCAACTTCTAAATCTGTTTTTTTTACAAGTCTGTTTTTTGTATGAATAACCAGCAGCTTTAGAAAACACTCAATTGATCATAACTTTCACAAAAATCCTCCGAATAACATGAAATCGAATACAATATCTTCTAACAATGATGGCGACTAAGTTCAATCACTAAAAACAGATCTAAAGGCTCTTAATTAATTTGCACAGATCCCAATGCAAAAACATAAATGTACGGCCTAGTGAAGAGGGCGATCTGCTCTAGAAAAAAGATGAAAGCTCTATAAAATCTGCAAACTGGAGGGAAGGGGCGCCTAAGGCCTACAATGAAGATGGGTCAATACCCATATGCAATATTTTTGTCTTTTTGGATTTATGAGTAAAACATGCAATCTGCTGTCTAGAAACAATGCAATATGCTGAAACTATTAAATGCCAATTCGAATCTAACTATGCAATGAGCTAAGAACAAAGCACAAACTAAATGCAACTCACAGTACAATGATTCACCACTTGCAAACACGAAGTGATGCCCAAGCTAGGAGGCCTTCATTCCTCGAAGCAGTCCCAGAGCCAATCCGGCAGTATAACAGTATAGTCGACAAAAGGTATCAAATGATGCTCCAAGACTCCTCTTTATAATTCTCCTGTTGACTTCTCAAAACCCTAAAATCCACTTTTAGGTCAAAACCCCTAATCTCCTCAAGAAGGGCGTACTTTCTCTTCAAGGCTTAAGATTTGACATTTTAAATAAATATCATACTTTGATACATGCGCCCCTCATAACCTTGCTTTGACTTAGGAAATAAATAAAATAATCTCTTAATGAGGGCGCCACCCTCAAAGACCCACTTTTAAAAACAACATTAAGTTATTAAATCTAAGCCAAGGGGTCAACGTTAAAATATAACATTTAAACGTGACTTTTTTTATTAAATGACTTAACTTATCCTTCTGAATGTGCCCTGAAGCCAATACTGAGCAAGACATCTGACCCAACTGAAGCAGGAAGTCAACCGAGCTGAACTCAACTGGAAAGCTGCCATAAATAGAATTTACTAAAAATAGTAAATTCCAAAAAGTGCTCTGAATGCCGAGATGATCATACCACTGCGAAGCTCTCTGAAAACCCAGAAAGAATCCGCCATTGAATCCACCATCTCTGAGCAATGACCTCAAAAATAGGAAACCCTAATTTTACCTTCCGACTAGCCTTCGGGTTTCCAGAAAAAGGCCAACGGTCACATGAATGATCAGGTTTGAGAAGGGGACATTACAAGATGGAAGCATTGAAAAGTACAAAGCAAGATTTGTGGCTCGTGGGTTTTCTCAGAAAGAGGGAGTTGATGAAATATACCGAGCCAATTTTTTTTCAATTTTTCAATTGCCAATTACAATGATCAAGCACCCGTTAAGGTTAGCTCATAAACCAAAACGATGCTGAAGTAACTCTAACCAGAATGTACACCAGGATACCGATGTGGGCAAGGTGTGAGTATTGGTCAGAGGATCTTAAAGGAAATGCGGAAACAAGAACTCTAACCAAGAGATGCGTCGGCGAACGACGAGCATACGGTCAGAGGATCCCTATCTATTGCAATACTGAAAATTAACTCAACACCAAGTATGTGCTACTCAATCCATGATGGATAAGAGGCGACCATATGGCGGAGACTTAAGAAATTACAATGCAGAACAAGTAAATAGGCGGCAAGCCAGCCTCTTCCACTTATTCAGTGGGCTGTTACAAACATGAGATTAACTGAAATAAGAAAGGTGCTGACAGTACTACTGTTCAGCTTACAATAATAGAGTTTCAGCAGTTAAGCACAAGATAAGAGAATTCTCACAGCTGCAACAATATATAAAGTTATCCTTAATGCTCTCAATACCTTTCCTCTCAAGATCTAGCTCAATTGAAGGGCTTCAAACAAGCTGTTATGACAGACCCAAGACTGAAAACTGTTATCAGCAATACAGAAGTTCAATGAAATGCTCACAAAACACTCACCACCCACCCAATATGCATGAAAATTGTTGCAAATGACTCCTATGATGAAGGCGCCTAAGCTGAAGACACAAAACAGTCCCTAAATTCTGTTATTTATTTTTTGACACAAATCCCAAGGCATCCAAAAGGTACGGCTTTATGAGAGGGGCGATTCTCTTCTCTAAATTCAAGTTCTTCACATTAAAATCTGATAATTGGTGCAAAGGGGCGCCCAGCCTAGACAAGAAGATAGGAACAATACCCAAAATGAAATATTTTTGTATTTTTGAAATATGAGTGAAAATTACAACCAGCTATGAACTCAGCAACTACAAAAAATAACATGAAAATGCAAATAACTGAACTACAATTGCAACAACTTACAACAAGGCAATCCTCACTACAAAATGCACTCAAAACACAAGCAAACCTCTCCACTAGGTGCTGTCTCACAAGCACGAAGTTGAGCCAAGCTAGGAGGCATTCATTCCTCGAAGCAGTCCTCTCACCATTTCGGCAGCATAACTTTACTCAAGATGTTGGATGATGAAAATGAAGACCATGACCTCTTATTATAACTTGTGATGTCTTTTCCAGAAGCTTCTAGAAACCCTGCTTTTCAAATTTTGAGTAACTCCTTTTCCGTCCAAAGGTGGCGTCCCTTTTGTCTTAAGCAATTTTGACTTTTTAATTTAAAATAATCTCCTCAAGATGGGCGTCCTTTTTCAAACATTGGTTTTTGAGCTTTAGAAAATTATAAAATATCCTCATGAGGCGCCACCCTTCAAAGACCACTTTTAAAAACAACTTAAGTTCAATCACTAGGCTAAGGGGGGGGTCAACAGCAAAATATAACATTAAACTTGACTTTATTAAAAATAATTCAACTTATCTCTCCAAACGAGCCCCCAAAGCCAAAGTTGAGCAATCCAACTGAACATACTGAAGTAGAAGGTCAATCGAGCCGAAACCAACAGGACCACTGCCAAAAATAGAATTTACTAAAAATAGTAAATTCGTGAAAGTGCTCAGAATGCCAAAAAGAACACATCACCGAAAAGCTCACGAAAAACCCAGAAGGAATCCGCAGTTCAATCACCAATCCGTGAGCACAAGAAACCACCAACCAAGAAACCCTAACTTCACCACCGGGAAGCCTACGGGTCTCCAGAATAGGCCAACGGTCAATCAGAAGAAGTCATGTTCGAGAAGGGGACATTACAGTTGATTATGAAGAAACATTTGCTCCTGTTGCTTGCTATACTTCTGTTAGAACCATCATTGCTATTGCCGCATCTAGAGGATGGAAGATTCACCAGATGGACGTGAAAACAACCTTTCTCAATGGAGTGATTGAGGAAGAGGTTTATATAGAGCAACCTGATGGATTTGAGGTTCATGAGAAGGAGTCACATGTTTGTAAATTGAAGAAGGCCTTGTATGGTCTTAAGCAGGCTCCTCGTGCATGGTACGGAAGGATTGATTGGTACCTGTCAAGTTTGGGCTTCTTGAAGAATGATGCTGATTCAAATCTCTACTTCAAGGTAATCAATGGTGATGCATTAATTTTGGTAATCAATGTTGACTTCGGAATTTGAGATGAAGGACCTTGGACTCATGCATTACTTCCTTGGATTAGAAGTCTGGCAGAAACCAGATGAGATGATTCTAAGTCAAGGAAAGTACACCATTGATATACTTAAGAGATTTGGTATGATGGATTGCAAATCCATGTCCACACCTATGGAGACCAACTTACACAAGTTGAAGGAGGCTACAGCTAATTCAGACTTGGTGGATCCTACCTTGTACAGACAGCTAATTGGATCCTTGATGTATCTAGTTAACACTAGACCTGACATTTGCTATGCAGTGAGTGCACTTAGCCAGTTTATGTGTGATCCAAGACAGATACATCTTGCTGCAGCTAAACATATTCTGAGATACTTGCGTGGCACAGTTGGTTATGGGTTGAGGTATACTTCAGATGCAGATTTGGAGTTACATGGTTTCACTAATTCTAATTGGGCAGGTTGTGTCACAGATTGGAAGAGCACCTCTGGTTGTTGTTTCAGTTTGGGTTCAGCTATGATTTCCTGTGTAGCAGGAAGCAGTCTCTGTAGCACTGAGTACAGCAGAGGCAGAGTATATTGCAGCTTGTTTGGCAACTCGGGAAGCAGTGGGCTTCGTAAGCTCCTTGCAGGATTGTTTGGACAATCAAGGGAGCCTACTATCATTCATTGTGATAATCAGAGTTGTGTGAAGCTTTCTGTCAATCCTGTGTTTCATGACAGAACCAAGCATGTTGAGATCAAGTACCACTATATCAAAGATATGGTACTAAGGAAGGCTGTACAGTTGAGGTACATTAGCACTGATGAGCAGACGACAGATATTCTCACCAAGCCCCTCGCCAGGATAAAGTTTGTGTACTTCCGAGATAAGCTTGGTATGGTGGAGAATCTAGCCTTGATTGAGTAAGAGTCTCAGTAACAGTGAGCCTTGGTTAATGCATTTTCCTCTGAGACGGAGGAATTTGAGGTGCAAGCCCTTGTTAATGCATTTTCCTCTGAGACGGAAGAATTTGAGGTGAAAGCCTTTGGTTCCACCCTCTGAGCTGAGTCATGGTGGATGCCATGTGTGAGACTCCATGACATGTTGTACTTGTGTTTCACCCTCTGAGAGAGTCATGGTGAAAGTCACATTGAGGTGACAACATCACGCAAGTGATGAACACTTGTACTTACCATAGTATGGTTGTAGCCATTATGGTTGATATCGTGTTGAGGCAATATCTAATATCACGTTGAGGTGATATTCCTTTTCTCACATCTGGTTGTAGCCAATGTGATGGGCATCAAGTTGAGGTGATTTGTCTTGAGCAGCTGGAAGTTCTCTCCCTAGCTGAGAGGGAGAGTTAATGTTATAACAGCTTCAGGTTTGTCCTTCTAGCCACGAGTGAAGACAATAAATAAATGTAGCCTATCGGCTATTTATTTATATGTGTCATTTAATAAGAATGGGCACTTCTCTTGGCAACAATATAATTTCTCTTGGGGGCAAACTTCTCTTATAAATTATATTTATTATTTGTAATTATATTTTTTTGTATCTTGGCCGACCTTGTACATGAAGAGGTGCGACCTCTCTCACATTTGTATATATACAAGGTCACTTTCTTCTATCTCATTCATTCAAGTTCGATTTATTTCAGTCAAGGGCGAATATCCTAAAGAGCAGGTTGCAAATCTATTCAAGGACAGAATTAAAGTGCAGATTATTATCAGTCAGTACACTTGTGTTAGGTGCTGAAGATTGGCCTTGAAATTGGCCTCATTGTAAAGAGATTTGTTGTTGCCATTTATAAATATAAGAGAGATCTTTGTTGTTGGGTTTTTCTCCCTCAAGTGGAGGGTTTTCCCAGGGTATCTGCTGTGTTATTGTGTCTGATTCTGAGTTAATTTTCTTTGCATGTAATTTGATTATGAAAACTTACAGAGATGAGATGTCATGTTGAGAGACTCCATGATGACATCACGTTGAGAGACTCTGTGATGGACACTTGTGCATATGTTTCTTTCCACACATGGGAGTAGCCATGGTAGACGTCATGTTGAGTGACTCCATGACGATATCACGTTGAGAGACTCCGTGATGAACTTTTTCTCAAATGGGTGTAGCCATTCTAGATGTCATGTTGAGAGATTCCATGACATGGATATCTGGAAGGATACCTCCCTAGCTAAAAGGGAGTGTTGATGTTTTAGTTGCGGGAGATATCCTTCTCTCAAAATCGAAATAATAAATGATATATAAATATTATTTTAAAGGCCAACCCAAGATGAAAAGTCGCCTTGGTTCTTGAATGAGGCCGACCCTTGTGAAGAGTCGCCTTGCTGAAGAGGCACCTTACTTTGTATATATGAAGGAGATGCTCATTCATTTGATCATCAATTTTATTCTCAAGAGACATTTACACTTATCAAGGAGTTTGTGCATCTACAACATATCATATTATTTCATAAAGCAGATCGACATTAAGGAGAGATCATATAATTGTGTATTTCCATCTCAGTGAGGTGCAATTCTTTATTGCATCATATCGGCCTTGTGTGTGGCCAAGATTGTAAGCAGATTTCTGCTCCTTTAAATTCAATATATAAGAGAGATATTTTGCTTGGGTTTTTCTCCCTTGAGAAGGAGGGTTTTCCCAGGATAAATTCTGTGTTCTTTGTTCACTGTGTTGAATTTTCTGTTAATTTGCATTTTTGATTAAAACAACAACACGGGGGAGAGTATAAGTGGTCTAGGCCTACTACCCCTCCATGGCCTCGACGGATTCTTAAGTGTGACCCCCAATCCTCCATGACCCACCCATGCCTTCGGATTGGGCTGAACCTTAAGTGAAAACTTCCACCCCTCCATGGCCCATCCTTGCCTTGGGTGTTGGGGCGAAACCTTAAGTGGGGTTTTTAGGCACCACTAGCCTCACACCATTCCTCCCAAAAAGCTTTACAAACACAAAGAAGACAATCTTTTAGCAATCAAATACATTTCCATTTATTACTGATTCTTTAAGTCAATATCAACATCATTATCATCATGATAATACTAAAGAAAGCATCACACCAATAATTAGATTAGCAATATCTATTTCTTATATTCAAAATATGCTAAATATTATTGCTAAGTGAGTACATCACTTGAACTGCTGTGTCTTCCCATGACTCTTTATTCCTTAATCGCCTTCCTTCAATCTTACATTTGATTGATCATAGGATAAAAACATGTATAAATAAATATTAATCTATTCATTTTTATATTAAGATCGTAATTATTTATAAGGCTCAATAATTGTTGCAAGCATCATTATTGCATAATCAAATATAAAATATATATACATTTGTTATCTTTTCCTTCCTTTATTAATATTGAATATATCCCTATGTAATTATCTTTACATTAATTGGTACTCATATTTATATGCCTTTATATAATTGCTTTTTACTTATATTTATTAGAATTTATACCTACACCTATGTATATTCTTCTTTAGGTTTTTACACTTACCTCCCATAATGTTCTGCAGCAACAATATTTACTTGCAGTAGATATCACAATTTGTTCCCTTATTTCCTCTTTTTGAATAAAACAAATTTTGTCTTATTGCTAAGTGAGTACATCACTTGAACTGCTGTGTCTTCCCATGACTCTTTATTCCTTAATCGCCTTCCTTCAATCTTACATTTGATTGATCATTGGATAAAAACATATATAAATAAATCGTAATCTATTTATTTTTATATTAAGATTGTAATTACTTATAAGGTTCAATAATTGCTGCAGGCATCATTATTGCATAACCGCATATAAAGCGTATATATATATAATCATTATTAATTTTCTTTAGACTTAGAATACTCATCTTTGCATGAGTCTGCATATCATCTATATATATATATATATATATATATATATATATATATATATATATATATATATTGATAATCATATTAAACTTACAATAATTATGAGAATAATAAATATTACTAGCTACAAAATTATATTCCAAAATAACATTAATAGAAATAAATAACATCAGATAAATACCATAATGTATAAATAATTATTTGATTACATTAGTATCTAAATCCATGATGTATTTTTCAGTTATCCAAACTTATAAAGTACCTTATTATTTGAAGTCATATAACTCTTTACCTCCTAACTGCTGTTTGATTCTGCAGATTCTATGCTCAGAATATATTCCTAAATTCTTCACCCCATTCCCCCTCTCCTCCATTACCCCACCTTACCTTATACGTTGGAGAAGAGACGATTGTGTGGGAGGGGTCGTGCTTTTTCATTTGTTGAAGGGATGTGACTTTTGTTTGGGTCGCTGCCCTCCAAATAAAGAATACCCTTTTGATGAATTCGCTGCCTATGCTTGCAGCATTTAGTAAACTTTGGAATGTTTCTTGTTTTAATGTATTTTTAATTATTATTATTTATATTGGTTTTGTATGTTATTCAATATACTTATATTTTATATGCTATTCAATATTTTGTATTTACATACTATTCAATATATATTTATTTTTATTTTTACAATATTATCCTTTTATAATATTTAATATCTATATTTGGTATTCATTATATTATATTTATATTTATAATTTTGATAATTATAATAATAATATTAATTAGTGAATGTTTTTAATATGTATTTTGTTTATCTTGTTTTTGATGCTTTTTATCTCAATGCTACAATTTCGGGGACATGACAGACAACAATCTTTATGCTCTTGGCTGGTCATGGTGAGTTGGAACGGATCACAAGCTATAAGGATCCCTCTTGAAGCCCCTTTGTCCAAAACAAGTACAAATTAAGAGGCATTCCATGTTTTTTTTTTAACATCTACCAATCTTATTAGGTTCCATTTTAGTTTCTTGCATAGTTCCACGGAGTTTCCTGATGGGGGGATGCGGGGATGTGGGGACGAGTTTTGAGGACAAGGGGACCAAGGGCCTATGTTAGGGGACAGCGTGGGGATTGTGGTGGGGTGGCAGCAGGGGGTGGTGCTGAAATACATATAGTACTTGAAAAAATAGTTATAAAAATATTTATAAGAATTACAAATGAAATTTTGGCAAACTAGTTTTAAACATTTGAATTTTTAAGTGAACATTAACTTGGCATCACTCCTCTTCTTGCTCTTCTTTTTCCTCTTCAGCCCTCTTGCACTTCATTCTCACTCTTTCACCTTACACTTGCAACTCACACTCACACTCACACAATTAACTTCTTGAGTTTTTATGTGAATTGAAATGAGGATAGGATGCAATTTTATAGAGTTTGTGGGGTTTGGGCGGGGCCCATAGACCATTAGGGTTCGGCCTTGGGAATGAAGTTCAAAGAGAAATTTGATTTTCTAAAGATCTTTTTTTTTTGGTCATCTAGGTGTTCCTGAGACGAATGAAGACTACTAGGAGTCCCTTGAACATCTCGGGGACATCCTTGTATCCTCGACATCTCGACGATGTCTCGAAGACAACGACGCTTATGGCGGGGCGGTATGGGGACATCCCCCCAAAGTCCCCAAGTTTTCAAGATGCCCCATCTTAGAAACATGAGCTTTTGGGGGGTGGGGGACACATCCCCGTGGAACTAAGTTACCGGTTCGTTTTTGGGTTTGGGTACAGGTACGAAATTCCGGTATGCGGGTTCGGTCAATTTTTTTTTTGGTGTTGGGTACGTTAATACAAAAGCATATAAAAATCAGAAATATATACATATTTGCAGCAGTAATTAAGTTTAGAATACACCACCATATTAATAGTCAAATAACATAGCAAAAATACACCACCACTTTATACTCAAAGGTCATGATATAGAATTATAAATTAAAGTTCAAACATAAAAATGTCAAGTGTTTGCAATCAGCCATTATTGATCATTGATCAATCTGAATCATATGGGTCTTCAAAAAAAGCATCATCAAAATCATTAGATGCTACATTTTGTGTAGAACCACAAATAGGATCAATGTCACTTGCACAAGCACTGACACTAGCACTAACACTACCACTCTCATGCTCAGTAGCTGCTTTAGTCTGATAGTCATCATCAATATCAAGTGCAGCTAAGTGATTTGTGGTGTAATGACCTTTAATTTAAGATTGATCCTATCAACAAATAATGCAAGAAATAAGGAAAAAGAATTGAATTATATTTGACTTAGCTTCAGACCAATTGTATTAGCTCTATCTAAACAACAATTGATTGTGTGATTTCGTCCAATTATTATGACTTAATAATACCCTGCTAAGGTTATTACTGTTGTTTTCTCAATCAAAGATATGGTCGAATAGGATGGCTGCAATGGGATGCCCGTAGAGTGCTCCTTCCAAGCCCAAGAGCGGATACAACGATCCCTCTTGGCCCAACAATGGCAGACCGCCAGTCATCATTGTGGGTGGGGTACTTAGAAAGCATTTAGCTCCTGCTATCCCCTTTTGCACCTCTTATTTCCCATCTCCCATGACTGATAAAAATAAAGAAGAATAATTTGTAAGCAAGGGAGTCTAAGTTTTCTATTTGCTGCAATAAATGGTAATGCACAAATATATATATATATATCTTTTGTAAATAAAATGATAATGCATAGATCTATTATCTGTTTCCACCATAATTATACTATGCTATGAGAATATATATAGAAACATGAATTTATTTCCAAATACATCAATAGATCATATTGGTTAGGTAAGTATCATAGTGTAAATAATTTATTTGACATATGAATTATTTATAAAGACAGCCACCATATTATATTCGGTATATATATATATATATATATATATATGTTCGCTTTTATTATCAAATCCTTGACTTTCTGTTAATCGTTCACTTATTCTCATTTAAGTATTTTTATCTGATTTGAACATAAATATTTAGTTGTTTATTTCTGCAAATCGAAATTACTTACCTCTTGTTGACTGCAGACCCCAACTCGTCTCTTTGTCTTCAGCGATGATGTTCTTCCCAGCCAATGATATTCTTCACAGTAATTATCTATTCTCAACGAACAATTATTCTTCACCAACGATCATATGTTCTTCACAGCGATGACCCTTTGTGTTTGGAGGGAGCCTCTATTTATTATCGGCTTGGCTGGGAGAGTCACATCATTTTAGAGACAGATCGCTTCTCTTGGCGTCAAACGTTGCCTCCTTTATTTCATTCTAATCGCTCACTTTATTGTCTTGTGCGATTTAAAGGTTTATGATAATATAATATAAAGAATGATATTTATCTTTATAACTTATAAGTATTGGGTATTTAAGATTATTATAATTTTAATTTTATTTATATTTCTTTCATTATTCCATTCTACAATGATTTGCTTGTATTTTAAATATTGGATATTAAAGCATAAATATTGATTTTCCAATATGATAATGTTATTTTATTATTTTATATTAGTTCCATAGGTACATATTTATTGTTGTATTACATTTATTTATTATAATGATTATAAATATAATTGTTAGTGTTTATATTATAATATTTATGATGTTATATTCGATAATTATAATTATAATGTTATCTTTGATAATTATAATTATAATAATGTTAAATGGCTAATATATTTTTAATATGTGTTTTATTTACTTACTTGCTTTTGGATACTCTATATCTTAGTGTTACAATTTCGGGGACATGACATGTGGAAGCATTCAAGTCAAGCTGCTCTGGGTCAATATCCCACCTCCTTGTGTCTCCTTTGTAGGAACTTTGCTTGTGTGTAAGGATGCGCAAATTTGAATGCACATACACCACATCCTCTGCCTTTTTTGAATGTAGCCTATTGCACTTTATTGAGTGGATGAAGGAGTATGTGCTCCAATTCCTCTCAAAAGAAGATGAACTAGCAACCTATTAAGACCAAATTAAATAGTTAAGAGTTAGAAAATTTAACTAAACAAAATTATTAATTAATATAAATTAAAATTAAAATTACAAAATATAAAACTTGGGATAAAATTTTTATTGCAATAAGTTGGAGGTGCCACCAACTATGAGCATCCACCCTATACTTGTCTCGAAGAGCATCAAGATTCTGATCAACACTACCGGAGCATGCTGTTGTACCCAAAACCAAAATTTTTGCTTCATCAAGGCATTTTGTTTAAAGAGTCTAAATCTTGCTAAAATGATGTCAAATATAGATTTTGGGCAATATCAAGCATGGAGTTTTTGTTAGTAGTTTATCAGTTAAAGTCAGTTTTATTGATCAGAACCTGAATCAGAGACTCAGAACAGAGCATTTCATGATGGAGGAGCATTTCGCGACAGCATTTCACATTGCACATGGTCATTTCAGTGATCGAGATGATGATTTTAAAGGTTAAAATTATGAGGATTTCTCAGAGAAAAACAAGAAAGCGCAGCTATAGCCTAGGGGCGCCCTTCTAGAAGGAGGTCAAGATCTTGTTAAAAATACTCATAAATACAGTCAATCTCTTCAGAATTGGTTTGGTTATCCGACGAGCTATCCAGCGAAGCTTTCTGAGACCCACAGCTCTGGCAACTGGTGACAGAAGATGAAATTTCCAAAGTTCCAGATATGAGAAAATTGTTCTTTTCCAGCAAAAGCGCAACTATAGCTTGAGGGCGCCCATCTTAAAGAGGGGGTAGATCTTGGCACTTTTGGTAGTTGATACAGTTAATCTGTTCTCGACTAGTCTGCTCGTCCAACGAATTATCAAACGCAGTCATCCGGGTCCCAGAGCTCCGACAGCCGACGTCTGAAGATGAGCTTATAATGGGGTTTTTACCTTTTTCAGCTTCCTCGCATTTTCAGCGCAAGTATAGCTTAGGGGCGCTGGTTAAAATGGCCCTTGAAATGGTCAGATTTGCTGACGAGGTCTTCCTGACATCAGTACCACTCTAGTCCAGCTCCGCAACGCACCAAGTTGCTTGTCGATCCGACATTTCGGGTGATCGTGGCAGAGTTTCTACCAAGCACGTCATTTCACGGGCGAACTGGCACAAGGTTTTCATTGTATTTCTACAGTCCAGAGGTGCCTAGCCTTTAGGCCTGTCAGATGAGGTCATTCGCTTTCGAAGTCTTCACAAGATTCAAGCGTAATTACTTTATCTATTCAACGAGCCCAGCCATCAGCTTCCAAGATTTGGCAGTCGCTCGTACGTGCGAGGTCTTTGGCTAAGTCTTGAAAAGTGGAGATAACTCATAAAATGGCTAAGTGTTGGTCGTTTATTCCATCTTGGGATGGGCGCCCTTCTATTTGAGGTCTTAGAAGCAGTTTTCTTGCTTCATCGCCTCTAGAGACTTCTCTTGTCAATCCTTCTGGCTATCTGTTAAAACAAACGTGGCTCGAATCGGGTCATCCCAGCTCTCAGTATCAGAGGTCGAAGTAGGGTACTTGGTTGATAGTTCAACTTTTCGTCAAAATGCTGCCAGTGCAATTGAAGGCCAGGGGCGCTTTTACTTTTGAGGCCCTTAATGTACTTTTCAGATGTCGTGTGTATATCCGTTGGATGCAGAATGTCTCCAGGCATGCAGTGAACTTGGTTTCCTGTCAGCAGGGTTCACCGTTCACCGTCAGCAGTCATTTGAAGTATCAGATGGCAGTTTAGGAAAATGGTGAGTCTGGAACCCGTAAATGAATTTAATCAGGGGCGCCTAATTTTTCAAGGTGTTAAATGATGGATTTTGCAGTAGTGTCTCCCAACAGACATTTCTTCCTTGTTCAGCAGGCTTCGCGATGGATATCTCAGTTCAGTCTCAGCATCTCCCGGTCACTCAGAAATCAGTGTCGAAGATGGCCAGTCGTGACTTTGTCGTCAGCTATTAAATAGGAAGTTAATAAAAAGTGTAATATCTTGAACAAATGGACGCCTATGAGCTCAAAAGATGACTTTTCAGAATCGGTGAAGTCTAACAGTGAATCCTGAAGGTTCATTCGAATTGTCAACTGAAGTTTAAAATATTTGATATTTATTTTGCATTAAGTGGCCATTTTCTATTTTTGGCGCCTTTGCATGATGATGAATATTTTATTATTATTTAAATTTCAAACTCCAAGTCAGTGGCAGTTCAACTGAGAAGGGTCCAATTGAAAGGCTTCTATTTCAATCAGGGTTTCCAGATCTTGCAGTCAAAGTTGATGCGAATTTCATCTTATTTAAGCATGGCGCCACCTTCATTTATTATTCATAAAGCTTCAAGGGAAATTCGTATTTCTTAAGAGAAATTTCATATCTCAAAAGAAATTCGTATTTTTCAAGGTAAACTCAATTCTCAAGATCAAAGGCGTATTCCTTAGGCAAATTTGCAAATTGTTCAGTTGGCAAAGGCGAATTCTCAAACTTTCAATAGAAATTCGTATTTTCTTCAAAATGCAAATTCGAATTTTCTCAAAGAACAAAGGCGCAATTTCAAGATAAATTCGTGGTTTTCAAGCAAAGGCGAATTCTTTCAGATCAAAGGCGAATTCCTCATCTACAATCAAAGGCGATTTTATCTAACATATCTTTTTGCAGGTTAAAAGTTCACAATTATCAGCAATTTGAAGAATTCAAGGGCGATTTTCATTGAAGAAGAATATACAAAAAACGTCTTTTTCCTCCTTGGTTCTCAAATTTCTCTCAGATTCCAATTCGCATTTTCCTGAAATTGGCAAATTCGACAAGTTCAAATATCTGGATCATTTCTATATAATTTCCTCGAGTTAAAATTGTGCGCTTGATTTTTCAGGAATTTTTAAAACTTCAGAACACTCGTTCTCGAGTTACTAATTTTCTCAACTGAAAAGTCTTTGCATGATCTAGTAGAAGTCATATTTTCGCATATCTGACGTTCTGGGTTGTCTTAGAATCTTTTTCTGGACAAAACCCATATCTCAAATTTTTCGCTGAAAATAACTCTTCGAAAGGCTATTTTTAACTCTCGCAGGTTATTTTTAGCTCTCCAGAAATCTTGTCAGAACATAGTCGAGTTCACAGTCAACAGGCGAGCTAGAATGCTGTTCACTTAGCTTGAATACAGGACCAAAACAGTTCTTACTCATGACTTCCTTAGGTTGGTTGAGACAGATCTTCACAAAGTGTTGCCAGAAGCAGTTCTAGATCCGGTCAAGATCAGAAGTTCGATTATTCAAAATATTGAGCAGTCTGGCTTATTAGAGGCCGCTTCCATACCTATCTCCGTTCATTGTATTGAATTCGTAATGTCTTGTATTAAGCATTACAATTCTACTACTCGTGAGATAGTGTCAGTTGATGGACGAGTCATTTGCAGTCTCAAACCTTTGGACATTGAAAGAAGTTTTGGCATTCCTCAACACCCGAACAGTTTGGTTATTTCCATGGAGCAGTGTGAGCAAGCATTTGATGCTGATGTGGACAAGTGTCAAAAGAAGATGGCAGAAAGATGGTTAAAGCAAGCAAAGAACAGATTGCCAAATAATGTGGGTCGTGGTGAATACAAGGATGAGTACGCGATTCTAATTACACTCCTGAATCGTCTCGTCAAGCACACATGCTAATGTTTCAGCCTTGGATGTAATACATTATTATCGATCATACCGGCAGGAGCATTATGATCACATCTTCATCGACATTCTCCAATAAAAGTATCACCGGCTCTAGTTGCCCAAGCGAGTTTCCTACATGTGTTCGTGATCTCTTGTGTGTGCTTGATCGCCATCGGTTAGTTCCGAGATTAACACTGTAAGTAATTGTTCCAAAGTCTATCAAGATAGATCGCCTTGAGTTCACTAAAGCTGAACGTCATTTCAAACGTGTTCATGAGGCTTTTCTAACTTATACAGTGAGGAATTTGGATCGGGAGTTGCACGTTCGTATCTCGGCAGTTGCTAGGGCAGCGATGGATGGATGGGAAGATTGGTTTATTCAGTTCCCGACATACACCTACATCCGAAAGCATAATGGATTTATAGGAAATCCGCCTATAAGCTTCCACGCTATCCTTCGATACAATCTTTAGAGTTGAGACAGATGCATGATGTTCATCGTCTTTTACGCCGTAGGCACAGACCATCTATCAACTTTCCTTTTCAGTTTGGAATGTATTGGTGCAAGACGGCGATTGATGCCAAAGTTGCAGGGCAAGAGCTTGAGAAATATCATCTTAAGTATCTTGTTGAAGCACGTGCCTATGATCTTTCAGGTCATTACACAACTTGCCTTGCTGGAGGTATATTTCATGAGCCTTCTATGGAGGATTACTAGGCAAATTGCGTAGATGACTTCGAGGTTCGGCAGACGAAGTTACATGTTCTCAATACGATTGCTTTTGTCAAGATGTGGAGGTTTATCGATGATGATGGAGAGTATTCTTCCTTTTAGAGAGCAGTTGATACACAACCGCTAGCTTTATCGGTACGCCCAAGGAATATGCAACGGCCGTTGAGGTATACAGTCAAGTGAGTTATTCCGTGACAGGCATAATTTTACCTCCCTCGGATGAAGAAGACAAGGAGGGTAAGTGTGCCCAAAGCAGAGCCGCCAGTAGTGGTGAATCCTTCGCTACCTTCCTCGTCAAAACCTAAACAAAAGAAGAGGAGTAATCCTCCCAAGAAAGGTCAAGCGCTAAATAATTCAAAGGGCAAGGGGGAATTTGCTATTAATAATACGAGAGCCCATTGCACATCCGCTCATAGAGCTAGTTCAAACCAGCCGAAGTCCGCTAGTGCTCGAGGTTCAGCCCGAAGTTCCTACACCCGCCTGCAGCTCACCAACTCATCATTGAATTGATTTCACTCTCCAATTCCTCGCAGCGGTCCCTACGATTCACACTTTCACGAACCTCCGCCAAGCAATGCACTTCTAGTGTATTAGCCGACCACCCGGATTGAAGCTCGAAGGAAGAGGAGGCAGCCATCCCATGTTCTCATTCCGGATTTTATTGAGGTTTATCGATAATGCATTAAGAGGGTTGGCATCATGGTTCAATGAGAGGAACACCGACATGGAGATCGAAGCCCAGGACCTGTACCGTGGGAAGAACTGGGTACGGGAAGCTGGAATCTCTCGTGATTTTGAGGTTATCAAGGCTTAACCTTGGTCGTAGTAATAATGCCGTAATTTCGCCAGTTGATCGCATCGCAAGGCTGCAGCGCTGTGGATAGAATATCGGGCGATGGAGAAGATGCAGGTGCCCCTGCTGAAATTAGACACTGGCTGCAGAGATATTTTCCTCTAGCCTTGTACATAGACCGCAGGTCATCGCCACACCTCGCCGACATGCTTGAGCCTCCAAGAGAGCAAAGTCAACTTAATCACTTAGCTGTACATGGTGCCGCTTTGGACAGAGTGGGTATTGCTGCTTAGAGGCCGCGGTAATGCTTACAGAGTTATATCAAGTGTATAATGTAACGTATTGCATTCGCCTGCGGATGAGGAGCCAGATATGGCGCATTAATAAACCCGTGGATGAGATTATGATTGCTCAAATCGAAAAGTGACATGCGCCGGAGAGGATAGAGAAGCTATCTACTCTTGGGAAACACAGTTGGTTTTCAAGGTAAAGATAGAGGACACTTTGGCGTCAGAGTTGGCTGAGAGTAGAGAGCACGTTACTAGTGCACTCCGGTCTGTGAGAACCTTGGTTTCTCGCTTACCGTGCCGATATCAGATTGAGGGTGGTGCCTACGTCGAGCTTACCAATGTTCAGTCAGAGCTCCAGGCACTCATTCATACCATTTTCAATGGGGAGACCGTTGGCTGTAAGGTTACTCAGCTTACAGTCATGTCAGCATTGTTCGATGAGGCAACAAGGAGCAGAGGTGAACTTCAGTCTCAGATCACAGCTGGTGAGGATATGCTGCACGGACATAGCATTCTTCGACAGAGTCTCATAGCTCCAGATAGTGATACAATTAGCAATCTCGTTGAGGGATTGGTTGCTCAAGATCACGGATAGTAAACTTCAGTTCCCACCTCTCAGGATAGACGTTACACACAGGAGTTAAACTTGGCATTACTTTCTCAAGTTAACTCACTGTCTTGTCTCATGCATATCTATTCTGAGATTAGCTTTACACACTTGGAGTTTCATTTAGGGTTTTCGTTAACTGATGATAGTCTTTCAGTTAACTCGCTTTCAATAAGGACGTGCATGCTTGCACAATTGTCCATTTTTAGATTAGATGTTTCGGTTAACTGATGGTAGTTTTCCAGTTAACTGTATAGTTTACTTCATTAGGGCTTAGCAATAAACTCTGCATGCATTGCAAGATCTAGTTGACTCAAGGTGATTTTAGGGTTCCCTTACACCTTGATGTATATAAATAAGAGCTTTTGCTCATTTGTAAATAACTTTTGCACGAGAGAGAAATATATGCTGTGCCTACCTTGCCCTCAATATTGCTCTTTTGGTATTTGTTCATGCGTCTTTACTATTATGATTAATTGTTATGCCACATAGGGTTTCATGAAATCGTAATGGTGAATTCTTTCCATAGTTAGATAAAATCTGTTTTGTGTTCAATAAGCTTGTTCAGATTGAGATGATAGTTGTGCCACCTTGCCTTCAAGTATAGAATCTGCACTTGATTATCCTATATTGTTGTGAATAATAGACTTATTCGGATTGAGCTGATAGTTGTGCCACCTTGCCTTCAAGTTGAGAATCTACACTCGTTTATCATCTGATAGTCAAATCCTTGCTCCGTTTCCTCATGCTCTGTTTTTCTTGAGGAAACTGGATAGAATTTAAGTAATTAAGTTTAGTTGTAGTTAGTAGTCTGCAAAACCAGAAAATAC
Source organism: Sequoia sempervirens (assembly GCA_007258455.2). Classification (NCBI taxonomy): domain Eukaryota; kingdom Viridiplantae; phylum Streptophyta; class Pinopsida; order Cupressales; family Cupressaceae; genus Sequoia; species Sequoia sempervirens. The sequence goes on from VDFB02056352.1 coordinate 127,780, forward strand.
TCAGCTGTAATGTATATAGTTTTCGAGAAAGCCTTGTACCTCTACAGCTGAAACAAAAAGACAGGATATAGTTTAGTTTATTTCCAAATTGCAAGTACTTTTGTCAAGCACAACGAGGGAGCTTCCCCTCCTAATTTGAAGAGCACTCATTGCGTAGTGTGCATAGCTGTCCGTACCAACTCTTACTCCAGAGGTGCTAGTTGTTACGCCAACACATGCAAAAGGCATGAACTCAACCCTCACTCAATCACGTTTGTCACGATCAGTGAAGAGTCTACGAAGTGTTGCCTTGTACCCTTGAGCTACTTCAACATCTCTATAGGGAGCAACTCTTGATGAAGCATAAAGTATCTCAACACTATAATATTTGGGACTCAATGCAAAAGCGAGAAGACGCAATGGAGTGGTCATTTTGTTCCATCTATCAACAATGATTTCATATGGCTCTTTGAAGAACTTTTCTTTAGGATCTTCCTCTTTTGCATTGATGATGGATTTCATCTTCTCAATCGTTGAGTCGATACCATCATATACTTCGCCCAAACAAGGTCTATCCATGTCAGTGTAACGGATCATGCTCAATATGAGCTTAGTGAAACTGACGAGATATTTAACACGATCCCACCAACTATCATCTAGGATCCTTTGCTTGACCCTATTTTCCCTTTTAGTGCTAGATTGCCTCCATATGGACCAATTAGGGCTGATTACCATATTATAGAGTGCCTCACGAACCTTTATAAGTCATCTCAACACAATTGTGTTGGAGGCAAAACGGGTCTCAATAACCTGTTTGAAAATAAAAATAAAAATAAAAATATAATTTAAATTTACAAAATCAAAATTTAAATTTTTTTTTTTTGAGAATTAACTTACCTTCAACAAGTCCAATATTGAGAATTGTCTAAATATGCCTTGTGTCATATGGTGGTTGGTGACAAACACTTGGATGTCTTCGCCCTCAGCATACACCTGTTTGATCCACTCAATTTTGGATCCAATTTTTTGTAGCATTAGATTGAGGGAGTGAACAACACAAGGTGTCCAAAAAATGTGTGAATACTTCTCCTCAATCAATAACCCAACAGCCCTCCAATTTTTGGCATTGTTAGTTACAACTTGCACAACATTTTGATGGCCCACTTCTTCAATAGCTTGACATAGGATGTAGCAATAAATGGACCATCCTTCACCTGTCCTTTACAATCCACTGCTCTCAAAAACTTTGCCCCTATAAGGGACACGGCAATAACATTGATCAATGGGCGATTTTTTGCATCTTTCCATCCATCAGAAATGATGGTCAACCTTGTTTTGATCCACGAATCCCTTATGGGCTTCAAAGAGTCTGCTACATGTTTCACCTCTTTCTCCAATAAGGTGCAACGCAGCTTCTCAAACTTGGCCCTTATACCCCTTTGGAGCCTCATTAATAGATCTCATCAATTTTTGCCAATATGGTGAACGAACAATGGTGAATGCCAATCCATTGGCATAGACACATCTTTCTATGCCTTGATCAGCAATCTCCCTTGCCTCATTGTGAAATGAAGCTTCCAACGGTCCCTTAGATCTTTTATTTGAAAAGGGCACGGTTTTCTCTTGAGGGATGGACATAAATGGATGGCTATATGCAGGTGGCATATAGGAAGGTGGTGTAGGGGGCTTCATCAATCGAGATCCTTTCTTCAAAGGATGACTTGTTTTAAGATTGCTTGATTTTTGTTCTGCTTTTTCTTGCTCAACAATATATTTCAACACTAAGTCATTTGAAAGGCCATTGGCATCTTCACCTGCACAAGGTATGATGCCTAGTTCAGGGATCTTACACAAGTGCCCTTTCACTCAACTGTATGAGCTCGTATATTGAACTTTGCAATGACCACAAATCCAAACATATACTCCACCACCTGAAACTTGTTGAACCATTTCTACATATTTCCAAAGGGGGGAGGTTGGGTTTATTTTGAAACGAGATTGGCCTGAGGAGTTAGATGCGGATGCCATTGTAATACCTAAGGCACAACAGATTGAAATAATTTTGGTATTGAAATTTGAAACTAAAAGACTTAGAAGAATGAAAACAAAGCAAAAACTTAAAAACAAAACAAAATAGTTCATTTGTTAAAAAAAATCGTGAGAAAAAAATAAAAAAACTTCAAAGAAACCTACCTCTTTTGAACAAATCTTGCTCTACAATCTTCTTGGCAACGAACAGACACTTGCAAGTGCTTAGGAATAACACAACAATCAACTTTGAACAACCAACGATCAGCCTTCAAGTCTATTTAAGCTTGTGCAAGCAAGAGAGAAAGTTCAGCAATAGAGGCAAAAAGACTTGTTTTTCTTTCAAAAATTTTTAAATGAGAGTTTTTTTACCTATTTGATGTGTTTGGAGGAAAAGATTAGGGTTGGAGTCAATATTTTATTATTTAGAAGTCAACTTTAAGTCAAAAAAATACTTAAAAATTGTAAAAAATGTCACTTTTTCCGCAGCCTGGGCGTTTAAGCAGTTGGGTTTGGTTAGAGTACGAACCAGAAACGTTTTTTCTCGTACCCACAATGTAAGGTTTCATTTCTTGCCTGTACCCAAAGGCCAAAAATTGTTTCTTGGTCAAATTAGTATCGAACCAGTACCGTATCTCGTTTCCTAACCGTACCGTATCGTTTCCAGGGCCTATTATGGACGAATCGGTAACTTAGCCGTGGAACACTAGTTTCTTGCAAAACAATCCAGGGTTTACGATCTTTCACTAAAAGTCTAAGTTTATTTAAGGGGCCCACCAAAATCCCTATAGTTCCACGAAAGGAACATCATGTTTTAGAGGACTTTTCGATTTCAAAAAATCCTAGGTTGCTTGAATCTTGGCCATAACATTCCTTTTGTCCTCTTCAATTTTGATTTCCTAATTAAACTTTTTTTACCACCTTCGTCATCATATATTGAGGATGATAGGAGATTAGTCTTGGATTAGGGCCATCCTCTATAAGTTTAATGTGGCTTTCTTATTATGTGTCCTCCAATGTGTTGATAGTGTTCGTTTCTTACATATCCTTGTTAATATTATTGATAGAAACTTCTATCTATTAGTCATTAGGATCTTTGGTGGCCAAGTTAACCTTTAGATCATGATTGGTTTCATGGTTTGAGTGAAGAATTTGAAAGAGATTTGGTTCTTCAAGATGTGGAGGCTTATGTTATCTTTGGGAGAGTGGGTACTTGCTTCTAGATTCTATTCTATTTTATTTTGGCTCTTGGGGAGGAGTTAATCCATCTTCTTTGTGATTCTTAGTTGGTTGGCAAGGCTTTGGTTTGTTTGGACAATTCCTAGAAAAGTGTCCATAGTTGTGACAAGAGAGACATTTGAAAGAAATGTGCTCATAGTCCAAGCTTTGAATGTGAATTCAATAAAAGAATTTAATTTCAATTGTGGGTTTAGGAAGCACTTTTTTATGTTAACTTAAACACAAATCCTAGCATAAGAGGCAATACAAGCTTTAGGTGGAACACAATCAACAATTTTTTTGAGTTGATTATGTATTTGTTGTAATGGCCCCTTCTCGCTCTTGAGCAGTATTGAGATTCAATTAGCCTATTCTAGAGTCCTCGTAGGCTAGTTGATGTGGTTAGGGGACTCAGTTGCCAACATTGATGTCAGTTTGGGGTTATTTTGGAGGGGTTACTATTTATAACAGTGGCTAGTTTTCAGAGTTGCCATCTTCAGTTGGTCACGTTGTTCCCAGTGGTCTTCAATTTTGCTCAATTCAGAGCTTTTGGCATCCACTTACTATTTATAGCAATGCTATTTTTAGTAAGTCACCATTGGGGAATTTGGTTCCAGGCTTGGTCAAGGTAGCAGCATTATAATTCAGTTTCAGTTGGAGAGCCTAAGGTTGTGGATTAATATTTATTTATTAAGTTGAAAATATAAAGTTAAGTCATAAGGTTGGAGAACCTAAGGTTGGCATTTTAATTAAGTTGAAAATATAAAGTTAAGTCATAACTTAAGCTGAGGGCTAAGGGGGTCATCAGGAGGACCAAGGCGCCTAGTGCATTGACATAAAGTTGTTTTTAAAAGTCAATTTAAAAAATATAATATTTTCCTTATTAAGTGGGACGCCTAGGCATGAAGAAGATATGTTAGGTTTTTTTTTTTTTTAAATAAGTGACTCAAAAGGGGATGCCACTTTTGAGGGAGATGTTTAATGTTTAAAAAAATTAAAATATTTAAAGGTGAGAGGGGCGCCCATTTTATGAAGTGAAATTGAGAAATTTTTGGAGTCCACTTCGAGCCCTAATCTTTAAAAAAAAAAGAAATTTGGCTCTCATTCTTCATTCACGTGAAATGACAATTTACTGTGATGCTGCTGGAATTTCATTTGGTTGCTTGGGAACTTTGTGAGGATGAAAACCCTCCATTGTTGGGCTGATTTCGGTGGTGAAATGTCCACCCTAGTCAGATTTCAGTGCTGGTTTCAAGATATTTTCTACAGAAGCTTCAAGGGTTTAACCTTCAGGAGAGAAAACATGAAGATTTTTCAGTATTTCTAGGAGATTTTGGTGTGCAATCTTTTGGTTTCAGTTTGGGTGTGAGTTTTGGTGATTTTGGAGTGATATTTTACAGTTTCTGGTGGTTTGCAGTCATGGGTCAGAACTTGGTTTTTTGTATACAGTTTTTTATCCATTGAGAGCTTCATTCTGGGTATTGATTCAAATTAATCCTCTCGTCAAGACGAACATTTTGAGTACTTGTTTGCATTTTTTGGTGAAGGTTGTGATTTTCTAGAGGGGGTCGAACTTCCCAGGAGGGCCGCCCTTTGCTGCTAGCAAACTTTTTTTTTGACCAGCATTTATGGAGTTTTGTGTTTGGGGTCTTTGAAGCTGGAAAAAGGAGACTTGGGCACTTGGGAGGCTAGCTTCAACAACGCCTTTGCTGGAGTGGTCAACATCAATACCAATCCATCATTTGCTGCTGTAACAGGTTCTTTGAGTTTGATTTGAATATTGTAAAAGTTCTGATATAAGAAACAGAAAGTTAAATGTTTTGAATGGGTTCAATATATTTGATGAAATAGTTGCTGTTTACATTTCAAGTTCTTTGCTATGTTCCTTTATGTTAATTTTCAATGTGAATGCATTTAAAAACCCAAAAACAAAGGCACAAGCATCATTGAAACTCAAGAACAGCAAACAAACAATTTCAAAAAAAAAATCAGGGGTGCACATTATATTTGTTCAGGAATTTGTTTATACCAAAGGTTTAGAAGGAGAAAGAAGAGGCAGTCTTACCCAATTTGGAATCTCTTCAAGCACCTCCACTTTAGGATTAAAATGAGCAATCCAATGGTAGAGAAAAAGATTGCAGAACTCATAAACCATGATTCTCCAAGAAGATTGTATTGTGTTCTTCATTGGATTCAAGTATGATGAGAATGATGCCTCTTTGACACAACTAGAGCTCTAGAGAAGAAAAGTTTGAACTCCAAGTGTTTCTGATCTATTTTTCCGAAGCAATGGAGCTTGGCCAAAGCCCAATGAAATAATTGATCAAAGCATTGAAAGAAAGATTACAGAACATGTGTTGAATGCATTTTGGAGGCACTTAAGAGACCTCATCCAGTTAAGAATAAATGATGAGCACACGGTTATACTAAGAGGGCAGGTGGGGGGACGGAGCGGTGGGAGGAGGGGGGCGGTGAATTAGTGTAGTACAAACTTTCACTTTTCAAACTCAATCAATCACATCGACTACACATATGCAAGATCTAGCAATTAAGAACACAAAGAGAAACACAATTTATGCGGAAACCCTTGCAGGAAAAACCACGGAAAAATATATATATTGATCTTCTTTTTCTTCTTGTAGGCTCCAGCCTACTACTAAAGACTCCAATCTGTACACAAACTAAACTCCAACTCAGCAAGATGCTCCAACCTCTATTTGATAGGCTTCAACCTATTTGAGGCTCCATTCTCTACACAAACTGAGCTCCAACCCAGCAAGAGGCTCCAGCTGTAATGACCCACCCCTTTTGCTGGATATGTTTTTTCGATTGTTTCCCAGTTGACAGATGTTCTATTTTAACAAACTCAGAACTTAACAATGCTTGTTCAATGAAAACTGAATTCTAAGAGCAATGAACATAAATCTGAAAACTCAGAGCAGTGGCATAATATTCAACCATTGACTGAAACAACAGAGTACGCTCAGAAAAATTACTTCAGACTTCAAGGAATACCTTTCTGGGTAAGATAAATAGCTGTTGTGCAATGATTATTGCTCAGAAATTATAATCAGACCTTTACAAACTCAGAATGATCAATTGAGGGCGATATTCCGCTTTCCTAAGACTATATCAGTCCTCCCAGATATTACTGGCAGTGCCTTACGTGATATGTTTATAACAGTGAATACTGCAGCTAATCAGAAATAAGTTTCAGACTTATTCCCTTTTCAGACTGTATTTTAAAGGAGCAGAAGTATATATATCAGATTCTTACAGTAGCTTGCTGAGTGTTGATAGTGAACAAATATGCAATGTTTGCACTCAGAATTATATACATTGCTACAAAGAGAGATTTCAGTTTGTATTACTAACTGTAACAGCAGATAATGAGCATAGAATGGAGCTCAGACCTGGCCTAAAACGCTTCTGTAAATGACTTACAGCAGCTTGTAAATAGAACATGCACCTTAATGACATACACGCCCAGCCTCTTGGTCTTCAAAGGTCTCCACATAATCAGCATACACTTTCAGATCCACACACAGGTCTAGAAACAATAGCAGCAAGATATACTATGATTTCTGAGCAATAACAGTCACCACGTCCAGGCTGCAATATATCAGTTGTCCCTCCAATTTGAAGGTAAACTCTTCCCAACCTCCACGTGAACCCTTAAGACAAGCCCATGCACCAGCAACAAAGCCCTAGCTCTGTAGCGTGGTACTGTAGCGCGACACTGTAGCAACGGCACTGTAGCAGCTTTAAGAGAATCATAGAATCAACAAAAATCTTCATAAATTAAACTCCATTCATACCCCAAGAAATAGATATCGATTACCATCAATTTTGCCTTCGGAAAAGCAATAGGAAAATATTGGATTACTCAATAATCCCTTCAAATTGAATACCAAACTCAAATACAAATTACGCCCAAGTAGAAGACCTGTATGATCTCCTCCACAAACCAGCTAGGGTGGATCTCTCACCACCAAAACCAGTGCTAAAGATGAGGGTTTCTGTTCTCAACCAGCTGCAAGGATAAACTGGAAACAATTCAACAGAGTCTCCTTAAGTTGTCAAATCCATCATAACCAAATGACAGCCAAAAAGCAAATTAAATAGAAGTGGAGGGAGAAATTAGGGCAACCACCAATTTGAATCCTTTTCCCTCCAAAAACCTTTTAATATTTTTGCTTTATACTTTAAAACATTATCTAGTCAAAAGGAAACTATTTTACCTTATTCAGCCTTCTAAAACAATGTTAAGTTATCTCATTAGGCATCAAGGTACTTTTTGATGACCACCTACCCCCTCACTTAAGTTATAAAGTTATTTTATTAAAATAAATTAAGTGACTTATAAAAGTGAATATTAAATAATCCAACCTTAGGCTCTCCAACGCCACCATAGAAATAACACTGCTAAGGACACTAAGAGTCTAATACCAATTTCTCGAAATAGACTTACTATAAATAGCAATTGCTAAAAATAGTAAATCCTCACTAAATAACAAATTGGCCAAAACATTAAAGCTCGTCGGACAACTCCAACATACTGCCCAAACAGGAAACCCTACACTGCACTGCCCCTCAAACCAGTTACTAAAAATAGTAAGTGAGTCAAAAGCACACTAGCCCAAAGGAGGACATCGAAAATGGGGACATTACACCAGCCTCTATTTGATAGGCTTCAACCTATTTAATTTTTTAATGCTGATATGATAAACTGCTTCACCAAATCTGATTCAAATATAATCACTCTCTTCCTTCTCAAATCTAATTATCATGATGCACCAATCTTTCTCACATATTTGATTACAAAGCGCACAATATACTTCTCTCAAATCTGATCATAGTTCACACAATAAAATTCTCTCAAATCTGATCATAGTTCACACAATAAAATTCTCTCACAAATCTGATCACAAATTAGAAGTCATCCAATTACAAATTCGATCACTATCATGCACTCTTTCTTTTCACAAATTTGCTATGTTCCACAGCATTTTGGAGATGAGGATGGGGGACGATAGGGGACGCATTTCTAGGACATCCCCTAGGGGGCCATTTTTAGGGGACGACAGGGGATGGCGATATATATATATATATATATAGAGAGAGAGAGAGAGAGAGAGAGAGAGAGAGAGAGAGAGAGAGATGTCAATAACTGATAACAACAATATCAATATGTAAATAAATCACGAGAGCAGTAGTATAACGTCATAATAAATGTCAATAAAGCATTATAAATTTATAACAACAGTCTCAAACATCAATAAAACCATGGTCTATCAATATCCAAATGTCTCAAACATGTATCCAGAAGTCTCAAAGTTCAAACAACAAAAATAAAAATTAAAAAAACAAAGTTTTTTATGTTTACAGTTTTTTTGGCTGTTGAAACTTCCTAGACCGTGGGGGATAGCTAGCTGTCCCTGGGACGACGAGAGACATTTCCTGCGTCCTCCAACCGTGCCCAAATGGACAAGGACGTTTCTTACTGTTTAGCCTGTTTTGAAGACGGCAAGGGGACGTCCCCTTTGCGTCCCCCCGTCTCGGGGACAGTTGGGGACAGGGACAGTCCATTTTGGGACAGGGATGCGTTCCTGTGTAACATAGCAAATTTGATCACTATCATGTACTTCTTTTCACAAATCTGATCATAAACATGTCAATATATTCTTTTGTCATAGTCACACATATTCGTTTAAAAAATAAATCAGAATTAGACTTCATTTTTTTGCCTCTTCTCTTTTTATATCTGCTCTAATATTCACATGATATTCATTACATTTCTTGTCTTCAAAAACTCATCTACTCTCCCTTAAATACAATTGACACGTCTCTTTGAATTTAGAGACACACCACTTCACACAATGTACATCTCCTTTCATAAACACACCTCTTCTCTTTTTCTTTATCACACCTCTTATCTCATATTAATCACTGCCTTTGACATTTAGTAACTTGTCTTTATTACCTTATATAATTGTATCACTTTTATGTTATGAACCACACACTAGCAAAAATATGTTCGCCCAAGGTATATGGGCCGACCCGTATTTATTTATTGTGTTTTTGTTCTTCAATGTCTTTCTCATAATTATGTTTAAATCTTTAATTTAAGCAAAGACAATTAATCTCTTCTAATATATTTGCCGTTCACACAATAGACAATGTCTTCTTCTTTAAATGTCTATTCCATATCAGTCTCAAACTCGATTGCTCTACTACGTCATCCCTCTATCATGTATTGTGTCTATTGTTGTTCCTCTTATACATCCATGTTTTGTTCCTCTTACACATCCATGTTTTAAACTGATCCATCTTACACATCCATGTCTTATTCCTCTTACACATCCATGTCTTAAGCTGATCCAACTTGTCTTAGATATGTTATTGAAAAATGATTCTCTTGACAACATTTACACCTTGCATACCATGATACGATCACTTTGATGTTAGTGACAAGCACCTCGTCTATTCATCAATAATGACAATACTGAATACCTTTATGACATCAATGGCAACATGTCCATGCACCTTTGACATCGATGACAACATTTACCAACAATCTCCTAACAGTCTCTTTGACATCAATGACAATATTTCCAACAATAAACACATTTGTGTTGGAAGTAGACAATTGAGAGGAGGTCAATGTTGCAAAAATAGGAGGCTTAGGAGGGGCCTTGGCTTCGACAAGCTTGAAGGAAGGTGTGCCACTCAATGGCTAAGGATTTTTTTTATAACTAAAATATTGTTACAATCATATTCTTAATTAGGACAACTTCTAGTCAATCCAAACTTACAAATCTTTTCATGGGGGTTTTCATGATTGGCCACAGTATACATCCAATCGTCAATATATAATTGCCTCCCATTGAGTCAAGAATCAGTTGCATTGTAATAGTCAATGTTTACTTATGGTGGGGTGTAACGTGATGGAATAGTGGCCATGGTGATTAATGACATGATCATCCCTAGGATGGCATTGTTGGAAGTAGTATTTTAGATTGTTTTGCTTGCTAAATGATATTTGAAGCATTCCGAGTTAGTATGAAAATCTCTATTACTGGGTTTTTCAAAAACCTTGGCAGAACCCAGATTAGACCAGACCAGGCATGGGTCCTTGCTTGGGTTTGGCCAGGGTTCTGCCCTAGGCTTGTGGATTCGGCCTGGGTATGTTTAGAGGTAGTCAGGTGAACCTAGGGAGAACCTGCTTGGTAATTTTAACAACATTATTTGTAATGAGAAAAGGCAGAAAAATAAATAAAAATAAGAACTATCCTTAGTCTCAATTGAGGATGAGCGGCACAAGGCTGCTACACTGGAATTGCATAGTGCAGCTTCTTTTGGTTCTAATGACATAGGTGATGACGTTGATTTGTCATGTGCAGTTGCAGAAATGTAATTTCTTTTTTGACATTGGATTATCAATTATATCCTATGTTCTGTTTTTAATTTTGTATCTGCTACCAAACCTAGGATTTTTTTTTACCGAACTGCTGAACCTGAACTGGCAACATAGATGAAAATGATAATAATGATATTTGTAAGGATTCAATTCTTCGAAAATCCTAGAATAATCAACATTCTAGTCTTGAGAAACTTTTTTTAATTTTAAAGCTTTTGCTATGTTTTGTTCAGGCTGTATTTTTGAATGTTGTGGGAGGTGTTCGATTAACTGAACCTGCAGGTGATCTAGCAATTGCAGCCTCAATTTGTAGCAGGTATACTTTCTACCTGGTTTTTAGATTTATAACTAAAGGTTATTGTTTTATAAACACAAGTGGAAAAACCTTAAGTAGTTTTGGATGTCCTAACATATGCACTGACATTGTATTTTCTCTTCTTACTTTGTCAGTTTCCTGGAGATACCTATACCTGGTGGAATTGCATTCATAGGGGAGATTGGTCTTGGTGGAGAACTTAGATCAGTATGTTGAAGTTTTCAATTTAGTGCATAAAAATTCATAACAATGTATTTTTGGCATGTTTAACCTCCTCTCTTGAACAAGAAAATTACCATGCCCCCCAAACCCTGTACAAAGTGGACTCCCTGATGCTAGTTTTTGTTTCCAATGTCTTTCCAGCATTTGAGATAATCATTTGATAAGCTTTGGTTGAGTGTTAGACTGGCCATGTTTTTGTATATTAGTGTCTTTGGGAACTTCATCTAATTCAAAGACAGAGTTGCCCATATCTCGTAGATATATATGATTTTTTCATGACGGAAGTGAATTATGATTTTCAGCATTTCTATTATAATATATATTATTTTTAATGGTTCACATACATAAAGGAATTTCGAAACTTGACATATTTACTTTCAATAACTTGGTTTGGAAGATCATATTGAACAAAAGGAAAAAGTAGTTTGTGTTGGTATTGTTAGCTCTCCTTGATGTTTCATATCTGCTGCTTTGTTGCTTGCAACTCATAATTTGATTTTTAACATTTTTCACTTGTTAAAGAAGATACTGTTTTTGTATTTCGGGGAATGTTAAAATTGCATGTACAACTTCAAGTTCGTTTTATATGGTCAGAATTTTTAATGAGTAAAATCTCAAATATGTATTTTTGCATTGCCATTTATTTATGTTTATGATTATTCTTCCAAAAAATTGAACACCATTCAAGAATGACTGTAATTTTCTTAGAAATTTATCCTTTATATTATATAAATATTTCCTATGGTTCCCAAGGTTTCTAGGACAGGAACTAGGGGATGCATTTTTGGGATGTGTTTTTTCTAAGGCCATTTATTAGGGAAGGAATTTTAAAAAATAGGGAAAATTTTAAAACATAAGGAATTTCAGAATATTCATATGATAACATTGATCAAGCATTCATCATGGGCATTATCGAACCTAATAAAGACATGCTTGAGTGGTGTGTACATTTAGGTGAGGGATTTATTATTGAAGTTTTCTTAATTCTCTGAAGACTACATGTTCTACTATCAAACTCTTTAACAAAGAGGAACTGTTAAGTAAAGAGATAATCGGTTATGTTCTAGTTTGACATCAATGGGAATGCTAATAGATGGGATTGTTCTATGAGTTGTCCATGTAGGGCATGATTGAGACATTTTTGCATTAGGAAAGTGGTATTTCTTACTGTATAGGAGTGAATTTGCAATCCTCTTGCAAATTCCCCTTTCACACTCTCCACCTTAGAAAAATCAAATTGGACCAAGTAATTCCACGTCCTCATTCCGCACCCCATCCACTTGGCGCTTGTTTTTAGTGTTGGTGGGGGGATTTATGTCGGGGACGCGCGTGTGGCGCGCAGATGTCTGTGCGGTGTGGTGCGTCAGGACTTCCTGCCTCTGGAATTTGCAGAGGTGTTACATTCTCCATTGGTGACAAAACGTAATGCCTGTGAACCTTCCTGCTGACCTTTGAAGGACTATTTCCCTCCCAAACCTTCTTCAAATGGCTATCTTTCACTTTCAATCCGTCTTCTTCATGTTTCTACACGCTTGCTCGATCTGGCTTCACGTTCTTAGCATTCTACGCTCCATATTCTTGCAATTTCAAACTGCTAGCGGCACTATCAACCATTCCAACATCACAAGATTCTTCACATCTACCATAGAAGTTGCAGCTTGGTGTCTTGTGACACTGCTTTCGGCGTTGTTGCGGCTGTGTCAACTCTGCCATCGCTGTGGACTTGTATTCCTCTCTCATTGGCCTTGAGCACCTTTGGTCGAGGGTGGTAACGTTTTTGTATTACTACTTTGTTGTTGGATTTGAGTAGCATAGTGTCTCTTGTAGCGCTTGGTTTCATTTCCATTCCAACATTGTTTTCTTTATCATATTTTCCACATATCTCTCTATCTAGTTGTCCGTGGAGGTGGAAACACCAAAGCAAGGGTTTGAATGCGACAAACCCCTATACAACTCCAACATTTTTCCTTTCTTGGTTGTGTAGGTATGCGTTCGTATGGAGCTTGCTAGTGAACTGGACCCTTCGTGAGTTCACTTCCACCACCTTAGTCCTTGTCATTTTCTATATCACCTTTTTTGTCATTTTAGTTATTTTGTTATTTGCTGCTTTAGTCATCATTAGTAAACTTTTAGCTAAGCTGTTTAGTGGGCTTTTTGTCACTTTGTTTGTGTCCTTGTACTTTCAATCCGTACAGATGCCAACGCCTCTGTGAGATGCCAACGCGTTATTGTCCCTGTTCTGTGCTGCTATCCTCTAGCAGAGAGCTGTTTGAGGTACAATTTGGGTTCCAAAAACTTGCTCGCTTAGTCCTAACTTAACTCTCGGGTTAGTTGAGTGACAAAAGCATTAAGAGTGCTCTTCATTCTCTATCCTTGATGTTAAGCGCTTGTCCAACTCCTCTACATCTTGGTGAACCTGACGTGAACCATTTTGGTTCCGTTTAGCAGTGTTGAAAGACCCTTTCCTTGTATCTTAGGAGTGTTGTGTGTGTGGGTGTTGTGAGTGTTGATGTTATAGCTACGAGTTTCATCCTTCACCCGTATTAATTAATAAGCAAATAAATAAAGCCATGGCTATTTATTTATTTGAAGCCGATCTTGATGAAGAAGTGCTTCCATCCATATAATAACTTATATTTTATTTATTGTAGCCGACTTAAATAAAATGATCTCCACGTTTTGTAAAAGACATATCATTTTGTAAGAGGCTGACTTCCTGTGAAAATGTGTCTTGTTTGGGAGAAGCTTTATCTACATGTATATATAAGTGATGCTGCTCTCTCTTATTCATTCATTCATTATTGAAGTAAGTTCGCATAAATTTCTGAAGGAGTTCAATAGCTACATCAGATCGACTTGAGGAGAAGTTCGATACTTTTCATTGGTTGTGTATTTGCATCAAGAAGTGGTGCCATTATTATTGTCTCATATCGGCCTTGTGATTGACCTCATTGTAAAGCGAATTGCTGCTCATTTATTCAATATATAAGTGATATATTGTTGTTGGGTTTTTCTCCCTCAAAAAGGAGGGTTTTCCCAGGATATATGCTGTGTCCTATTGTTTGAATTTGTCTTATTTCTGCTTAAATTATTTCTGGTCCTAAAATTAACATGGTATTTTTAGCGGGTTTAAGCAAGATCGTGATCAAATTTGTTTAAGCAGCGAAATCTTCATCTCTTCGTCTCATTTAAGAGAGTCTATCTTATCTTCGAAAATGGTGAACAGACTCAAGGTTGAAGATAGACTTGATGGTGCGTCTAACTTCACCTCTTGGAAGTTTAGAGTTCTTATTACATTGGAAGAAAATGATATTCTCGAGTTCATGGAGAGTGAGGTGCCCAAGCCTTCCAATGAGACTGAGAAAACACAATGGAGGAAGAATGGCACAAAGGCGAAGAAGATATCGATTGATTATGTGAAGGATCACCTTGTGCCTATTATCTCCAAGTTGAAGATGGCGAGAGAGATGTTCAAGACTTTGGAGGGATTGTATGAGATCAATAACACCAGCAGAGCTCTTGCTTTGAGGCAACAACTTCATCACATCAAGATGGCTAAAGGAGATTCAGTCATCTTCTTTATGAAGATTACTGAGTTGAAGGATCAACTATATGCCATTGGAGATATAGTTGAAGATAGAGACTTAGTCATGTTGGCACTAAACGGTCTTCCTCAATCTTGGGAGCCTTTTATCCAAGGTATCAGTGGAAGATCTAAGTTACCAAAGTTTGATCGTCTTAGAGCAGATTGCATTCAAGAGGAATCCAGGTTGGCAGCAAGAGGTAATGGTCGAGGCTCTCAAAATGAAGACAATCATGTTCTTGTTGCTCAAACTTCAAGAAGGAAGGGAAGAGAAGGAAGAAAAGGAAATTTCAAGAGGAATACCGACAGGAAATCGGATTTTGCTCCTGAATCAAAGAAGAACGATCTCTCCCCTATTCAATGCTTCAAATGTGACAAGTATGGTCACTATGCTAGAGATTGTGCAACAAGACCAAAGCAACATGCTTCTACTACGAATGTTGATAATGTCTCTCCTCAAAAGGAATCAAGAGACAACTCAGGAGGTTTTATATTCATGTTTTCCCTATCAAGCAATGTTCCAATCGATAGTAGCACATGGTTGATTGATAGTGGCACTTCTCGACACATTATAGGATATAGAGAGCATCTTTGAAATTTGGTAGAAAGAGAAACCAACATTCAAGTGATAATTAGAGATGATGCGTGCTATTCAGTGAAAGGTGTTGGTGCCACCTCTCTTCACCTAGATTCTGGCATCCCTCTTCATTTCAGTGATGTCTTGTTTGTACCAGGTATCAAGAGGAACCTTGTATCAATTTCAGCTTTGGAGGACAAAGGATATCAAGTTGCATTTTTTGAGGGAAAAGTTCTTGCTTGGCCAAAGAACTCTAGCATCAAGACAACCTGTGTGATTGGTGTTCGTCAAGAGAGTCTATATAGACTTTCCATTCGTCCAATTCAAGCATTGTTGCATGATTCCACCAGTTCGAGTGAGCTATGGCATATGAGGCTTGCTCACCTTCATTTCAGAGCTCTTCCATCCATGGAGAAGATGGTTATTGGCCTTCTGAAACTTAGTCAGGAGCATGATGGTACTTGCAGAGGATGTGCAATGGGTAAGAATACTAAGAGTCCTTTTCATAGTAGTGAAAGTAGATCAAAAAGTATTCTAGATCTTGTTCATTCTGATTTGTGTGGTCCAATGTCTGTGGCATCCTTGAGTGGTTTCTGGTATTATGTGATTTTCATTGATGGCTATTCTAGAAAGACTTGGATTTACTTTTTGAAGTCTAAGGAGTCTGAAGAAGTACTTGATAAATTCAAAGAATTTAAGGCTCAAGTTGAAAATTTGTTTGGAAAGAGGATCAAGGTTCTGAGATATGATAACGGAGGGGAATACACTTCTAGAGGCTTCCGTAATTTCTGTATTGAGGCTGTAACAACAACTCAATCTCAACTTTTGTTATTAACTACCAATTTTCTACTAAATTTAACTAACCTGTTTCCTTTCAAGAATTTCCAAATCGATTTCAACTGAATAAATTTAAATTTGAACAAACTTCTAAGTTTTCGGTTTCAGTTGAGTTGAAACAACTAACTGTTTCCACCAACCGATTCACGGAAGAACAATGACTAAATAATTGTTAAACTAGGGTTTCCACTTTTCATTTAAACGGTAAGAACTTCAAAGTAAAGTAATTTACATAACATTCAGTTATCAACTATTTTCAAACTTCAATTCAGTTGAAAAGAAATATCTAACTGAATTAACTAGATAGAGCATTTACTAAATTCCTATAACGGAAAAGTAACGAACTTAACTAACTTTTCATTTATTTCAAAATAAAATTACAACTGATCATTTCTACACTAAGCAATCATTACAAATGCTTTAAGAGAGAGAATAGGGTTTCAAGAGTTTACAATTAAGAAGTTGAAGCACTTGACCTTGACACAGTCATCATGGGAAAAGAAGATATCATCAGGGGCTTTACCGCCCAACCGAAGACCTACTAGTCTCCCGTGTTCCTTCAACTGAAGGAACCTGTCCCTTCTTGAGGGTAATCAACAAAGATCATTTGTCATCATGTCTTTGAGCCTGGTGTCAAGGACCTATACCTTCTGATCGATTTTACTAAGGGTACCTCCCAACTAGAAAGGTCACTTTGATCAGTGGTATATCTGGTACTTGATAGCTGACAGATGCTGAATCTAGCATCGTACCTTGGCCAAGGATTTTAATATCTTTGGCACTCCTGTGTTGATATCTCTGGCATTCCTGTGTCGTTAGCACTCTCACCCTTGCTCGACATGACAACCCTCTGATCAAGTTTCTTGTTTCTAGCAACATTAAGATATATCAATCTTCTCTTTGGTTCATAACCCTGGGAGTTTATTGTTTAATATCTTATATTATTTTAGTTTATGTTTCCATCTTAATAGTTAGAGAGGGTGATTAGACACATAAGCTTTCTCTTCTCATTATATTTGGATGTATCTTAACCACCATGATAATGTATTAAGAATTCAGCTGAAGACAAACCAAGTCTTAATTAGATACAAAGTATTTCCAAAGGAGTACCCAAGATAAATAGGGAAGTATAATAGGTCTTAATTTGACTTAATGAAAAGAAGAACTCAAGTTTATTCTGATTCCAAGATTTCAGACAAATTAGTTTAGATTTAAAAATTAAGTTTGTAAATCTGAGTCAAACTAGATCATAACAGAGATAAGAAAGGTTTAACGTTTTCCAATCTTCTATCCATCCGGAAAGACTAGAGTTTAATTTAATTCAAGGCTGATGTGAGATAAGATATAAAGAGTTGGAGAATTCTGACATCAGGTCATCAATGGTTACAGGTCTAAACATGGACAATAGGTAAGAAAAACAAGAATCAAGTTCCGAGCCAAAGACAATTACGGAGAAGAACAACCTAGTAAATCTTTGTTTTCTAGACACGATTTGGTCACAGCATGAAAAAGAATAAGGATTCCATTCCTAATCGGATTCCTCTACAAAGCATCAAGAATTCCATTTAAACCACACCCGACAGAGGAAACACATATAAATAGATAATGGAGGATTGTCTTCAAAGACGGTTTGTTCAGACCCAATTTAGATTCCTTCCCACAAGCAACTACTATTCATCTGATATTAATTTAAAGAAAGAGAAGTAAATTGAGATAATCTATTGACAAGGAGAAATATGATTCCAAGCTGGTGACGTTAACCAGCGGCATCAACTATATATACACAGATTTTTTTATTGATATCAAAATAGAGGAGGTTATACTCGATACTTGCCTGTGTAATGAAGTTGAAGAAAAAACAATGCTCTTCACTTCAGTCTTTCAAATAAACCAAGAGGGCATTGTCATTTTCAGACGAGGGAGAAGAACCAAGGCAAGACAATCTACCGACTCCACTCCTCCGGGTTGAAAATGAGAAAGGCCTAAACTCCAATGCAAGGTCACGACATGAATAGGGTTTGTGCGGATTCTACAGAAGATTTGTTAAGGGATATTCTCACATGGCAGCCCCCCTTACAGATCTTACTAAGAAAGGAGCCTTCCTATGGACAGATAGGGCACAAGGAGTCTTCGACAAGTTCAAGCACATAATGAGCTCATGTCCAGTGTTGGCCCTACCGGATTTCACAAAGCCCTTTGAATTACAATGTGATGCTTCAGGTGAGGGAGTTGGAGCTGTTCTTATGCAAGTCAAGCACCCCATTGTCTTTGAGAGCAGAAAGTTGAGAGGAGCAGAAAAATCTTACTCAATATATGACAAAGAGATGCTTGCTATTATGCATGCATTATCTAAGTTCCGTCAATATTTGGTGGGAAGCAAATTTGTTGTTAAGACTGATCATAACAGTCTTAAACACTTTATGCACCAAAAAGATTTAAATGAAAGACAGCAGAAATGGGTGAGTAAGCTCCAAGTGTATGACTTTGACATTGAGTATGTCAAAGGAAAAAATAACATAGTGGCTGATGCTCTTTCCAGAAGGCCTCATTTGCAGTCACTTTGTGAGTTATCAACAAATTGGAAGGAGTTAAATGCTGCTGATTATGCTAAAAATCAGTTTTTAACCAGCTTGTTTGAAGGTCATTTGGTTGATGAAAGGTATAAGTTGGTTGATGGGTTAATTATCTATAAAAGTAGAGTCTTTTTAGTGCATGAATCTAAGCTTAAAAAGAAGATTCTACAGTCTTTTCATGATGTTCCCCTTGCTGGTCATCAAGGCATGTTCAAGACTTACAAGCAGATTAGAGAAAGGTTTGCTTGGAAAGGGATGAAGGATGAGATAATGAATTACATAAGAGAGTGTTCTATTTGCCAAAAGAATAAGAATGAACATTCTTTTCCAGCTGGGTTGTTGCAACCCTTGCCAATCCCAAATCAGAAATGGGAAAGCATTGCAATGGACTTCATCACTGGGTTGCCTAAGGTACAAGGACGTGATTGTATTTTTGTGGTGGTAGATAGATTGACTAAGTTTTCACATTTTTATGCTATCACAACTTCATTTACAGCAGCTCAAGTGGCTGAGTTATTCTTCAGATAAGTTTTCCAATTACATGGTTTGCCTAAAACCATTGTCAGTGATAGGGACAGCAAGTTCCTAAGTGCTTTTTGGCAAGAGATCTTCAGGCTGAGTGGTACAGTGCTTACTCCAAGCACTAGTTATCATCCACAAACAGATGGGCAATCCGAGATTGTCAACAAGTGGCTAGAGGGCTACCTTAGAAATTATGTTTTAGGGCAGCAAAGGGCTTGGATTAAGTGGCTTCATTTGGGAGAATACTGTTACAACTCTTCCTATCATATGTCAATTAAGATGTCTCCTTTCATGGCTCTTTATGGATATGATGCCCCTAACTTTGTTGACTTAGTATTTGGTGATAGTAGAGCTCCACAGGCAAAGGATATGCTTCAGCAGAACCAAGACATCTTGAAATCTCTCAACGAAAATCTGCAATAAACTCAAAATTAGCAGAAGTTATACGCTGATCAGCAGCGTGTTGAGAGATCTTTTGAAGTTGGAGACATGGTCTACTTGAGGCTTCAGCCCTATAAACAATCTACCCTCAAGAAGAGTGGTGCAGAAAAGTTAAAGCCATGATTTTATGGTCCTTTTAAAGTCACCAAAAGGATTGGTGAAGTTGCTTATGAGTTGGAGCTTCCAGCTGAAAGCAAGGTGCATAACGTTTTTCATGTGTCACGCCTCAAGAAGGCACATAGACACAATGTTGTGGCTACTTCAGAATTACCTCCATTGGATGAGGAAGGTCAGTTGGTGTTGATTCTAGAAGAGATTCTTGATACTAGAGAACGTTCCTTGAGGAGAAGGACAATCAAGGAATACTTGGTTAGATGGAGGAATTTGCCTATTGAAGATGCCACGTGGGAAGGAGAACAGATTTTGTTGCATCCATCTTTTCAGTTGCTTGAAGACAAGCAATCTTGAGGAGGGCGGACTGTAATGTCCCCTTCTCATCAGTGATCTGTTCTGTCACTCATTAGCCTATTCTGGAAGCCTGTAGGCTCGTTTGAGGTAAAATTAGGGTTTCTAGTTTTGAGGGTCTATGGATTTTCAGGGAGTTTACTATTTATAGTAAATTCTATTTGTGGCAGTATGCAATTATCAGTCTTCAAGGTCTTCATTTTCAGTTGGAGCATTTAATGCAATTCAAGTCTAGCTTCTAAAGGTTTTATTTTGGTGATTAAAGGCATTAATGTTATAATTTGCAGTTGACCCCTTGGCCTAGGGAAAATAACTTTAAGTTGTTCTTAAAAGGTGGTCATGAAGGGGGACGTCATCATGAAGGATAAATTTAATATTTTAAGTCTTTTAATGCCTTGGGAAAAGTGGACGCCTTTTCTTGAAGATATTCTTTTAAAAAATAAAGTTTATTTGTGCCTTGATAAAGTGGACGCCATTTTGAGAAGTTAGAAGGTTTTTTGGAAATTTGAAAGGTCATTGGTGACTATTGGCGTACCTTTTGGGAATTTGATGAGTCTTCTGATCTTTTATAAAATGGAAGCTTTGCTCTAGCTTTTACTATCTATGAAAATTATGCTAAAGTTATGCTGTCAGAATGACAATTGATATTTTGCTTCGAGGATGTCTACCTCCTAGCCTTTCGTCCAATTTTGTGTTTGCAAGATAACACCTAGTTGGCTGCATTGCTGCTTCTCAATATCAGACTAGCAGATTGAGCCCATTTGTTGAAGAATTCTGGAGTTTTTTTGTCAATTTTGATTCCCTGGTTCATCTACAGCTGAAGGTGATTTCTATTCATTGCTTTATTTTCAGTTTGATTTTGGTTCTGGGTATTTCACCATTGGATTTGCTGATCTTGGGCGACTCATCATGCTAAGTTTCAGATTTTATAATTGAGAGTTTGATTTTTAAATGAAAATTGCCCCTTCAAGGAGGGCCGTACCTTTTCAAGAGTGTATTGGAATGTGTGCTTAATTCTCAGAGGGTCTTGGTTGCTGTTTCTTCATTCTAACTTGGTCGCCTACCTTCCAGTTCACTGCATTTGATTTCATTCGAAACAGAGGTAATTTGAGGATGTTATGAGCATTTAATTGATTTTACAGTTTGCTAATCAAGAATTCCAGAACTCAGATTTTTACATCAGATTGTAATAGTTTTCTGTTTTGGGCTATTACTTCTATTTTGGAGTGTTAAATCATTGTAATAATTCATTCTCCTCTTCTTAGCTTCATTTTTCTATCATTGTAATACTCGTATTTGCAGACTCTTGAATTTTAAGGTTGCGGTTTAGTAGTACTAATCCAACTAGTATGATTGCTGCAATTACTTGTTTAATTTCATATTAATTACCCCTGGATGGTTTACCGCCAGTGTAGAAGAACGAACATTTGATATATCTTTGTACCCACTCTCAAGTGGTGAATCCCCACTCTCTAGTGGATGCCCGCCGCAGCGGATGAATTAGATAGTTGTATTTCCCATGGCTGGTTATCCGCCTATTGTTTCAGTTTTAATTAATAACTCCGTCATATGTTAGCACCTTGCCCTCAGTGGGATCTTGAGTACACATTCTTGACGTTGAGTTTGCTTCATTTCAAGTCATTGCTTTTAGTTTCTCCGCCATATGACAACACCTCCTTCCTTGGGATTGAGTGTGCATTCTTGGCGTTGAGATCTTTTCAACTTGGTTTCCAATTTGGAGCTAACGCTAATCAAGTTGGCTAGTGCTGGTTTATGTTGTGTAAATCCTTAGAAAAAATTGGTTAGCATATTTCATTGCCCCTTTGGTTCCTAGATTGTGCTTTGTTGATGAGTGATTATTCTAAAATGCTGGTCATTAAAGGTTCAAACTTTGCATTGATGGTTGCAGCTGATTACATGGATTTGTGTGCTCGAGACTTTCACTATGGCTCTTGGAGATATGTTGGGAATTCTTCCCAATGTGTTGGAGATTATTTGTGGTTGGGAATTCATGCTTGGAATTCTCAACAAGGCTTGATGGAGATTGTTGCAAGTAGAAAAAAGAATCTTCGAAGAGATAAAAATTCAATTCTCAGAATCTTTGATGCGGCCCCCATCTTTACCAACCATTCGATGGTTCCTTTTTCTCATCAATTGATGGATTGGAGAGATGCTTCGAACACAAGATGGTTTAATAATGGGTTGAAGTTCCTTGAGGGAATGTTTCCAGCCTTGGGCATGAACAGTTGTCATATTATGAATGCTGATTTCCAAAGTTGTAGCAGCTGTTCAACTCCTTGTATGCTGATTTTCCTAAAATCAGACTTTAATTGGTTTATTTCAGACTTCATGGGCAGCTGGTACATTCAATTTTTCTCTTCACAATCTCTTTTCGGTGAGGGTTTATGGCCTCTAAAGTGGGAAATGATGTTTAATTGTGATTCGAATCAATTTTGGATGATGTTTAAGTTCCTTTCCAGTGGTTTCCTTTGTACAATTTCTTGCACTAGTGTTTGGGGCAGCAAACCTTTGCTTGTTTAGGTTCAATTTTTTGAGTCTTTTGGGGAGAGATTGGTAGAAGTTTTCATAAAGCTTCTTGATTAAGTCAGAGTTACTCAAAGGAGGCATTATTCTTCTTTGAGGAGTTTGGATGATGCAGCTGTTATGACCATGCAAAGAGTTGTTTATACCTTTACAAATAGCTATGATGGAGTCACATTTGTTGTTGTGATTCGGTTTGATGCTTTGAGGAGTTATGTTGATGAGAATATTTTTGAGTTGCTTAGATTATTCTTCATTCTTAGAATGGCGATTGACATTGACATTGCAGATGTTAATTCCTCAGAGTTTATTGGGCATGGGACAATGTTTGATTATGATTTCAGTCCTTCCCAGTTTATCAGTTTGAGTTTCATGAACGGTAACTTCTTGGAGTTACAAGGGAGGTTAGAGCAGAATTGGTGCAAGAGTTTTAACTGAATGATCAGAGTGGAGCAGCTTCAGCATGGTGGGACTTTTCAAAGATGGACATGGGACCCTGGGATCCTATTTGTTTTGATGGGATCAGTTTGGAGTGTAGTGGCATTGCTCGAGGACAAGCAATTTTGGGAAGGGTGGACTGTAATGTCCCCATTTTGGCCATACGCTCTTCATTTTGTTTTAGCCTATTTCCGGAAATCCATAGGCTACTTGTTGATGTGTTTTTCGTGACCGCACCAACGCAGAATAAAGTCGCCAACGGCTACCCTATTCTCTCTTGATCAAAGTATTCCGCATGCTAAGATTGCAAGAAAGTTCATGCGTTCAACTCCAAGGCTCTTTCAGTGCGAATAGGCTCAGTTGGCTCGATGTGATTTGTTGGTATTTCAAGGGGACTTACGGAATTGTTAGGCAACGGAGAAAGGAATTCAAATGCTCGAAAGATTTGTCTATGAAGCGGGTTTCCTATTTTAATTAGAAAGTACTGAATTGAAATGGGGTAGGGTTTAGAGAGTCTAAATCTATTCTAAGGCGTGGGATATGGAGCTCAACTTCAACAAACTTCTACCAAACTTCGCTTTGCCTCGCATCGGACAGCTTCCACGGAGTCGGTGCAATCTTCAAGGGAGATGACTAAAGATGTTCAAACCACCACTTGACATAAAGATACCATCACAACGACGCATACCATTATTCAAACTGTGATTGAAATTAAGTACATGATATTCCAGTTGACCACACAAGGTGCATTCACCATCAGCAATACACTAGTGGTATGGATAGACGAAGTTGCTTAGATCAAACACCACATTCCACACTAACATCTACTTGCATGGAATGAAAATTATACTACTTAGAACTATTTATGCTACCATTTGAATCGGAAGGACGAAGAAACCTTGCTAGCTACTCACAATAAAGACGAAATTCACCATCAATGAAAAACTCTTTTATTGAGAGAGTGTTCACAACAATTTCTTACAAAGTTTTCAAAGGGAAAACTTTCCCTCTTCTTCAAACTACACTATCAATCTATACTAAGTTACTCTAAGCTATCACCTAGTTGTCTCTCTACTCCGACTTCTACTCTAATTCTATTGTCTCATGAATGTCTACTGAAGGTACAAATGAGGGGGACTCCCCCTTTATATAGTTGGCCAAGTCCAACGGACGGCTCAGATTACAATTGGCTGGATGGCCCAGATCGTGCCACCTCAGCCCTAAACAAGATTCGCCCTAAAAACCGCCATAATGGAGAGTGGGGCAATAAATGAGCAATTAATGGCCACCATCTTCTAGAAGATTCCGTTTGTAGACGAGTTCACACTGTTCTGTTCGCCAATTCTGTTGATCGCTTGGAGCAGGGTAAAAGAGTCTCTAAGATTGCCTCCTTAGATAATAAAATTTGATAGAATCTGGAGTTCAACTGCTCTTGATCTTCTTCTTGACGTTGTTCTTCAACTTTACTCGAACTTCCATTCTTTTCTCCATCACCTGAGTCATCATCGCTTGATCTCGACGGTCCTCCTGCAAAACAAGCAAGGAGAAGAGTATTAGAACACTTCATCATATGAACTTAACTTGCTTACCAAGATTTTTAAGTTTTGACCTCCAAGGGTTCATCGTTTTTCCGTAGCACAACTTTGCTTTCTTCATGACCCTTCATGCCTTAGCCAAATTTCATCATCCTCAAGAACATATCATCTTTCGAAAGTGTTAACCGCATCTTCCTCACCTTTCCGGCTGACATTTCATCCAACCCTGGCTCGAGCAAAATGTTTTCATCAGGAATTTGATCAAAAATCATCTAGGTGATCATTTTCAAATTCATCCGCCAAGGCATTTTTAACACATTTATTCTTTTCCTTAGAAAATTTTTAGATTTTCCTTAGGAAAATTCATTGTTCAGGCGCCGATCAAATTTTCCATCTTAAACGCCTTGGCGAAGTGCAGAGGACCTTGAAATCAACTTCTCATTGAAGATCTTCAATACCTAGAAGAAAATTTTCTTTAGAACTTGTCAAATCCATGGGTATACAACGAACGGGTTCATTTAATTTTTGAATTTTTGAACCTTAGAAAATTAATTTTCAACAAGATTTAATCCATTTCTTCAACTCCAGGCGCATTTCCTTGCTCTAACTTGGAAAATTTTTATTGTTCTTGCACTGCCAACATCTTTTGACTTCGTCACTGGCAATCCTGCTCGTGCTTCAAGAAAAACTTCATCACCTTCATGTCCAGGCGTATTTTCTAAAGAAGAAAATATTTTGCCTTAAAGAAATTTTGAATCACCTTGCATTTTGAAAATTTGCCTTAGAAATTTTTTATGCGTTTGCCAGTGGTGGAAATTTCATCAACTTCACTAAGAAAAAAAAAAAAATTTATTCATGAAGGCGCCTAGCACATTTTATTTCTCACTCACCACCTTGCATTTATTTCACACTTGAAAGACATTTAAATTTCCACGCCTTAGCCATATTTTATTCATCTTGCCTTTGAAAAATTTTCATCGCCTAGCTCCTTCAACGCCTTCAACATTTAAATTCCTCACCTTGGGCGCACTTCACATATTCAAAAGAGCCTTCACCTTGGACATTAGCGCATATAGCACATCATGGGAGATATTTTATTCCACCGCCCTAGGATATTTCTCCATCTTTACCTTAAAATATTATCACACCCACTAACCTTGCATGGGCGCATTCAAAGGGTAGAGGTGGAAGTCAACATTTTGTCCTTTTCTTAGCTTGCATGGCGCATTTTACACTTGCTAAAGGATAACACCTTTTCATCTTTGACCCCCTTTTGACTCCCTTCCAGCATGGGCGTGCATTCTTCCTCCAACCTTTTGGGCGCATACATGCCAAAGTGGACCCACTTCCAAGGCGTTGGGATCTCTCTTTGTCCTTATATGGCGGATTTAACAGGTCTTACTGCCACTTGTCTTTGCACACGCTTTGTCTTCATGCATGAATACTTTCGTCTTTATCCTTCTTTGCATGGATTAAATGCCTTTTGCTTGCTTTGACCCTTCCTCTTTGCATGGGCGCATATAGAGGAACCTACTTTCAGTTTGAAAACTTAGAATTTTTTTAGTTGATATTTCCATGAGGGGCGCATTTAGGGGTGGGGACTTCAAATTTAGAGTATTTAAAAACTTTGCAAAACAAGGTGCATTTCACCCTATAAGCTTTCACTTTAAGCACTTAGAATATTCTACCTCCTCCACTCTAGTTTGAGGCGCATTTTACAAGGTGAGCTTCAAGGCGCAAAACCCATGGTGAACTTTTAATTTCGTGCCTTAGTGAAATTTCGAATCTCCAATCTTCACATTGCCAGGCGCAAATCCACCCTTGTACTTTGAGTTTTGGTCACTTAGAGAAATTTTAGTCTGGAAGCTCTTAGGCGCAAATACAAGGGGTAACTTTTAATTGGGGGCGCATATAGTACCTTGAACTTTCACTTGAGGGCGCATTTGGATGTGTGAATTTTCAGTTCCCGTGCCTTAGAATATTTCTCAAGTTCCCTCCCTTTTAAGCTCAAGGCGCAAATCATGGGGTCTTCTTTCAATTTAAGCTTCCACGCTTAAATTCTCTTCCAGCTCACCCTTCCAGTCAAAGGCGCATTTACCACCTTGTGCTTCCATTTAGAAATTTTGCTAACCTTTTCATAGCCAGGCGCATATGGAGGGGTCTTCTCCCAATTTTGCAACACTTTAGAACACTTTGGCAAGGTGGGGCGCATTTCTACCATGGAGGTTCCACTTTTCATAACTTAGAATATTTTCAAACACTTCAAGAATTTTGATCTGTCTTTGGCCTTTTAAAGCAAGTTTTGATGCTGGACCTGAAAAAATATCAAACTTGGTGGATTTCTTGCCCTTTGCCGGATTTAGGGTGACTCGATCATGCTAACCCTAATTTGCTATTTTTAGAAAGTTTGTCAATTTTGCACTTCAAGCTAATTTCAAGCTTCAAAAAGGACTGGATTTTGCTTTGTTCGGATCCTGGTGACATGATTGAGCTGTTGGTGCCCGGTACCCGTATGCCTCTGCTATTTTTAGCAACCTGCTAAAAATAGCAATTGCTCAAAATGTCTTCAAATTTTACATAGTGAATGCCTGAAATGTGGTGGTCGTGGCTGGATGCTGCTTTTGCATGATTGTCTTGTTCCGCCCTTGAATTTAGGAAACCCTAATTCCTCTGTGCCAACCTGCTAAAAATAGTAAGTGTCTGATTTTCCATTCTCTGTAGCTCCGATCTGGAATTGAAATAGGGTCTTCATCACTTGCTTGACCTGTACCTGCTAATGCCTTGCGCTGACCTGCTATTTATAGCATGTTTCTGGAGGTGGCCTACTATTTATAGTAACTGCTTACTTCTGAGACTTCCACAACTCCGTTTGACTTGAAATTTGGACAGCGTGCTCCTCGTTGGTGAACTTGCCTATTTGCGCTGGCGCATGCGGCTGACTTTCTATTTTTAGCCAATTTCCAAAATGCCTTACTAAAAATAGTAAGTGCTACGATTGTCTTCAAATTTTACCAGCAGATAGCTTGAAGGATGCTGATCGTGGTGGTTTACACCGGTTTTCGAAAATTCCGACTTTTTACGCCTCTTTTTGGGTCCCGAAGCTGGAAACCCTAATTTGTTCTTGCATGTGTATCAAATGACCTCCGTTTGTCCTTGTTTCTGTTGCATTGCGATCAGCTTGTGATTCTGAAGTGCTGGGAAGCCGCTGCCGGGACGCACCTACTAAAAATAGTAAGTTCCTTACTAGTGATTATCTCCGTTTGCATGTCATACCACTGCGTAGGTCTCGAAAACCCGTATGAATTATCCGACATGCAAAAGAAACCCCGACATGTAAACCCTAAAATAGCCTCCTAAGGTCGAACTCCTGAAAGTTGTCGCCTCGCTTTGCATGTTATACCGTTGAAGGTCTCGAAAACCTGTATGAAATGCGCATGCTGAAAAATCCTTCGTTAAGCCTTGAAATTTGCCCCTAAGCCGAATCGCTAAAAATAGAAAGTTGTCTGTTTCAGCTCAAATTTTGCACACGAGCAGCTTTGATGTGTTCAATGCAAGTGACTCGAATTTTGAAAATGTCAGACGGATTGCTGTAATTGCATACTTACTAAGAATAGTAAGTACCTGGAGTTTGATGAAAATTTGTTGAGAGCCTGCTGGAAGCACACTGACAACAATGTTAAGCTCAATTTTCAATTTATTCACTTCGTTCAACCTCGAACTAACCAAAAGACTCAAAACCCTAATTTCAGACTTGGCCAAATTTCACTCGTTTAAACTCAATGGCGGACATTCTGCCGGAAAGACAGACAGTAGAAAAGAGAGACAACAACAAAACGACCGAAAAGCAAAGCCAAAATTAGGGGGTCCCCATTTGCAATGGGGCGATGTGTGAAAAATGTCACAACACTACTCAGATGTGCGAAATTAGGGTTTCCACTTTCATTAAGTCTTGCTTCCAGCTCAGTTTTGTTTTCTGTTGGTTTTGAGGTAAACTTACTATTTTTGGCAGTGGCTATTTTTAGTAAGTCCAATAGTGGCTATTTTGTAAGTCTAATTTTGGCAGCATCAGCAGTTCAACTTAAGTCATCTTGTTATCCATCAGTTTCAGTTTGGCTTTGGGTTTGGTTTTCTTCATGAGTTGAGTTTATACTTAGTCAAATTTCATGTTTCTCAGTTGTACCCCACGCCTAGAAGTAATAACTTAATGTTGTTTTAAAAGAGGGGCCATTAAGGGGGTCAATTGTGCATTTAATGATTTATTAAATGCTTTATTGTTGCAAAGTGAAGTTGGACGCCTAAAGGAGGTTGAGTAATATTTTATTATTTCAAAAAGTAAAATGCAAAAAGGTGGCGTCCCTTTTGGAAGTTGAAGTGATTCAACTTCTTGGAATTTGAAGAGTTCTTGTTGCTTCATTTGCCAACTGAAGCTTGTATATTGCTGCTGTTTGAAGTGCTGATTATGTTATGTTTTGGATAGCAAAGTTATGCTGCTGGTTTGAAATCCAGAATCCGGCTAAGGGAAAGCTTAGCAAATTTACTCCATTCTTCGGGCCTGAAACTATGGTTCCCTAGATGGTCTATTGGGGATGTGCTTCATGCAGAAGTGCATATTGAGCATCAAAGTGAAGAAATTTGGTGATGTTTTCAGTATTTTGTGTTGCTGATTTTCATACAGCTAAAGATGATTTTTGTATACAGCTCCTTGAGTAAATTTTATTTCATTATGGGTATTTGAGCTAACCATTTCTATGCTAAGGGCGATGCTATTTGCAGAAAATCAGAATTTATGATGAAGTGTGGATTTTTCTAGGAAGGCCGTACCTTTTCTAGGGCCGTACCATTAATGATCAGCTTGTATTGGGTTTCGAACTTGCTGTTTGGTGATTGTTTGACACCTACAAACTCATGGTTGCTGGTCGTCTATCCTTCTTGAATGTTGCTCTGAGTTTTGATTTAGATCAGTTTAGATTTTGGCTTGTAATTTGGTGATTGAGAAGATTTAGAGTTGTAGAAATCATCCTTCAAACATTTGCATTGATTTTATCATTGTAACACTTGTAAATTGCAGATTTATTTCATTGTAAGGCTGTGAATTAGTAGTACTAATCCAGTCATTTTAATTGCTGTATTTACTTGTGAATTTTAATGCAAACACTTTAACCCCTGGATGGTTTACCGCCAGTGTGGATAAAAAAAACATTCTAGAAGCTTATCTCTTTTATTTGCAGCTATTTCTATTCATTGTAAAGCTAGTTAGTAGTACTAACGGCTATTTCATTTTATTGCTGCAAATTATACTTGATTACACTCCCACAATTGAGTGGTTGAGTTTTAGAATAAACATCTTTCTTGATTGTAAATTCCCCCCACAAAATAAATGGTTGTGGACTGTTTTCCCCCCACGAAATAAGTGGAAGAGAGGATTTAATGGCTGGCTTGCCGCCTTAATAATGTAATAATCTCACCCACTAAATAAGTGGAGTATTCCCACTGCTTGTGGATGCTGCATCAGCAGATGAATTGTACTTTCAATTCAGTTTATACCTAATGATCCTCTGACCATATGCTATCACCTCGCCCACATTGGGATCTTGGTGAACATTCTTGGTTAGAGTTACTTTCCATGCTAATTTGCATTTGGAGCCAACGCTAATCAGTGGTTTGATGCTGGTTTGTGTGTCTAATTTTGGGGAAAAAAGTAAGGGGAATATTTCAACAATCCATAGCCATAGGCATTTGTCATGGCATTCCATCACCATGAGACCACAATTCTTTGAGGCATTTTTTCAAACAGTTCACTACCTTGTCTATGTTACTGCTTACTATTATGCTTTGATTGATTTTTTCCAAGCATCCATAGCTTGTTCAAAAGCACTTGTTTTAGGCTTTTAGCCATAGCAGCAAGGCAGTGAATTGTTTGATAAAATGCTTTGGTAGACATGTATGAAAAATGTCGTAGCATAGACAAGGCGGTGAACTGTTTGAAAAGATGCCTCAAAAAAATGTGTTCTCAAGGTGCTGGAATGCCATGACAATCCATCACCATAGGCATTCATCTTGGCATTCCATCACCATGAGACCACATTTCTTTGAGGCATTTTTTCAAACAATTCATTCCCTTGTCTATGGCTTGTCATGGCATTCCGTCACCATGAGACAAAATTTCTTTGAGGCATTTTTTCAAATAGTTCACTGCCTTGTCTATGCTCTTGCTTACTATTATGCTTTGGTAGATTTTTTCCAAGCATCCATAGCTTGTTCGAAAGCCCTGTTTTAAGCTTTTAGCCATAGCAGCAATTCAGTGAACTGTTTGATAAAATGCTTTGGTAGACATGTATGGAAAATGTCATAGCATAGACAAGGCAGTGAACTGTTTGAAAAAATGCCTCAAAGAAATGTGGTCTCATGGAATGCCATGACAAGCTAATGCAATTGGCAGCTGCTCCTAGTTATTAGTTATGCAATGTGAAGTAATTGCATAACTGCTTAGGTTGACTTTGTAAAAAACTATATTGTAATTGAAATTTTGTTATCTATCAACATCTAGTTATTAGTTATGTATGCAATGTGAAGTAATGCTTTGAGTTTGAAAGATGTGCAATGCAATGAATGTAATCAACAATATAAATAGAAACTACAAAAATCTATTTTCTACAATTCATTAGTTAAACTCTTTATTTTATTTGCTTTCTATATCTCTATGCTATGGAAATGCCTTTCAATTTCAAAAAAAATAATTTTTTTTTTATCTCTTGTTCTACAATTTTTTACATTTTTTTTTTAATCCGATTTTTTCAAAAAATCTTATACTTTTGGTTTGCCGATTTTTTCCCTGAAAGATTTTTGCTGCTATGGTTTGTTTGACCTACCACTTTGATGTTTGAGCATGAAAGTGAAGTTTTGTAGGTACTATGATGTTTGAGCATGAATGTGAAGTTTTGTAGGTACTCAATCCACTTCATGTGCCTCTAAGTTAACTTAGTGCCTAAACATAGAAAAAAAACAAACAAACAAAAACCCTCCCAAGTATTTGAAATTTTGACAAAAAACAAAAAAAAAATGCAAAAGAATTTGTAAAAATGAACAAAAAATAATGAACTTACCTTAAATGATACATTGCTGATTTTAGTATTAAATTTGTGGTTTTCATATTATTATTGATATTAAATTATTAAATTTCTGATTTTATTATTAAATTTGAATTTTTTTGATTTTATAATTTTTATTGTTTCTAAGTTACTAAGTTTCTAACTTGGAAATTTACTAAATTATTTTCATTGTTTTTAGAAATATTTGCTGTGCATCATCTCACCTATTGTGTGGGTCATAAGGTATGCTAATACAGACTCTCCTAGCCTTGGAGAGATTTATTAGACATTTGACAACATGCTTGGATAGATGAAGCAAGCAATTCATATTAGGGACCCTGATTTGGGATTTTATGAGGAAAACATTAGGCCCATTGTGATGCAGCGGTGAAACACTTTGAAAACCCCACTTCATATGGCAGCCTATATTCTAAATCCCAAATGGTATGCACCAAGACCTGGGACAGTGCCTCCATTTGATGATGAAGAGGTGAAAGAAGGCTTCATGAAAGCACTTTGAAAAATATATATTGAGGAGTCTAGCAAACTTAGAGCACAGTGGCTAGCTTTTGTGAATCTTCATGGCCCAACATTCAATAGACCAAAGGCAAAGATAGATAGAGTTACATTAACTTACATTAGCATGGCAAGGATGCACCAAAGTTGATGTTTGCCACTCATCTCCTTTCATTGGTTGCTAGCTCCTTTGCTGAAGAGAGGAATTGGTCTACATATAGCTTCATCTAGTCAGTGCAAAGTAATAGGCTTACCTCTAGACGATTGGAGAAGTTGGTGGCTATGCATAGTGCCTTGTGGCTTCAAGATCGCCAAACTCTTGAGTATCGTTAGACTCGAATTGCACATTGGGATGTTGATCTCGAAGATACTACATAGGTTGATGATGAGGAGGCACATGATGCATTGCTTGGGGTTCCATTAGATCAGAATGAGACAAACTCTTATAGTGGCAGTGACTCAGGCTCCAATTTCGATGTAGTGTTAAGAGATGTTGATTACTACATATTTCTATATTTTTGTCATTTTGTAGTTGAAATTTGTAGCCTTTTGGCATTTTGTTGTAATTTTTATATAATATATGCATATTGTTAATGAATGCAATTAAATTTTGCTAAAAATCAATTTATTTGTTGCTTTCTATGAAATGAAAAGCTCAATTGAACTCTAATATCATGTGTTAAGGTTCTATGATGTATATCATGATTGCTTTATCAATGCCATCATATGAATATTTTAAAATTTTCCCTAGTTTTTAAAGAGACATCCCTTGCTACCCCCTAAAAAATGGCCTAACTCCCGTCCCTGTCCCCAAAACGCATCCGCCCATCTCTTGCTATCCTCGTCTCAGAAACTTGGGGTAACATAGATTAATATTTAATAACAAATATAATATTTTTAAAATAAAGAGCACATAAAAACAAAGATATGTGCTCATCAACACTATCCATTTCATCTTATTTAGCTAATAAAAAGTTTTAAGATATTTTGGTTTAGTAATTTGAGATAAAAAATTGATTTGTTAATTATAACTGAAAATTGAAGGACATTATGTTGAATAAAGATATAAATCTTAAAGAATTAAATAATTAACCGAAGAACAAGAGACACATATTTTTTAAATTTAACATATATGTATAAATACTGTTTATTATTTAAAAATTAAACAATTAACCAAAAATATAGGAAAAATATAAATTTAGAAAGTAAACCTATTATTTCATAATTAAATTTATCAAAACATTTAAAAAAACTATTAGCAAATGTTCAGAAAAATTGATCCCTTTAAAAAAAATAATTTTACAAATTTTTAGTAATAATTTTAAAAAACATAACATGTTGGAAAAAATGGAGAGATCGCAAGGTAGCGCAGAAGCGAAGGAGCAGGAAGGGAAGAATTCGCTAGGCGATGCAGAAGCCAGGAAGGGCGAAGTGAAGAAGAACGAAAAGGCGAGATGGGGCGATGAACTGATCACAACCTGCGAGGAGGAACAATTCGTGCCCATACTCCGCAATGGGTATATGCGGGTGGACAATGGGTGGATAAATGCCATCCAGATTATCGACTGCAAAACGCGCCAGCCATAACAGGATGCGAGGTGGTCAGGAAAAGGCATGACACTCCGGAAACCCCCGGGGGTAAGGGCGCTTCATGGCCGAGGCTTCCTTCCTCTGGTAGACAAGGGTGGCGCGGAAGTGGAGAGGTGGCTCCAAAAACATAGGTGCAACCCAATTCGAGGGCTAGTCGGAAAACAAAAAACAGTGAAATGGGACAAGGAAAAAAGGAGGTCTGGCGGAAGAAAAACATGGTAAATCTGGAACAAAAGGCAAATAAATTAACCCTAGAGATTGATGTATCCGAGGAAATTAAGGAGGACGCTGTGATCCTCCGGGATTTGGCCTTCATCTGCCGATTTATTGGAATCTCACCGGATCGCACCAAGACCAAATTATGGATTAAGGAACAATGGGATACAGAGGTACTGATCAGATTTTTGCCGAAGGGCTTTTTTTTGGTAGTTTTTGTGGACGAAAAAACAAAGTTAAGAATCACAGAGCGGGATCTCTGGAAAATGGAAGGAAAGCCCCTATATATGCAGCTGTGGAATCCCAATTTCGACCCAGTCAAAATGAAGCCGTATGACAACCCAGTATGGATCAGGCTCTACAACCTCCCAGTGGAATATTGGGTAGGGGATTGTTTGGAGAAAATTGGCCGCTCCTTGGGCACCCTACTTGAGATTGACACGGAAATTCTTGATGGAGATTTATACAAATACGCCATACTCAGGATTGCGGTGGTCAACTCAATCCCTGGCAGCATTAGCTTGATTGTAAATGGGGAACGGTGGTTGCAGGAAGTTGAGATAGAATAGCCAAAACACTTCTGTTGCGAATGCAGCTCACGAACACATGGCTCCAAGTACTGTAAGAACGGAAGCACGAAACCTGTAGAGGTCACTCCACAAAATATTGAATCCATTTTGGGAGGACCTACGGATTGGCTTCCTCAAGTGGAAAGGAAGAATTCTCAGAGCAAGGGGTTGGCGGAGGAGCCTCAAACTTCAGAGGCCCCACCGAAGAAGAACGAAAAAATGACCAAGTCGCTGTTGCCTTCTAATCAAAAGGAGGAACATAGGATGTTGGAAAGTGATGAGGTGGAAAATGAATCAAAAGACAGTTCGGACCTGGACTCAAATGCTGACATGGAGGATGAGTTGGATATAATCGACGACAGATGCATATCTCAATTTGCATTAAACCAATTGGGTTTGGGCAAAGTCGGCACATCAGTCAACACCAGAGGTAGGAAATCCTCCAAACAACTGAGAGAGGAGGAAGCGGTAGCCAAAAAATACACCAGTATTACAAAGTTTTTGAGTACCAAGGGAGGAACGGCCTCCCTTGGGAAACAATGAAAATCACCACTTGGAATGTCAGGGGCCTGAAGGCCCCTGACAAACGACGCCTAGTCAGGCGTCAACTACAAATGAGCAATAGTAGCATCATCTTATTACAAGAGACAAAATTGTCCGGGGATGAAAAGTCAAAATTCCTTAAGTACTGTCGATATTGGGAAGGTTTCTTTCAAGACTCTGAAGGTTCTGCGGGTGGCATAGGACTGTTATGGAAAGTTGCTAAGGTGTTTGTGGAAATATTATCCTCTTCTGCGAATTGGCTGGCGGCGAAAGTGTTTGATCTGAGCCTCAATAGTAGCTTCACAATCATCAATATTTACGGCCCGATAAGGACAACGGATA
Organism: Sequoia sempervirens; assembly: GCA_007258455.2. Lineage (NCBI taxonomy): Eukaryota > Viridiplantae > Streptophyta > Pinopsida > Cupressales > Cupressaceae > Sequoia > Sequoia sempervirens. The sequence continues at coordinate 163,339 of VDFB02056352.1, forward strand.
AGGCCCTCTTATGGGAAAAGGTACTGAACTATATTACTACTTTCCCCAAAGATGAATTAGTTATTGGGGGGTATTTCAATGCCATTCTCGAACTGTCGGAGAAAAGCGGCGGATGTAGGAGTGTTTCTCAAACCACTTTGGATTTGAGGGCCTTTGTGGCTAAATGTGGGCTATTGGATTGCCCCACGGAAAATGGTTTATTCACATGGACCAATAGATGTAAAGATTTCACTGCCATTGCAGAGCGATTGGATCGTTTCCTGATCCCGCCCAATTGGTTCAATTTCGGTTGGAGGGTCTCTGCAAGCATTCTGCCAATATCTATTTTTGACCATTATCCGGTAGAGCTCTCAATATCAGGGGGCAGGAGTCAGAGAAAACAAGCTTTAAATTCCAGAATATGTGGTGGAGGGACCCAAATATGTTGGACCTCTTGGAACACTGGTGGAAGGAGGTAAAGATAGGAGGCTCTATCAGCTTCAGACTGGTTAAAAAATTGAAATTAATCAAACAAAAATTGAAAGATTGGAATAAGGTTCACTTTCAGAATATTTTCTTTGAAAAAGCAAGAGTGGAAGCGGATCTGGAAGCGCTCAACGAAAAAGTATTACAAAAAGGTATGACAAATGAGGATTTTTCCAGGGAAAAAGAGCTTGAGAAAAATCTTGCCGAAATTTTAAAACGGGAGGAGATCTATTGGAAAGATAAGTCTAGGGAGGTATGGCTGCGGGACAGAGACTCCAATTCAAAATTTTTCCATTCCTCTATTTTGGCAAAAAGGGCGGCCAATAAGATTGAAAGCATATAGAACCAAAACAGTCAACAAATTAGTGGCGGGGTGGAGGTTGGCAGAGCTGGACGCGAATTTTTTGCCAGCCTTTTGGGAGAACAATCTCCCCAGGTATGTAACCAGGAACTCCTGGAGCTAATACGCCCCAGAGTAACAAAAGAGGACAACACAAGGCTGTGCGCTCAGATCTCAAAGGAGGAGGTTCAAACGGCGCTATTCCAGATGCATCCAGATAAGGCGCTGGGTCCTGATGGATTTTCAACTAGATTCTTCCAAAACTGTTGGAGTTTCCTTGGAGATGAGGTATGCGAATTGATAGAAGATTTCCGGAAAACGGGGTGTTTTGTCAAAGATCTGAATAACACAGTGATCGCTCTGATTCCAAAGAAGGCAGAATGTGTTTCCTTCAGCAATTATAGACCTATCTCACTATGCAATACCTTGTACAAAGTGGTGTCGAAAGTGCTGGCCAACAGATTGAAACCAATGCTGGACAAAATCATTTCAGTAGAGCAGACCGGGTTTGTTCCCAGAAGGGAAATAACCGATAGCATTTTGATCATCTCGGAAGCAGTCCATACTTTGAAGTCAAGCAAGCAGGCGGGGATGATCATCAAACTGGATGTGAGTAAGGCTTATGATAAGGTTTGCTGGCCTTTTCTTTTGGAAATAATGCGACGGCTTGGGTTCTGTAGTTAATGGTGCACTTTGATTTCTCACTGTATTTCATCAGTACATTACTCGGTTGCAATCAACGGATCACTACATGGTTTTTTTCAAGCCACAAACGGACTTAGACAAGGCGACCCGATTTCCCCATTCCTATTTGTGATAATGGCCGAATCCTTTAGCTGTGCAATAAAGGAAAGGCGCCTGCACTATGAATGGCATGGGATTAAGGTGGCACCAAACACGGAACCAGTTACTCATACGCAGTTCGCCGATGATACAACATTGCTAGGGGAAGCATGTATGGAAGAAGCAAATTGCATAAACTTATGGAATACGAACTTCAATCAGGACAAAAAATGAACAAGGAAAAATCGAACGTTTACTTCTTCAACATGAGGCCCCATCTACAAAAATCCATACAGCGATACTCGGCATTAATAAAGGTACTCTTCCATCCAAGTTTCTAGGAATCCAAATCTTTGAAGGAATGTGCAAAGCAAAACATTGGCGGGAAGCCGTAGAAAGATGTAGAAACAAGGCTATGGCTTGGAAAAACAAGTGGTTATCGTTGGCTGGGAGGATCACAATGTCAAAAGCGGTTCTATCGGCCATCCCCATATATGCTATGTTCTGTTACAAAGTCCAAGGAAAACGGAGAATGAGCTAGAGGGAATACTGAAGAAATTCCTGTGGGAAGGATCAAAGGTGGACAAGAAGATTTCGTTAATTGGCTGGGACTCAGTCTGCAAGTCTAAGGAGGATGGAGGTGTGGGAATGCACAAGATTCGATTGCAAAACAATGCGTTGGGTGCCAAACTTATATGGAAGATGTACAGAAGTCCTAACAAGACATAGTGCCAGATTTTGCAGAATAAATATTTGGATTGCCCTGACCCATCTCGGATTTTAACTATTGCAAACCTGGCTGGTGGCTCAGCGGTGTGGCGATACATTGCGAACTGCAGATCCCTAATAACAAGCCACTTATCATGGAGAATTGGCGATGGAAGGAAAGCTCTATTTTGGTTGGATTCATGGAATGGCCACAAGAGCCTGGTTGAACTTTTTAACTTAGAGCAATACATTGACACTTTGCATAGGGACTTCACCTCAAAGGTGGCGGATTATATATGTCATGAGGTTAATGCACTAGAAGGGAGTTGTAGATGGGTGGACTTATTGGGCATACCTCTTCCACAAGATTTGGCGGAGCTGGTCCGTAAGGAAATATATAGCCGACCGGTAAGAACACTGGTTAGAGAAGATACCGTAATCTGGTGTGGAGCGGCCTTAGGGGAATATTCGGCCAGGCTCGGGTACCGTCTCTAGACACAACAAATAAAAGATCGGTCTCCACAGTCCTTAACCTCAACCAACATTGGTGTGATGGTAGGGTATACGAGGTAATAATCAGTGCTCTGGTGGATATCACGGAATCTAGGGAGCGAGTGGTGGTGTGGCTTCGTGGTTTTGTGGTGCAGGCCAACATCCAAGCAGTGGCTAGTTCGACTATGGATTTGGGCTCAGAGGGATGGGTGAGTTTCTTACGCATGTACTTCGATCCAGCGATGGTAAGCGATGAAGAAGCAGTAGACGAAGAACAAGCTGTTGGGGTGAGGCACTAGTCAATCTTCTGACTAACGCTTGGGAGGTATTTCGGTCTGGGGTTATGAATGCAGATATGGTGCCATTTGTCCGATATATGAATGAACACAATGCCTGGCTCGGCGAAGGAAGTTTGCAGAAACTCATTCGACTGGGAGGCCTTTTGGCCGTCATTTATGAGTCACTGGCAAATTGAACCCATGAGTTGATTCTTGGATGTTAATTACTGCTCTCCGGGCATATATTTGCCTCTTTTCGAATGTAATCGGGAGCTACCCCCTTTGGTAGTACTCATCTATAAAAAAAAAAATAATAATAATAATTTTAAAAAACATAAATATAAAAAATTAGATGCAAATGAAAAAAATCGAATTAGAATTACCAAAATAATCAAATGTAACCTTTGCAAAAACACAAAAAAAAAAGCTAGAAGTTACGTAAAACAAGTGTATTATAAAAAAAACAATATAGATACAACAAAATTTATGTGTCTAGTAAATAAAATAAAATAACTTTTAAGTAAATAAAATAGCTCTTAATTGATTTCTCTTGGCTTTTTTTAGATAGATGTATTTAAGATATCTATACTAGTTGGTACACATCTTCCATTTTTGTCTTGCTTTGGCACTAGCATTACTAGCACTATGCATGGACTCATGCTTTCCTTGACTAGTCCTTTTCTTAGTAGCTCCTTCACTTGCTTTTTGATCTGCTCATTCTCTTGTGGTGTCATCCTATAGTCCACTTCATTCAAAAGACTCAACTTTGGTATCAAGTCTATGGCATGACTAATACTATGTACTGGTGGTAAGCCTTCGAGCAGCTCTTCTGACATGATGTCCTTGTACTCCCTCAATATCCTTTATATCTCTTTGATAAGCACATGATGATACTGAGAAGAGGAGGGGGGGGAAGGGGTGTTGCGGTGGGTGTGAGGGGTGAATTGGTATTAAACAATCTTTTAATTTTCAAAACTTAACCAATCACAATAATTACACATATGCAAGATCTAGCAATTAAGAAGACAAAGAGAACACACAATTTACGTGGAAACCCTTGCGGGAGAAAACAATGGCAAAATATTGCATATATATATCTTCTTGTTGTTGTTGGCTCCAATGTACTATTAAAGTCTCCAATCTCCACACAACTGAGCTCCAACTCAGCAAGAGGCTCCAACCTCTATTTGATAGGCTCCAACCTATTGGAGGCTCCAACCCCCACACAAACTGAGCTCCAACCTATTAATCTTTCAATGGCTGATATAGTATGTTTCTTCATAGGATCTTCCTCACAAATCTGATTACAATTCACATAATATTCTTCTTCCTTAAATCTGATTGCATCCCACACAATATCTCTCCTTCTCAATTCTGATTACTACTTCTAATTCTATATGATGTAAGTCTTTCCTTTTCAAATCAGGTTCACACACAATATCCTTCACAAATCTGATCTCAATTCACACACTATACTTCTTTCACAAATATGATCCAAATCGTGCACACTTCTCTTTTATAAATCTGATCCAAACTTTGTCAATATCTTCCTTCAAAATTGGTCAGTATGTATATCAAATTTTCTTTATGAATGTATGTGACCTTTTACAATAGACACAACTCCTCAACAAATTGCACCTCTTCTAAACTTTAATTGATGCCTTAATTATTTTCTATTACAAATCTGGGCGCTACTTATAGTAATCACCACCTTTATGAATTTGCTTCCTTTCAATAGTGGTCGCTGCATTATTAATCATTACCCTTCATTAGTTAATTGCTGTTTATTTTTTTCTTGATTACATTTTAACACAGGCGATTAAGTATATATATTGCCTTTTTCTTGTATGGTTGCAGCCTTCTTGTAAATTGTATGGTCAACCAAGCATGACAGTATTGGTCGGCCAAACATAATTTCAAATATTTTAAACTTGGCGGTCATATATGAAGGTTGGCCTAAATAAATAAGTTTTAATTTAAACTTCAATACCAATGGAGATCGGCCAGCATAGATATCTAAAGTTAAATCTTTAACTTAACATTTACAATTGTCCTTCAATCATCCTTAGAAGAGAGTCAATCTTGATGGAGATCGACCTCCTTATCCTCCACCAAATATTCTTCTAATCCTTCGCCAAATATTCTTAGACATAGATGTCTCATAACAGCCATAACAGGCACTGAATGATAATGATGATATATTTGCCTTCTTTGACATCAATGACAATATTTCCAACACTCTTTGGGTTACTCCTTCCCCTTGTGTAGCTTTAATATTTGCTCTCCCTACACAACCACCTTCATGCGGGCACCTTGAGATCAATGTTAAGTAGTTTGTTGCACATCTCAAAAAGCAATTGGATTTTTTTTTTGAATAATCCAATAATAAAACAATAAATATCCCATGCTATGTATGTCATTATCCATGAGAATTAATAAATACATGTCATTACTATGAGAGTCTCACAAACACATATCTAGTACTAATAATGAAGATAACATTGTTACAAAATCAAGATATACAAAGGGTGAAATAATACAACCCTTATTAATGATAGTGAATACAAGAAGCCATAAAGCTAACTACACATTTACAAAGTGGCCATGCACAATGTGAATCATAAATACATATCCAAGGGAGTCCATGTTGTTAACTTTGTAAGCTAGCCCCTTCAAGCTTTTGTTGCTGATGGGGAAGGTTTGAGTCAAGGAAATGAAGTATCTTACCATAATCCAAGACTCTGGAAATTTGTAATAACTGCCCTATATATTTTGAAAGTTTTAACTGAAATAAACTGCAATGCAATGTCCATGACACCAACTATCTAATATGCAGCAACTTTGAAAGAAACACGTTAGGCGATAGTGTCGGCCAAATCTTCACTTCTTCAGTGGAGTATGCTTGATGCAAGAACCGATAGGAAACACTTCTACAATTATTCAGGGGAATGTGCAATTACAAAGAACAAGCACTACTCACTTATTTAGTGGAGTGCAATAACAAAGCACAAGCACTACTCGCTTATTCAACCGAGTGCAATTACAAAACACAGACACTACTCGCTTATTCAGTGGTGTGGAATTACACAACACAACTTCATCCACTTATTCAATGGGGTGAGCAAAAACAATAAAGTGCAAAATGAAACCAAAGGCAGTATTACCATCCACGGTATTACAAAATATCTGATGCAATACAAAACGTTATTTAGAAAGATACAGTTTTGATATAAAGTTCTGATCACAAATAAGACTACTGCAACAACCTAACTGAAAGCAAACAGCATAGATAACAAAATTCTTGAGTACCCAACAGAGGTATACCTCTGATAGATGACACTAGAAGCTGATTGCAGGTCTGATATCACTTGGTTCTACTAAATAAACTGTCAATTCAGAACTGAACACACACTGAGAGCACACTGAAAACTGCTGATTATTGAACTTGACTAAGACTGAAAATTGGAAGCTTTGACAAGACAACACTTTGACGAAATTTTAACAAGGACTTAGATGGGTAGTCAGGATCGATAGGGAAGGCATAGAGGTATGGAAAACCCTGAAATTTCAAAAGGCTGACAATCACACAAAACACCAAGGATTACACTAGAAACAACCTAGACTTAGACTTACTGTGGATTTTTGCATCATTTGACACTTAGGGGACCCATTGAGGATGTCTCAGATCAGTTATGAACAATGGGTCAAATATGACTAAGGCATACAAAATGTAAGGGACTTAAGCAAAAATAACATTACAAATTTGAGTCCCAACAGGGTGCACAACATATAAAGGCTGATTTGTTTTGGTTTTAAGTTGTGTGATGCTATATATGCTATATTTGTTGGTGCGATCAATGTGAAGACGGATCAGTTTTAAAAATGAAAGGAAATTCAGTGATATGCCAGCAGTTGTTATTTCAGCTGTGGTTTGTCAGTAGTTATATCAGCAGTGAGTTGCCCTTGAAGTGACTTTCAATAGCAAGGTACAGCAGCAATCATCATTCTTCATTCCTATTCAGTGAATTTGTTATCAATTTCTGTCAAAACTGACTTAAAGGATTTTTATCAATTATCAGGGCATTTTCAGTATAGCAGGTTTCGGATTGATACTCAACAGTTATCATTAATCTTCCCCAAAATTCTGTAAGTACAGCAGTTTGCAAAGTTGCTATATATAGAGGCGCCTCATCAAAGTCAAGATTAGATATACAGAGGAGTGATATATAGAAGATTAGATATACGGGGACGGTAGGGTATGGCGGGACGAGTTTTTGGTACGGGGGTACTTTTGGGTCATTTGTTAGGGGATGGCAGGGGACGGCTGATAAAAAAAATAGGGAAATTTTTAAAAATATAGAGAAATTTCAAATGTTCATAGCATAACATTGATAAAGCATTCATTCTAGACATTGTATAAGCTTATTACATATCATTAGACTTGAATTGAGATTTCACATGAGAATCGACAAACACATTAACAAAATTCAAATGCTTTTTATTATCAATGTGCATGCATATCATATAAGAGTCTGATAATTATAACAAAAATGCCCAAAGGCTCCAAGTCTCAACTATGAAATGACATGATAAACATAAAACTAAGAAAATATATCGCTGTCTAGTGTCCCTAATCAGTAGAAGGTAGGTCTAAATCAGCATTGCCCTTGCCATCGAAGCTCGAGTCTAAGTCAGTGTCAGTGTCCATGTCAATAGAAGGGTCTACCTCAACCAATGGAACCCCAACCAATCCCCCCTGTGCATCCTCCTCCTCAATCTGCATAGCATCTTCGGGATTAACATCCCAACGTAAGGCTGGAGTCTGACGATACTCAAGAGATTGGCGATCCTAAAGCTGCAAAGCATTATGTACAGCCACCAACTTCTCCGATCATCTAGAGGTAGGGTTGTTCCTCTTGATTGATTGGATGAAGCTATATGTGGACCAATTCCTCTCTGCAACAGAGGAATTGACAACCTATGAAAGAAGATGAATGGCAAGTAATCTCAACTTTGGTGCATCCTTCCCATGTGACGTCCACCATCCAATAGGGTCGGTTTGAGCCAATGTAGCTTTATCTGTCCTCACCTCTGGTTTGCTGAAGGTTGGACCACGAAGATTGGCAAATGCAAGCCACTGTGTGCGAAGTACAATAGATTCCTCTGAAGAATACATTTTTGTAAGGGCCCTCATGAAGCCTTCTTTCACCTCTTCATCATGAGATGGAGGCACTCTCCCAGGTCTCGATGCATACCATTTGGGATTGAGAGCATAGGCTGCCATATGAAGCGGGGTGTTCATAATTTCCCACCGTCGCGTCACAATGGGCCTAAGATGCTCCTCATAAAATCCCAAAGTAGGGTCCCTACTATGAATTGCTTGCTTGATCTATCCAAGCATACTATCAAAGGTCTCATAAATCTCTCCAAGGCTAGGGGAGTCAGTATTAGCATATCTAATCGCTTGCACAATAGGCTGGATGAAGTAGCAAACATATCTGCAAGTGCAAACAAGTTACAAAAATTGAAATCAGCTATATAAATAATCAAATCAGCAATAATGAAATTAAGAAATAATTCAAATAAATAATAAAATCAGCAATGCCAATTTTCTTACCTCATTGTGGACCACCAGTCATCATCAAGGATATTTTGTTTCACACTTCTTCCCTCTGATGTGCTTGACTCATGCCATCTACCCGACTCTACATTGACCACCATTAATTGTAGAGCCTCTTGGACCTCAATCATCCTCTCCAATAAAATGAAGTAGTTGGCATATCTAGTCTCCACGGGCTTGAGGAATTCCTTCTTCGAAAATGTTCTAAATAAAGCAAGTGAAGTCTGATGGTTGCAAATGAACATTTCGACATCTCTATCTATTTTCCCAATGTCCTTCAAGGTATTGTTCAATGCATGCACACAACAAGGGGTCCAAAAAATGTGCTTATAAGCACTCTCCACCATCAATCCAACTAATTTACACACATACGCTGAATTGGTCACTACCTGCACAATATTAGAGGCTCCAACCTCCTTCCTCTATGGCATCTCTCAAAATCTGAATTTTCAAGGTTGCATCCTTCCCCGAACAATCTATAGCTCTAAGAAAATAAGAGTTTGCTATACTAGTGACAATAAGATTGATGAGTGATTGATGTTTGATATCGGTCCACCCATCCATGATTATGGAGCAGCCATTTGTCAACCATGTTTGTCTCATATCCTCCACCAAAATACTCACCTTGGAGTACCTCCATCAAGAAGGGTGGTGCGTAGCTTAGTTTCTCTAGGTGGAACATATGAGGGACCAACAACTATAATATCTATGCACATTTGTTTAAAATATGGTGAAAGTGAGACATGAAATGGTATGGCATTAGCATAAAAAAACTTAGCAATAGAGGAATTAGCTCCATCTTGTACTGTAATATTAAACATATCAACAACATTCATACTTCTTTTCTTTCCCCTAGTAGAATCCTCCCCCACATGAGATTGAGAAGCACCATCCACTGATCTTGTACTGTAATATTAAACATATCAACAACATTCATACTTCTTTTCTTTCCCCTAGTAGAATCCTCCCCCACATGAGATTGAGAAGCAAGCCATCCATGATGTTGTAGGCATTCCCATACTAGGCTGCAAAACTCTCCATGAAATCCCTTTACCTAATGCCTCCCCCTCCATATGCAATCTAGTTGCCTCAATTTTTTCTTGTTGGGTTATTTTTCTACAACTTTTCACCCCTTGACCACCAATCCACAAAAGATGGTAATAAACTCTCGTATAGCTGCCCCTATATTGTTTGCCACACAAATGACACTCCCATACTCTACTACCCCCCGAATTTTTTTTCTTATCTTTATCAACTCTTGTTGCAAATTGTAGTAGAGGCTTTTTGGGGTTAAATGGGCCTTTTGCCCATTTTTTGAGGATTTCAGATGGACATTCAAATGGGTTTGAACTTGCTGACCCTACTCCACTCCCACTCTCTAAACACCCCCCAATGTTTGCAGTTGCACTAGCTCTAGGTCTATTTCTTGTTTTTTGAGTTTGAGTTCTTTCTTGCATTTGAATTTCAATATCCTCACTTTCACTATCACTGCTGCTACTCATGGTTGTTTTTTAAATTTTTATGAAATTTCTGATTTCAAAGAGCTGAAAGTTCAAAAAAAAAAAAAAACCCACAATGCCCTTCCTATGTGTTGAAAAACTTAAAAAAATTAAAAACAAATTGCAAATACAAAAGAAAGATGAAAAACATACCTGTAATATGATGGAAATGATGCCCTAAGCTCCTCTTCAACCTGCTGTTCTCTCCTTCGCTCAGCTGCTCTTCTTTTGCTCTCCTTCACTTCACAATGCAAATGATAAAAATGAATTGTTTTTTGTCATTTTAGGGCATATATTGACTTAGGTTTAGTTAAGTGGCAAGGGGCAGGGGCAGGGGCAGGGGCAGGGGCGGGGGGTGCGAAGAAGGTCCTTGTGGGCCCGCCCATGCCTTTTTTTGTCTTTAAAAAGCTATTTAATAAAAAAAAATGCGTTCAACTTTTGGCTAGGCCGTAGGGTATGGCTAGTCGTACCCAGTACGGTCGAGGGATGGCCTAGCCGTGTTGGGTACTACTAGCCGTCCCCTACGTCCCTTGTGACTTGCAAAAATGTCCCCTAAAAGGTTCCGGTACTTGGCATGGAAAAAGGGACGGCTAGGGGACATTTCCTAGTTGTCCCTATGTCCCCGTTCCGTACCTGGTACGAGAAACAGCAAAAAAGGCTAGGGGACGCATCCCCGTGGAGCACAGGTGTGAAAGTGAATTCAGAGTTGTTTGATAAAATTCAGAGACACCCTAGTGTGATTAAATCTTCGCTATTCTGTTCTTCATTCGATCTTCAATGATCCTCATCAGATTTTGCAGCAATCTTTATTAATTTTCGGTAACCTATACCAGTTGCGTTTATAATATTGGTGTGTCTAGAGAGCAACACTTTCATATGCTCTAAGGGTTTTAGATGTTTAAGGTTGTGTATTTCAAATTAGGGTTTGGTGTAAAACATAAATGTTAACACATAGAAGGGTTTCAGATTCAAGTACCAAGATTGGTGAATTATCAAGAGCTTTAGGGTTTTGTTAGAGGATCCACCATGACTAGAATAGTAAAGCTTTGCCAGAATTTTTACTAGAGCTAATTGTCAAAAATCTATTTTTAGCCCATGCTATTTAAAGCTTGTGCTATTTTTAGCTATCGATAGGAGATATTCTTGTGGTAGTGCCTTGCTTCCTCATAGGATTGGCCATCTCCTAGAGAAATAAATGAGTACTTAAATTTACTTTTACTATGATAACCTTCCTTGTTTGATGTTGGAATTTGAACTTTGGCAATCATTTTGTTCCAGATTGTTGGAAGGTGTTTTACTCCTTGCATAAACAATGTATTTTATTCATGTGGACTAGGACACCCCACTTGGATAAGTGCAATATTAGGATACTAGGCATATTGTGGGGAGAAAGTATGGAGTTAAATTGATTTTGGGCAAGTTGGTTGAGATGCAGATAGAGGATATCTCCTAATTTCTATTGTGGTTGGGATGTGCAAGCAAAAACCTTCACATTTCAGGCAAAATTGGGCTTTGGAATTTCCGCCACATTGGGTTGTTAGCACATGGTTTTGGAAACCACTAGTGGTTTCTAAGTGAGCTTCTTGCCTATATAAACATCCCTTGGGTGATTGGCTTGGGCATTCTTGGTCATCTTGATTTTGGAGCATTCAAGGTTGAAGGTTGGAGACAAGTGCTGGATTCTTCAAGTGTTAGAATATTACTTTGTTTCCTAAAAGTTGAATCCTGAAGATCTTCTAACAGGAGATAATGTTTGGAGTGTATTGTAATTGTTTTGTTTTTGATAATGCATTGAGACTACTCTCTTGTTGCTGGTATTTTCCCGTCTGTGGGTGTTTCCAAGGTATATCTTGTATTATTTTCTTATTTTATATTCTACATGTCTTTTGTGATAAAAATCTGCTGAATTATATAGATCTGGTTAACTAGCATAACTTTCCTCATTGGACTGTGTAGGAAATTATTGCAGTTCAATTCATTATTTTCTTGCTTGTTTTGTAAGTGTAATTTCTTTGTTTACATCGCATACACCTTGTTTATAAAGGAAAAATCTGCTTGGTTAATGTACCTTGGATTTGATTCATACTCATCTTATATGTGAAGACACCAAGGTTTTGATCCATCAGAATGTTATATTGTAATCATAATTCATATTGCACTTGCTCAAGTTTGATTGATCATTCTTAATAAGGTAAAACAATCTATAGGAAGATGCTTTTAATATTCAATAGCTATTTAGTATTTATGCATGTTAATTGTTATAATCTTGATTCATTGACAAATTACAATGTTGGGGAAGGATATAGTTTCTATTGCCACCATCTTATGCATATTTTTTAGCTTCAAGAGGTTTGACTATATTTTCATTGTTTGTTGCTAGGTTGCAAGGATGAATATACGGGTAAATGAGCTTGCAAAGTTAGGATTCAAAAAATGTATCATACCTAAATCATCTGCAAAGTCTATTACAGGTTTTGAATGGGAGGAAATGTCAATAATCAGCTGTAACAATGTGAAGGAAATGATTGGGATAGTATTTCCAGATATTGGTTCTCCAGATTTTCATAATCCAGCATTTGAAGATCTTGATGCACCAGATGTTTAACACTCATTGAGACTTACTTCATTTTTGTGTTGCCCTATAATTTTGTTGACTAGCAAAAGAGGGCAATCTCTATCCACATTTTGAATTTTGAATCTTTGTTTAGCAATACGGCTGTTTAACAGTGTTGATGTGTTTATCTGACTTAGGTTATACTAGCACCTGACACAGCATGCAGACTTCACTGAAGAATCTGCTGAAAGAATTACACGCTGTAAATCATTATTAATACTTCTCAGGAAGACCTTTTGCCACGTCTTCTGATTTTTGAAATACCCATCAGGATGCTGGTGAGAGAGATGAAGTTATGCTACCAAACAAGCCTCAGGCTCCTATTTGCCCTACCAGTGACAATAATGACTACAGAATCGGGCTTGCTTAGGCAGTAATCAATGCTTGGGGGACATTCTGAGCACGGCATGATGATTATTTACATATTTTACAGTTCTGTTCCGTCTTATTATGTTATTATGTATAGGGCTTTTATAAAGTATGTATTTTTTTTGGCAGCTGTGATGGCAACAGTTGTATTATAGACAGTAATGCCCTCTAGTTTTATCATGTTGCCAAATTCAGCTCTGAAAGTATATAATGTATGGCAAGGAAGCTGGCAAGAGGCTTAGTCAATGGATTTATGGGGATTGCCTAACCAATTTTTGGGTTTGAAAGTCAACTTTTGGGAAATCTCTAACAAGTATGATGCATGGTAAATTCTCTATTCAATTCAAAGGGTGGGCCCTCAATAGAAAGTCCTTGCTTTTCCTTGTTAGGATAAATATTGAAAGGAAGATAAGAATGAAACTAAAACAAGGAATATGTCAACTGTATTTTATCACAACTTTTTACAACATTTATATTCAAAATAATTACAAGATAAGCTGACCCAGACAGCATTGCCACCTGATAAAAACAGAATGGTAACACATCAACTTGGGGACTTGTAACCTTAATGGTGCTTGCAGATTGGCAACAGTTTTATTTTTATTTTGCACATCTAAGAAAGGAGTGGATAAATATATTTCTTGCATACACTAAGTGAATGACATACTCCATCTGTGTATCTCCATGTCTTGGAGTTGATATATCTACACACCAAAATGAGAACCTTCATCTTCAGGCATAGTATTTGCTGATGCATACACTCAGTACGAGTGGTACTAGTTGCAAAGATTGCATGCCTATTACCACTTGTGTTGATTCATATATTCTTGGGAGGATAATCGAACACCTTCTATTCAATATATAGAAATATAGCTGATTAATAACAAATATAACAGAACATCAAATGTATAAAGTGTCGATGTCTATTTTCAATCCACTTGGTAACAGAAAAAGACGAAGCAGAAATAGATAAACCTTACATTGGGTTGCCAAATAGAAAAATCTTACTAGATGTGTTTTTTTTTAACTTTAATTGACTCGATAAAAACAAGGCAGAGATAATTTGTTTTCATTTCAGTCATGGTTCTACATATAGTTTCTCATATAATAATAATGGGGCTAGTATATACCCTGTACATGAGGCCAATCAATATAATTATCAGTTATAGCCGATCCTATGTAAACAATGGTTCCGGGTTAGTGACTTTATATCCCATTAATATGATATATTTCTAGTGACTTAGGTGGATAATAACCCACTTATTATTAGCGTAATGGGCATGACTGAGTAACAAGAATGCCATGTTACCACAGTGATGGCTTCTGTTCAAATATTTTGAGAACAATGGGCTAGGGACTGGGGAAAAATGCGTGTTAACGTCCTAAGGGACCAGGACCATGTTTGTGCTTTAGTAGCTGTGGAGGATGAAATCAATCCCTAAATTTAGTTGATAACATTGATTGTGGAGTAGTGACTTTATATGATATATTTCTAGTGACTTGGGTGGATAATAACCCACCCATTATTTGTCTAGTGGGCACGATTGAGTAGCAAAAGTGTCATGCTACCACAATTTTGAGAACATTGGGAAAAGTGTTTGTTAATGCCCTAAGAGACTAGGTCCATGTTTGTGCTTTAGTAGTTGTGGAGGCTGACATCAATACCTACATTTGTTCAATAACTTAGATAATGTTTGAGCCAACTTCACAAGGGTTGCTTTCCATAGCGGTAACTAGAAAAGAGATTGCACTAGTATTCTACTTTTTGTGTCGTTTAGGTAGCTATCATGTTGATTTGACCATTGACACCAACTTACCATTTATGAATGAGATTTGGCATATTGGTTAATAGTTTGTATAGGTGGATATGGGCCATTTAGGGATCCCTGCCATGGTAGTCAACTCTAGTGTCTTAGTTTGGCTAATCACTCCAATTTCCTAGTGAATTGCCATGCACAACTCCTTTCAATAATAAAAGTGTGACTTTCATATATTTGATATCATGCTAATTATGTATCGAGGCTAGTGAATTTGTTGGAGATGCCAATAGTCCTTGTCATTTCTTTTATATATCTAGTGGCAAGTTTGTTGCCAACAAGCAACAATTAGGTTGCAAACTTGTCCCTTATATAGTAGGGTATGAAAGCACTTGACCCAACCCAGTATAAATAGTTTATAGAGGAGTAGAGATGGTTTAATTGATAGTTGAATCAATTAGTGAATGAAACAACAATCATCAAATAGCTAGTGGGTGTTGTTGGGAGTCATTGAATTGAGAAAGATTTGTGCTAGAAGGCCTACATATAGTATGAATAATAGTCTCTTGCAATGTGTTTCCATTACTATTCTAGTTAGGTCACTATCCCTTGGACAAACAAAATTTGTTTTAGTGCATTGTAGAAAATAATCATGGGTATAACACTTTCCAAGCGATTTTTGATCAAATTGACAAATGATCCTTGATTATGAATGAACAAATCCACCTATAATTTCATAATACAATAATATTTTATTTATTGTTTATAGTTGATTTGTTTGGTCAATTATTTGGATAGCTATTTATTTTTAAATTTGATTAAAAAGATGATACAAATACAAGGAAATAAATCAATGATTAAAACAATGTTCCTAAGATATATATCACCCATAAAATAATTATACTTTTAAAGGGACTAAGGATAGAATCACCTAGAAAGCTTTATCGATTATTGCTCCCTTTGCCATAATCATTATTACTATTAATTTTAGTTTTTATACTGTAGAGTAGGGGGATCCATCACCCTCGAGACTCCAGGTCACAAAAGAGTCCCAAGGAATGGACTGCCCTTAACTATCTCAGGTTGACAAGTTTGAAGGGACAAAAAATTGAGGTTGGAAAGGAAGGCCAAACATCACACCTCTTTCCTTTTGCTAAAACCAAGTGTTTACAAAGTCAGAAGAGCTGGCTACGTAGGTCTCGGTCTGTTGCCTAGACAACTCATTGTTTGAGGATGACAACATGAATCTTAGACTCTAGTGCGACGTGTTGGCATCCTGTACGGATAGAGGTCCAGAAAGTATGAAAAATGCAAAAAATGAACACTTGAAAGGAAACTATTCGAAATGAACTATTCTAGGAATGACAAAGAGAATAGAGAAGAGGGTACCATGCTTCTCACGACTCGATTCTTTTATTAGCTCCACTTGAACGTGCCTACACACATAGAAATGAGAAAAATGTTGGGTTGTGTTTGAGTTATGCTTTAGTCAAATCCTCATTTTGGTGTTACCACCTTCACGGACAACCAAAATGCCACAAGATATGGAAATGGATAAAGAAAGTAGTGCAACTAGATAGAAAACAAAGACAACTAAAATGTTATCCAATAAATGCGATGATGTAATCAAATAGCAAGACACAAAGTTACCTTCCCAACTACAAGCTCTCAAGGCTAATAGCGGAAGGAATAGAGTGACACCACCACATAGAGAAGGTGAAGCTTGACAATCTTGCAATGAGAGTATGTTGTTAGAGCCAAAATGAGGAGCTTGCAGTAAGAGCAATGGTGTAGAGTGAAGAAAGAGTGTGAGAAATGAGAGAATGAGAGAATAAGTGTTAGAATGTGAGAGAGAGCATGCAAGAATGAAGGAATTGGAATGAATTTAATTATTGAATTGGTGAAATGGAGGCAAGAGGTCGAATTTCGTCAAGCAAGGGAGGCAAGGATCATTACTCTTCACAGCTAATGGAAAACATAACGTTTTTGCAAATCCTAAGGATAGCAATCTCGTTAGGACGATAATGCGGCGTGCAGACGTTTGTGCAACGTGTATGTGTCCCCGACAAAAATTCCTCCACCGACGCAAAAAGATGTGGTTAGGTGGAAGGGACAAGGTGGCAACGGTGGATTTTGCATCACCGAGTTTATATTATCTAAGGTAGGGGAAATTAAATGAGGAATTTGCCTAGGGTACAAATTCACACCATTACATTTTGCCCCTACTTTAGTGATCATATGCGTTAGTGTGGATGCAAGGTAAAGTAGAAAGAGATTGAAGAGAATATACCTTAAACATCGAGGAAGCAAATCTTCTATCTGACACACTTGGGCATAAAGGAGACAACTCCACAGGTTCTCGGTCATGCAAAGCAACCTTGACGTGAAAGAGAGAGAGAGATGGCTCCACAGGTTCTCGGTCCTGCAAGGCTTGACATGAAAGGCTTCTATAGGTTTTCGGTCTTATAGAATTTGATATGGAAGTGTAGAGGAAAGGGATCAGTTGTTCCGGGACTCCACGTCACAGGAGAGTCCTAAGCAATAGGTTGCCCTGATCTACCTCAATCTTTGCTAAGTGATTCAGGAAGGTTAAGATGTTAAGGTTGAAAAGGAAGAGCAATATTGTTGTTGTTGTCCTTCTACTAACTCGAGTGTTTCAGAGAGTCAGATGAGCTAATTTCCAAAGTCCAACTTGCTACCCAGACAACTCATTGCATGAGGACGACAACGTAGGATATAGACTCCAATACGACACATTGGCGTCTTAGGGGTGCACTGGCATTCGTATAGATAGAAGGTCTTAGCCTAATTGATGGCGTTTTATGCTATGAAAGAATATAGAAAAAGTATAGAAATGAAGTATAACAAGAATACTTTAACTAAGCTACGCTCGAATTAACAAAGGAAGTGAAAGCGTCACGAAACTTTTTGCAACTTGATTCTTCGAACAACTCCAACCGAGAACCGCCTACACAAACAAGAGCAAAGAAAATGTTGGGTTGTTTTTAGAGGACTGCCTCAGTCAGTCCCCCGCTTTGGTGTTTCCACCTCCACGAACAACCAGATAGCAATGAGTGTAGAAAATTATAAAGAAATGTATGGAAATGGAAGTGCCAAGCAATAACACAAACAACAATGTGCTACTACGTGAATACAATGATGCAAAAACAATGGGCAATGGGAGATATCACCTTCACAACTACATGCTCTCAAGGCAAGTAGAGGAAGGAGTGAGCTTGCAAGTTCTCCAACAACAACGTTGTTGCAACAAATGGAGTGGAGGAGCAAAGAAACTAGTAGCTTATAGCTACAATAGAGCGATCAAGAGAGCATGAAGAATTTAGTTGAGAAGCAAGAGAGAGTGAAGAAGTTGGATAAAATGAAGAATTAGGCAATTTGAATGGAAAGGAGGCAAAAGGGTCGTTTGGCGTTGGTCAAGGGAGGCAGAGACGTTACACTTTGTCGCCAATGGAGAAACATAATGCCTCTACATATTCCAAAAGCGAGAATCTTGTCAGGATGGCAATGCGGCGCACGCACGTCTTTGGAAAAATTCCTCCACCGACATGAAAATGAGCTGTCGAGTGGACGGGGAAAGGTGGCAGATGTGGAAGTTGCATCATTAGAATCACATTTTCAAAGGTGAGGGGTATGAAAATGGGGAATTTTCTTGGGGTGCAAATTCACGCCATTACATTTTGCCCCCACTTTAGCGAGCATATGCATCAGTGAATGCAAGGTAAAGTAGAGAAAAAGATGAAGAGCATATACCTGATCCATCAAAGAAGTAGACCACAATCTAACATGCACATGTAGGAGATAGAGGTGGCTCCACAAGTACTCAGTCCTGCGGAAGGTGAACAAAAGCTCTGCAAGTGTTCAGTCATACAAAATTGGTTCCACGGGTGCTCGGTCTTGTAGAAGGTGAACAAAGGTTCTACGGGTGCTCAGTCCTGCAAAAACAAAGTGCTTTACAAATGCTTGGTCCTACAAAGGAGGCACCACAATTGCTCGGTCTTGGGAGGCCGGAAACGAAAGGCTCTGCAGAGTCTAATTGGTCCTTATAGGTGCCCGGTCTTGCAAGGAAAGCTTGACAAGGTGCTTGGTCTTCCAAGCTTGATTGCAAAAGTGGCTTCATAGGTGCTCAGTCCTGCAAAGCAAGCTTGACAAGGTGCTTGGTCCTCCAAGCCTAATTGTAAAAGTGGCTTTACATGTGCTCAATCCTGCAAAGCAACATGTTAAGCTACAGACAAAACATGTTAGGAAAGCAAAAGTCATGCAAACAAACGATCAATCTCAGAGCAAACATTTGAAGGAGAAACTTTCAAAGGGGTCCCCTAGGAACCCTTCAAGATAGCAAAGGGCCCGTTCAAAGGGACACTCCAATTGAAAAGCATAACTTTTTTCACAAATGATCCTATCATCAAGGAATCCTTTTGAAAGATCTCTTTCGTCAAGGAATTCAATAAAAAGAATGGCCTTCTCGAAGGCAAGTTTTCCAATTCTTTTTGCTACAAATTCATTTTCAAAAGAAAAAAATTCATCAAGGGGATCCTTGTTGAAGGATGCGATTTTTGAAAAGTGTAAAATTTTCAATAAGGGATTCGTTGGCCACCGAATGCACCTTATTGAAAATCGAAGAAGTAGTAGCCCCCCGCCCTTAGGATGGTGCATGTGAATTGAAGGAGCATGTGGCATCCTAAGGATAGGAAGAAAAGATATTGATGTCGTGGCCCATGAGACATAGCAAGACATAAACATTGAAATGTTGTCACGCACGTGAGGGACAACACATAAGCACCACAACATCACAAAACACGTAGAAAGAGAGGCAAGCAAAGATAAAGAAAACAAGAGATAAGCAGAGATGAAGAAATCAAGAGACAAGGGGATTTGGGAGTTCAGGATTAGATCGGTTCTTACAGGTAACTCGTAATATATGTGTGAACAAAAGATCATTAGTCCCCAAAGTTCCCATAACTGAAGAAGAGCACGTGAAGACAAAGAAAAATAAAAAATTGGTCAACATGGAAGGGAAGCCTAAATGCCCCCAACACTTTGCATCGTCCTCAATTTTCGAAAATCAAGTTACAACATATAGAAGAATGATGAAACATATAGAGGAAGTTTACAACACAATCTCACTACTATATCCAAGCACCTATAAGGGTGACAAGGTTCATCTAGGAACACACAAAAACGAGTATGGGGGAAACACAACACACACACAAATTTAATCTACAGATAAAGAAGAGGTACTCCCCTAGTCCTCATCACTAGGAGGTCGGTGTTCTCCCAATCTAGATCATTATATGGGGAGGGAAAAGAAGCCTGCAAGGGTGGGATACCGAGGGGAGCACCCTTCGACTCTCCTACAAAAAGAGCTAAGGAAGAAAGCCCCTCGAGGTCTCTTTCACTCAACTCCTGTGAGATAAGTCATCAATCTTGTAAAGATCGCTGACAGAGCTAGGACATCACCAACCGAGTTAAACATGCACTTAACATGAGTGCCATGTGTTAACTAAGCGGGAGATGAAGGAGGTGCCTAAGATCCACCATCAACCTCGTCAAGAGGGATAGTGACAAACTCAGGAGACATCAGGGTCACCTCCATCATAAGGACAACACAAGCCAAAGCAGAACTCCCCTTCAAAGAAGGTGATCCCCTCTTTCAACCTCCATTGGGAGTGAGATTGTCCTTTGACACGCTTTTTCAGAAGATGCATAATCCCCACAAAAGAAGCAAAAGGCGAGGAGGAAGACGATAGAAATGCAATTGACACAATCATGGTGTTTGACATGTCCACGGGCCAAGAAAATGGAGGGATTTTTGAAAGGAACATCAAAAGAGGGGGTTGTGTCCAGAGAGCGATGAACACTTGCACCCTTTTCGGGTGAGGGTCATCAGCATTCGCAGAGGGAGCCAGAAGAAAAATCGAGGCAAGGGGAACTGATGCAAAAGGAGCAGAAGAGGGAGGCATAACAAGAGATGTCGAAACATGAGTTGTTGGCTCCTCTTCTGCCTTTTGTAAGGCAACTTGTTTAACAACCAAAACCTTTTTCTGACTCTTACGCTCGTGCGTAAGCCGATTTTTTCAGCTTCGGGAACTAGAAGTTGCTGCTTGGGAAGGAATGGGAGGCTCTTCTTCTGCCATAGGCATGTCCTTCACAACCGTTGTTGGTGGAAGGGCAACCTCCTGAACAGGATCGGGAGCAAGAAGTGCAGGAGCAAAAATGACGGCATATGGAGAAGCAGATATAGGTGCCTCAACAACAAGCCTCTTCCCATTCATTGCCTAAGGGGCATGAGCGGTAGGAGGCTGCGGAGGCTAAGATGCGAGGTGACTCCACGAGGGCCCTTCCCCTTACCATAAACAATGGGCTTCAACACCATGGAAAAGACAAGAAGATCAAATACTTAATGTTTGGCCTTCCACCAAGCAGGCACCATCGAATTCCCCATGCGAGGTATGGGAGCAGAGGCCGAAGGCGCCACAAGAGGGTGAGAGGGAGAAGCAAATGGAACAACAAAAGAAGAGGAAGGCTCTTGGGTGCAAGCAAGTTTCCCCTTGCCTTGTTGTTGAGAGATACAGGGTAGGTCACCTTCGACATTATGCCCCCGGTCTTGTACTTGACATAGTTGCGATACAAAAATATGTCCTTGGGGGGAGCAGATCGATTGTGGTGGGCCAAAAGTGATCTAACGAGTAGCCCCCACATGACACCAGTGGCTTATACCCAGTGTCGTGCACAATGTGCATAGAGCCCTCATGAGAAAACTTCAAACACTTATGAATTACTGAAGCGACCACATTCATTGAAACTAGCCATGGGATGCCTAGCTTCACCCTGAACAAGCCCGACTTCAAGATGATATCAAAAGGAGCATTTATAATCCTAGGTCCTACCAAGATTGAGAGAGTGATGGAAGCAATTGGAGGGGTCGAGAGTTCGTCGTGCATATGTATTGTGGTTTTCGACTTCTCCTATTCCTCATGTAGAAAGTTTATCAGCAGAGTCTCCTCCGTTATTCCATTCACACAACTCGTAGGGTTAACTAGGACACCAGTTACGATGTTTTGATTGATGTGAGTAGGAATCCATAAGGGGAAAGGCTCTTTGTTCATAAGCAAGTCTTACGATGTGAAAGTTATGTCTGGTGATCCATTCGCAGGCTGAGCAGGAGGAATATGTGTAAATGAAACCATGTTTACATACTTTGAGAACTCAGGAGAAGCAAAACTAGGAGGCTCAACAATTAGGTTCATAGAATGAGACAGAAATGGGTTCATGTAGATTTGCAACTCCGATGCAGAGGAAGTACTCACTATCAAACACCTTCAAATAGAGTTCAACACCAAGGTTGCAAATATGCACATTAGTTCACTCTAGGCAATGTGATCCTAAGCCTAAACATGGGGGCAGCATCCTAATGGCTCTAAATCTTTGAGGAAAACATGGAATAGGGGAAAATTGATGTATTTGGACCTGATGCAACATATTCTAAAGGTTTCCCAACATACCATAACCCAACCAAGTGATCAAAGCAATGTTCTATGCAAAATTAGGCATTGTTGCCACTAGAGCATACAAGGTGATGACTTCAAACAAAGGAAAATAGCATTAGTCATATGGTTACTATAATTTTGTAGAATCCTTACAACATGCCACAATGTTCTTCTACCCTACCTTCAACATACAATACATAGTTTTCATCAGGCCTTCACCAAACCAGGGTTTATGAATGTTTTCCCAACAAGGAGCAACAAACTATCATTAATAACTCCATAAAAATACTAAACTATGAACTATCCTTTAAAGGGTTTTTAGATATGCTCAAAGAAAAAATCTCCACCAATTTTTATGACTTTGATGGTTAGAATCAAAGATATGAAATTTTCTAGTTCACTGGAAACACTAGATAGGGTCTAGACCCGCAGTCACAAAAACAACAATATCTCACACAAAACTTGATAAAAATATACCAAACCAAGTGCTTTTGAAAGCTAACTCTCTCCTCTAACTTTTCCAATCAGTTTCAGGACTGTACCACATAGTACCAATCCATACAATGTGATTTACAGTCTGCAACTTTTCAAAAAATTAAACTTTACAGACCTGCCCTCAATGAAATTGTCATATCTCCCTCAAAACTTAATGAAATTGATTAAAAAAAAAGCATTATAATCTTAAAACACATCTTCAACCTTTCCAATTGGTTCCATGTCTGTACTGTACCATAAAAATCCATACCATCAAGTTAATGGCTGTCCCACAGAAAATGCAAGCAAAAACATGGCAAAATGGAGTATTCTCATTCCAAACTTTTCTCCAACCTTCTCTAACCCTTGGGATCGATATTACATGGAATATTTAACCTATCACAATCATTTGCAACTGAAAAAATTGACCACAACTTCCTTTTTAATACTAATGACAACTTTTACATCTTTTTGACAACATTTTGACAATTTTTAGCAACTTTTGCAATATGACTCCAAAACATCACACAATAGATTTAAATGACTCCAAATGGTCTTACATGACCTTATTTGATCAAAACACATCAAAATGGCCTTAAAAACATGATTCAAGGTGATGTTCCTGCATCAAAATCACTGTTAGCCATTGCCACATACTTTTTCATATTTTGCTTCTTCCCATCGAGGTAGATAATATCGTCATCGATGCGATCTTGTATCTTGTGACATAGGTGCATGCATATTTTGGTATTGTGTATGTGGATTCGGTGGTACTGGAAGAATGTGTTCTCTTCATACCAGTCAAGGTAAGGTTCAATAAAGGGTCAAGGATCTGGAAAGGTTATCAATTTATCTTTCAATAATTTCTTTACAATAGAGGAGTACGATTATGATAACTTCGTGAATTGCCTATTGTGTTTGAGGCCTTTGTCTTTAGATGCAACAAATACATTCGCAACAGATTTACCCTTACTAGAAATTGAAACAATAGACCTCAACACAAGAGTGTGAGGATGATCCCTTGAATTGGGAAACCATCTATTGGTACTCTCACAATGCAGTGCACAGGTGTGCAAAAGAAGGATATTTCATCAAAGAAAACTTCTCTTATTAGGACCTCAGCAGGTTGTCGATGAAAACCTTTTGCACATCTGATTCGAGCAAAGGATAAGAAATCTGTGAAAACAGTGCTTGATACCGAGCAATGAAATTAGTTATCTTCTCATGATCTCCCTGCTTACACCAGACAAGGTCTGAAAAGGGCAGCTTCGACCCGATGTTCGCTTAGAATTGTTAGAGAAACTAATTCACAAGTTGATCAAATGGAAATATGGAGTTATCAGGCAAGGAATAATACCATTCTAGGGCTATATCCTTGAGAGATCTTGGAAACAACTTTGCCATTAAGGCATCATGGTGGAAGAAATATGTACACATCGCATTGAATGTTGAGACACACATCTATGGATCTCCCTTACCACCATACTTCTCAAATTTTGGAATCTCTATCCCCTGGGGGATATGAGTATTTAGAATTGCTATTGATAAAGGACTGTGACGAAAGAAAGGCTGAAAAATCGATTAGAAGGTGGCTTGGGATAGGTTTGCTAGCTCATTCTGCATTTGGCCCATATTTTATAGAAAGGAATTCAAAAGAGGATCAAACGATGAAACATGACTAGTGGAACTGCTACCAAAACCACCACTAGAGCCATCAAAACCACTAGAACCACCACCCCCCATTCCACCAAGGTTTCCACCACTAGAGCGAACATTCCCTTTAGAGTTACTACCGCCAACATTAGGAGGGATGGTGGTGAATCCTAGAGGGACCCTATTTACTTTGATGGTCGGAGGTGTCTCAGGCACAGGGGTGGTGTTGACGGAAGGGCCATCCTTGGTCATGCATATAGACATCATGGGCATCAAGACTCCTATCAGCCTTTCAGAGGTCTCTATCCCAAAACCTCGGGTAACACCTGACCTAGAGTTGTACAAAGGAACATATGCTTCCACTATGTCGGTAAGGCCTTGGAGAAATTCCAAGCCTACCCGATCCTTGTCAAACATATATCTCATTTCATTAACAAGCCTAGTAGCCCTAGCCATGTTTTGTTCTTTTCCCAAATGATTTGCGAGATCTAAGAGCCTCATATCTAGAGCATGAAGGTGCTATGTGGGAATAACGACGACATCATCCTCATTCAAAGGTGGGGTTGTAGGGGAAATGGGAGGAGTAGGGACACAAGTGGTATCTCCAAATAAACTCATCTCTGTCCCTGAAATCATCTCCTGAGAAGTGAAACTAGTAGTGACCTTCAAGAAATCCATCTCTAGGTGTCATATGCTTCTTATAACAATGTACCTGAATGTTGTAGATTGGGTTGTAAAGCTCATAAAGCTTTATGATAAACAAATCTGAAACCCACACAAGACGTGAGAGGAAAGAATCTTTACGCATAGAGACGAACACCATGATGTTCACGTCAGATTCACCTAAATGTAGAGGAGGGGGACCGACTGCTCCGAGACTCTAGGTCATGGGAGAGTCCTAAGCAACAGGCTACCCTGATCTACCTCAAGCTTTGCTAAGTGATTCAGGAAGGTTAAAATGTTAAAGTTGAAAAGGAAAAGCAATCTGGTTGCTGTCCTACTAACCTAAGTGTTTCAAAGGGTCAGATGAGCTGATTTTCAGAGTCCAACTTGTTGCATAGACAACTTGTTGCCTGAGGACAATAGTGTAGGATACAGGCTCTAGCACGTCATTTTAGCATTTCAAGGGTGCTTTGGCTTCCATATAGATAGAAGGTCTCAAAGAAAGATTAAAACACTAGAAATCAAGCTAACACCTTGATTGATGGAATTTTATGCTATGAAAGAATATAAAAAAAGTACAAAAATGAAGTATAACAAGAAGAATACTTTAACTAAACTACATTCAAATTAACAAAGTGAGAAAGTGGTACTGAACTCCTTGCAACTTGATTCTTCAAACAACTCCAACCGAGAAGCACCAACACACACAAGACCAAAGAAAATGTTAGGATTTTTTTTAGAGGGCTACCTCAATCAATCCCCGGCTTTGGTGTTTCCACCTCTATGAACAACCCGATAGCAACAATTATAAAAAATGATAAAGAAATGTATGGAAATGGAAGTTCCAAGCAATAACACAAAAAATGTGCTACTACATGAATACAATGATGCAAAAGCAATGGACAATGGGAGATATCACCTTCATAGCTATGTGCTCTCAAGGCAAGTAGAGGAAGGAGTGAGCTTGCAAGTTCTCTAACAACAATGTTTCCACAACAAATTGAGTGGAAGAGCAAAGAAACCAGCAACTTGTAGCTATAATGGAGTGATGGTGAAGCTTGAAAGTATGAGAGTTGATCAAGAGAGCATGAAGAATTGAGTTGAGAAGCAAGAGAGTGAAGAAGTTGGATAGAATGAAGAATTAGGAAATTTGAATGGAAAGGAGGCAAAAGGGCCATTTGGCATCCGTCAAGGGAGGCAGAGACGTTATACTTCACGGCTAATGGAGAAATGTAATACCTTTGCAAATTCTAGAGGCAGGAATCTTGTCAGGATGCCAGCGCGACACATGCGTGTCCTTGAGAAAATTCCTCCACTAACATGAAAATGAGTTGTCGAGTGGACGGGGAAAGGTGGTGGATGTGGAAATTGCATCATCAAAATCACATTTTCTAAGGTGAGGGGTATGAAAATGGGGAATCTACTTGGGGTTGAAATTCATTCCATTATAGAAAAATCCTTACAAGTTCTCAATCCTATAAGGCAAGCTTAACGAGGTGCTTGGTCTTGCTAGGCAAGCTTGATGTAGAGGAGCTTTACAAGTTCTCAGTCCTACAAAGAAACATGTTAAGTTGTAGACAAAACATGTTTGGTGAAAAAGCCAAAATAGACATGCATCACAAAGCATGCAATTGAAGGAGAAGTTTTCAAAGGGGGTCCCTTTAGGAAACCTTCAAGACAGCAAGAAGCCCACTCAAAAGGACACTTTGATTTCAAAGACATGACATTTTCCGCAAGTGATTCTGTCAACAAGGAATCCTTTTGAAAGATCTCTTTCGTCAAGGAATCCAATAGAAAGAATGCTCCTTCTCAAAGGAAAGTTTTCATACTTCTTCATTAGAAAAGAGTACTTTTTTTGAGGGAAAATTTTCATATTCTTTTATTATGAATTCATTTTTGAAAGAAAATTTTCACTAAGGGGTCCTTGTAGAAGAATGCATCACATGGAAAATGACAAAATTTTAGTAAAGGATTTGTTGGCCACAAAATTCACCTTATTGAAAAACAAAAAAGCATGGTAGCCCCCCTTAGGATGGTGTGTGCTACACAAAGGAGTGTGTAGCATCCTAAGGTGAGAAATAAGAGGAAGAGATGTTGCAGCCTACGAGACATAGAAAGATCTAACCATGGAATGTTGTCATGCATGTGAGGGACAACACATAAGCACCACAACATCATGAAGCAAACAAAGAGAAATAAAGACAAAGAAAACAAGAGAGGGTATTTGGTAGTTTGGGTCAGATCTGTTCATATATAAAATAGGTACCACATGATGTGTGAATGAACAATCATCAATCCTCAAAGTTTCCAGATTGTGAAGAAAGGCACATGAAGAAAAAATAGAAATAAAAATTGGGTCAACATGGAAGAGGGCCTAAATTCCCCCAAATCTTTGCATCGTCCCCAATTGTTGAAAAGAAAATTTACAACATATAGAAGAATGATGAAACAAATAGAGGAAGTTCACAATAATTTTTTTAGGCCTGTAGCCTATCACCTACAAAGGTAGCAAGGGTCCTCCAGGAAGGATAACAAACCCATGAAAACAAGCACGAGGAAACACACACACACACACAAATCTAATCTACATATAAAGAAGAGGTACCACCCTACTTGTCATCCACCAGTAGGTCGTCCTGCTCCCAATCTAGATCATTATAGAGGGAGAGAGGATGAGCCTGCAAAGGCTGGATAGCGAGGAAAATACCCTCTAACTCTCCTGCAACAAGGGCCAAGGAAGAAGGCCCCTCAAGGTCTTCTTCACTGAGCTCTTGTGAGGTAAAGGTCATTGATCTTGCAAAGATTGAGGATAGAGTTAGGATATCATCCACCGAGTTAAACATGCACTTCATTAGAGTGCCATGTGTTAACTGGGTGGGAGAAGAAGGAGGCATTCAGGATCCACTACAGACATCGTCAAGAGGGGAAGTCAAAAACTCAAGGGACACAGGGGCCACCTCTGTCATGAGGATGGTGCAAGCCAAAATAGGACTAGCTCCCAATGAAGGTGAACCCTTCTTTCGACCACCACTTGAAGTGAGGTCATCCTCCGTCTTATGCTTCAGTGGAGGATGTTGGATCCCCACAGAAGAAGAAGAGGCAAAGGAGGGAGAGGACAAAGCCACAACATACACCATTGTTGTGTTCGACATGTTTATGGGTTGAGAAAAGGGAGGTATGTTCGGGAGGGACATCAAAAGAGGACTACATGGAAGGATCGATGAAGACCTACACCCTTTTGGGGTGAGGATCATCAACACCCATCAGGGGAGCCAAAAGCAGAACCGAGGCAATCAAAAGTGAGGTAGGAGTGGAAGGAAGAGACATAGCAAAAGAATATGCACAAATAAGAGCTACTAGATTCCCCTCTATCTTCTGCGAGGCAACTTTTTCTGCAGTCAGAGATTTTCTCCTATGCTTGCTCTCATGCACAAGCCGGTTACATCAACTTCAGGCACTAGAAGTTGCAACCTGAGAAGAGATGGGAGGTTCCTATTCTGTGATAGGAGTGTCCTCCACAATTGTGGTCAATGGAAGGGAAACCTCCTGGACAAGAGCAGGAGCAAGCAGCACATGAGTAGAGATGGTAGCAGGTGGAGAAGCAGACACAAGTGCTTCGACAACGGGACTCTTCTCATTCACTACCAGAGGGGAAGAAGGAAGAGTAGTAGGAGGCCACAAAGGCTAAGACATAGGAACAACCCCATGAGGACCTTTTCCCTTGTCATAGACAACGGGTCTAGGAACCATGGGAAAGATAGGGAGTTTGAAAACTTGATACTTAGCTTTTTTCTAAGCGGGCACCAATGGGCTTCCCATGTAGGGCATGCAAGGAAGAGCCAAAGATGTTGCAACATGGTGAGAAGCAGAAGTGAATGGAGCAGAGGAAACAAAAGAGGAAGGTCCTTGGGTGCGAGCAAGCTTTCTCTTCCCCTTTTTCTAGGAGGAGGAGGCAGCTTGCTGTACACTATCATGGAGCCTTTCATGAAGATAGTGCAGGTAGACACTGGATAGCCCACTTTTGGTTCCTTTCCCCTGGTCTTATACTTGAATTAAGCATGGTACAACAAGTCTCCTCTAGGAGGGATAGGTCGAATTCGAGCGAGCCAAAAGTGGTCTTATGGAAATCCCCCATGTGACACCAGTGGTTTATAACTAGTGTCATGCACAGAGCCCTCATGCAAGAATTTGAGACACTTATGAACCATCGAAGCACTGCCATTCATGGAGACCAACCAAGGAATGCCTAGCCTCACTCTGAATAGGTTCAACTTTGGGATTATGAAAAAGGAAGTATCAATGGCCTTGGGTCCTACCAAGACCGAAAGATAAATAGAGCCAAGAGGAGGAACTAAGAGTCCATCATGTGTATGAATAGTAACCTTCAATTCTTCGTATTCCTCCTTGTGCAAAGTGTTTATAAATATAGATTCTTTAGTTATAACATTCACTTGGCTTGTCGGGTCAACTAGGATACCAGTCACAATGTTTCCATGGATTCGAGCGGGAATGTATAAGGGAGAAGGCTCCTTATTCAAAGGCAAGTCCTACGAGGAAAATGTTATGTCAAGTGATGCACTTGCAAACTAGGTAGGAGGAATACATGGGAATGAGACCATATTCACATATCCTGATGGGACGAACTTAGAGGAAGTAGAAGGTTCAACAATTAAGTTGGTAGAATGAGACGAAAAATGTGTCAGTATAGATTTGTAATTGACTATTAGCCTTTGTCACAAACTTGTTAGAATTCTACTTTTTCCCATCGAGACAGATGGTACCATAATTGATGTGATCTTGGCCCTCATGATGCAAGCACACACATCTTTCGATATCATGTCTATGTACTTAGTGATATTGGAAAAATTATTGTTCGTCATACCAATTAGGGTAGGGTTTAGTAAGTGGGCGAAGGTCTGGTAATGTTAGGACTTTGTCTTTTAATAACCTTTTCAACATAGAAGTGTAAGAATTTGATAGCTTTGTAAAACGTTGGTTGTGCTTCAGGCCCTTGTCATTAGATGTAGAGAACACATTTACAACGACCTTATTTTAACCAGACACTGACACTACAAATCAACCATCTAAATGGGAGTGCGAGGAAGATCCCCCAAACAATTCAACCGTTTGTTGGTATTCTCGTACTGCAACACATAGATGTGTAAAAAAGGATACTTCATTAAGAAAAAAAATTTATGTGAAGGCCTCTATAGGCTTCTAATGAATACCTTTTGAACTTACAAGTTGGTAAAAGAATAAGAGATTTGTGAGAACAATGCTTGATAATGAGCAATAAAATCAGTTATCTTCTCATTGTCCCCTTTCTTACATCAAACGAAATTCAAAAATGTCATCTTTGGTGTGATATTAGCTTGGAACTATCAGAGAAACTAATTTACCAATTGATAAAACAAAAAGATATAATTTTTTGGTAAGGAATAGTACCACTCAAGGATAGTATCCTTAAGAGACCTTGGAAATAAGTTAGCCATTAGGACATCATGATGGAAGAAGTTGATGCACATGGTGTTAAACGTTGAAACGTGCATTTGAGGATCTCCTTTACCACCATATTTTTTAAATTTCAGAATCTCCATCCCTTGAGGGATAGGAGTGTTTAGAATAGCTATCAATAAAGGATTGTGGTGAAAAAAGGGTTGAAAGATAGGTTGTGAAGTAGCACTGGACAAGTTTGCTAGTTGGTTTTGCATCTGACCCATGTTCTGCAACAAAACATTCAAGACAAGGTCAGAAGATGAGACAAGACCAGTAGAATTGCCACCAGAGCCACTGAGGCCACCAACCCCCATTCTAGTAGAGACCCCGCCATTAGGACCAACATGGGCTCTAGAGTTGCCACCAAGAACATTAGAGCTGGTAGAGTTGAAACCTAGGGGTAACTTGTTTACTTTAATGAAGGGGGGTGGTTGAGGAACAGTGGTGGTGTTGACGGATGAGCCGGTCCTGTCCATGTACACTGACACCCTGGGCATTGAGACTTCTATTTGTCTTTCAATGGTCTCGAGCCCAAGGTCTTGAGCAACACCTAACCTAGGGTTGTATGATAGGACATGAGTGTACACTATATCAGGAAAGCCCCAAACAAATTCTAAACCCACCCGATCCTTGTCCAACATAATTCTCAAGTCATTAACAACCATAACAACTTTAGTGGTAATTCTTTCTTTTCCTAAATACTCCCCAAACTCTAAAATCCTTTTGTTTAAGGCCAAAATTTGCTCTATGGGAACCTCGAGAACCTCATCTTTCTCCACAAATGAAGAGGAAGGAGAAGCGAGAGGAGTAAGAATATGAGGATCTTCCCTAAAGGGACTAAGAAAACTTGTATTTGTTCCATAGACTAACACTTCAAAAGAGGGGCCTATAGTGACCTTAGTAGGATCCATCTCTATATGTCGCACGCTAATTCTAACAACATGCCCAAAGGTTGCATATTCAGTTGTAAAGCTCATAAATTTTTACAACACACAAACTTGCAACACACCTAAGACATGGGAGAAGATTTCTTGACAAAAAGAAATGGAAATGAATACATTAATGTTGGGTTCACCAAAAATGTAGAGTAGGGGGATCCTGAAATATGCCCCTTAAAATTTTCTAGATTTTCAATAACAAATACAATGTAACCAAGCACCCGTTAAGGTTAGTTTAACCGAAAACGTTGCATGAAAGAAATCTAACCAAGAATAAGCCCTAAAACCACTTAAGAAGGAGGGGCGGGCATATGGTCAGAGGATCCCTAGGATCTACTGAATCAAAGATTACAAAGATTAACACTAAAAGAGAGAAACTAAACTCAACACCAAGAATGTGCACTCAAGATCCTTTAACAGGCGAGGTGCTAACATATGGTGGAGTGCTAATTGTTGAATTGAAAGTACTTAGGTAGATAACCAGCCATAAGAGAATTTCCACACTACCACCAAACAGTGGGGGGAAAAGACTACAATTAAAGCACTTCATCTGTTGCGGCAGGCATCCACTTAAGAGTGGGGATTCACCACTTGCCAGTGGGTATAAGAAGAGAATTAGTAAGTTCTTTTTTCCACACTAGCAGTAAACCATCTAGGGGTTACAATGTGATAATTAAACACAAATAAGCAACACTAAATAGACTGAAATAGTACTACTATTATCAGCTTTACAAAATGAGAAAGAGCTGCAAATTATATGAGGATTACAATAGTTTTGAAGCACAAAGAAGCTGGATGATCCCACATTAGATAACTATCCAACTTATTGAAGAAAGAATTGAAAACTCAAACTGAAGCAAGTCTGATATAAAAATATGCAAACTGAAAATGAATTACCAGCAAACTGTAGCACACCAAATTGTTCATAACTCCATCCTATCTTCACCAATTGACATGGAATCAATTGCAGCAACTTCTAGGAGTAAAGGCGCCCCTGTTCAAACACAGAAATTGCACCAAAGCCTCCATATTTATTAATGCACGCATCCCAATATCATTCTAGAAATGTATGGCCTTCAAGAGGGGCGATTTTCTCTTTAAAAATCATAAACACATTAATAAAATATGAAACCTCTTGGAGAGGGTCGCCCAAGGCTTAGAATCATATAGATAAAATACCCATATGGGAATAGAATTTACCCAAGGAGCTGCAATCAAAAATGTCCTTCAGCCATGACTAAACTAACAAGCTCCAAACTTAAAATACATCATAATTCTTCTACAAT
This sequence comes from Sequoia sempervirens, assembly GCA_007258455.2. Classification (NCBI taxonomy): domain Eukaryota; kingdom Viridiplantae; phylum Streptophyta; class Pinopsida; order Cupressales; family Cupressaceae; genus Sequoia; species Sequoia sempervirens. The sequence continues at coordinate 196,282 of VDFB02056352.1, forward strand.
GAAGCTCAATATGCACTTCTAAATGAATCACACTCCCAAACCACCATCTAGGGAACCATAGTTTCAGGCCCGAAGAATGGAGTCAATTTGCTAAGCTTTCCCTTAGCCGGATTCTGGATTTCAAACCAGTAGCATAACTTTACAATATTTCAAAAGATAATCAACTCTTCAAACATCAGCAATATATAAGTTTCAATTGGAAAATGAAGCAACAAGAGACTCTTCAAATTCCAAGAAGTTGAATCACTTCAACTTCCAAAAGGGACGCCCCTTTAAGCATTTCACTTTTTTTGAAATAATAAAATATTAATCAACCTCTTTTAGGTGTCCAACTTCACTTTGCAACAATAAAGCATTTAATAATTCATTAAATGCACCATTGACCCCTTAATGACCCCCTTTTAAAAACAACATGAAGTGATCATTCCTAGGCGTGGGGGTACAACTTAGAAACATAAAAATGACTAAGTATAAAACTTAATCCATGGAGATAACCAAAGCCAAACTGAAACTGAAGGATAGCAAGATGACTTGAGCTGAATTATTGATGATGCTACTGCCAAAATTAGACTTACTAAAAATAGCCAACTGCTATAAATAGTAAGTTCACATCAAAACAACAGAAAGCCAAACTGAACATTGAACTGCAAAGGATTGAACTACTGCTAGACAGATACTTCCAAAAGATAGACTTGCTAAAAATTAGCGAACTGCTATAAATAGTAAGTCTGCACAACAACCTCAGAATGCCAACTGAGCAATATTTGAAAGAGGAAACCCTAATTTTCTACCTCAGCTTAGCCTACGGATTTTTGAAAATAAGCTAAATCCAAAAGAAGAGTGTAGGGCCAAAATGGGGACATTACAGTCCGCCCTTCCCAAAATTGCTTGTCCTCAAGCAATGCCACCACACTCCAAGGAAACAATTTGATCCTTACCATGCCAAATATGATCCCAAGGTCCCAAATCATCCTAGGAGAAGGATAGCACCAACTAATGTAAGCACTGCACTGTTGGATGCCAACACAAGAAATCACCAGATTAAAATTAAACTGAAACATCATGGGAATAAATTCTAGAATACCATCATTAGCTTCATCATCTTCAACTGTTGAATAGAAAACCCAAGTGATTCTTGGATTCCAAATCATCCTCAGGAACATTGATCCTCTAATCCGCTCGCTACTATGATTAAAACAACTGAATACTCAAAGTGGATCAACATGTCATGATCCACAAAAGACAATGCACCAAATTGGTTAGTACCTGGGTCCCATATCAGTCTGTAGGACCTCCAAATCTTGCTGTCATAATTCAGATCAGCAACAAAAATATTTTTAAACATGCCTCTAAACCAATGCCAAACCAAGAGCAATGCTCCACACTCCATCCCTATCCAAGAGGATGCACAATGCTTCCTTTGAAGCAAACTAATTTCACTGAAAGAACTCCAAGAAATATTTGCATGTCTCACATCAAAAGTCTCAATTTGACAAATCAAATCAGCCAATAACTCGTTGTCCCAAAAAGTAATGTATGAGTTGGTACCACAAAATTCACTATCAACCATTAATGAACAACCCATACCTGAACTTTGACCATACAGAAACATTCCCTTGCTTATTTGTGGCAGAAATTTAGTCCAAATAGGAGGTGGAGAGGCCTAGAAATAAAGTAACCAGCTTCCTAAGAGGTCTGAAATAATCATCTTGAGATCTGATTTTTGGAAAATCACATCCAAGAAGACAAGCAGCAGCTGCAACAAAAGAATTTTCCAACAAAATGAGCATAACTATTCATGAACCAAGCTGGTGGCACCTTTAGCAAGAGACCCCATGTCACCACAAACCAACTTCTGATCATATTTCCTTCCCAGAACACCAATGTATGATAAAAAATAAAGAACCAATGACATAGAAAGAAGGGAGCAACAAACATAGAACATAATTTTTGACACTTATTTCTCCATCCAACTTTCTTTTTAAGCATTCCATTCTTCAAAAGAAAATGCTTGAGATCCCAAATACTGATTTTCAATTGAAGACATTTTCCAACACAAGTAAATGGTCACAACTACATTCTGAATTTTATATGCTGGTCTATCTATTTTAAAATTACCTTCTTCCCAAGTAATGCCAAGATCCCAAACTAACAACCATGAAAACCCACTTCTCAAACTGAGAACTGCTCTCATGCGAATCCTTTGATTTTCTCGTTCCATCTGAATTGCCAGTTCTTGAAACTCCAAGAAGTATTCAACCAACCTTTGTTCGTTGAAGAGATCAAATCCAAAATCTTGTGATATGACTTGCAGGAAAGATTCCATGAATCCTTCATCAAATACAATTCCGAAATCTATCACTCTAAGAGAAGATGGTGATGAACTAAAATCTTACAAGAGCCTCACAAGCATCCTTATCGAATAATGAATTAAACCTTCATCAACATGTCAATCATCTCTTTGTTGATGAACGATAAGAATGTCTTCATTTATTTGTAATCCAAGAGTTACCAATTCTTGTTGAATGGTTGCACTAGGAGCAGTAGTAGATTCAACTTCGTGCAACTCACATATTAACTCTCCAATGCTAGAAGACAAACTCAAATCCCCTTCTTCAGTAATCTCTGAAGCAATTTCTTCATCATTTTCAAAAAGATGATTTACATAAACCTTACTAGCACCTTCTTCATACAAGAGATTGTCAAAAGCTTGAAAAACTTGAGAATTTGAATGCTTTGGTCTCTCAGGACAGCATTCCAAATCATATGTTTCTTGTATGAGATCAAGCTCATCAAGAATTTCTTGAAGCTCCTCTGCTCTTCTTTTGTTTTCTTGCTCCCATGAATATTGAACAACATAAATCTGATTCTCTGCTTCAATTAGAGTCTCATGCACTTCTTGCAACTTTGCTTTGGTAAGCTCATTCCACTCCAAAGCCTTGCTAGCAATATTGGCCACTATGTCTTTGTCGTGAATGATGTGCAAAAGACTAGATTTAATTTCCTCTAAGGAAAATTTAATGGATTTCATATCATCAATAGAAATATAACACACAAATTCTCCCCTAGGCACATCATGAATCAAATGCTCTACTTTCCTATGAATTCTATCAAGTTTTGACAAAGCTTGAATACCATTATCAGCAATGTGTGAACTTGAGCTGCAATCTTCATTTGTTGACTGAGATGATGTAGAACCCCTTTCATGGATAAAGATTTCAAAAATGGTTTGAGTTGTACTCCTTAGCTTGTCTCGCATGTGATGAACACTCTTTATCATTCCATCCATAGTGCCTTCCAATTCCTTAGCTTTTTGCCTTAGCTTGATTTCAGGTGAAGAGAAATCTGTCTTATAACTACTAGAAGCTTCACCTTCCATGTTGTCTTCTACACATGAATCAAAAGAATTGATCAAATCAACTTTGAAGTAGGAAGTGACTTCAGCTTCCTCTTTCTTCTTCTCCTCCTTGACTTGACTTTCAAACTAGCCTTCTCTGGAATTGCGAAGAAGCAAATTGTTGATTGAACACATATCTTCAACTAACCAAACTTCTCCTTCATTTGGATCTGCATTTATGGCCTCTTCATGCATCTCCATTTCAACTTTTGTTTCCAAAAGTTCTTTCTTGGAATCTTCAACATGAGGCTTCCTAACACAAGTCAACTCATTGTTCTCCTTTGTAGAAAACAAGAGTACCTCACTAGTCTTCAAGGCTTCCACTAATACATTACATTCTTCTACAGAATGCTTGGGTAAGTGCAAATTTGCGGATACCCCTTGAAATTTTGCAATGTCTTCAAAGGGATTCCAACTTTCAACCTCCTCTTCAGCTTCAGAAATCTCTTCTCTATTTTCAACAGTCTTCTTCAAAAATGGTTTCAATTTATCTTCACATTGATTGAAAATTTCTTTAACTAACAAATCAGTAGTGGGATAAATCTGCTCTTCATGTTTGTAAGCATCCAAGAGAAGAGTTTGGACACTTTCAGGAAGACTATCAGCTTCTTTAATTGTAGAGATTAGAACATTCATGACAGCTGCAAGCATATTCTCTTCTTGCTCACTCCAGGTCGATGTGAAAAGATAATTAAACAAGTGATAAATCTGATTCTCCATCTCCAATTCTATCAATAAGATGCAAGCACTAACTTCAGAAAATGTTTTTAAAACAGTTGCTCTTCTTGGAAACAAGCTACTACTAGTTTCATCCAAATATTGAAAACTTTCCACTATCATATTCAATATGATCTTCATATTTTTGTGATCATAGGGCAACTGGGGAATTACAATTCTTATTATCTCCATGAAACAAGAAGAAATCAATAGCTTGGTTTCTTCATCAGGATGCCCCAACCAATAGGGCTGATTCAAGGAATTCACTGCAGGAGCTAGTGCCAACTCCATTTTCTTTGAAGGTGATGGCTTCACTTGTCTCAAACATTGCTCTAACAAATGAAGAATGTTCTCTTCATTTTCTCTAGACTAAAATTCTTTTTCAAGCCTCTTTCCAGCCATATACAGTGCCTTTTCCATACCCATCTCTTCATCAGTAGTCATGCCTTAATCTGACAACTTGGTTTCTCAAATCTTAAAGAAACTGTGCCAACATCTAGAAACCACAAGGAGCTGAACTAGAATTTGTTCTGACTTTGGGTGTAGTACCAGAGATCACTGTAACTCATCTGCCACATGAAGCATTGATCCACAGGATGGTAGGATCTTCTGCTCTGATACCACTGAAATATGCCCCTTAAAATTTTCTAGATTTTCAATAACAAATACAATGTAACCAAGCACCCGTTAAGGTTAGTTTAACCCAAAAAGTTGCGTGAAAGAACTCTAACCAAGAATGCACCCTAAAACCACTTAAGGAGGAGGGGCGGGCATATGGTCAGAGGATCCCTAGGATCTACTGAATCAAAGATTACAAAGATTAACACTGAAAGAGAGAGACTAAACTCAACACCAAGAATGTGCACTCAAGATCCTTTAACAGGCGAGGTGCTAACATATGGTGGAGTGATAATTGTTGAATTGAAAGTACTTAGGCGGATAACCGGCCATAAGAGAATTTCCACACTACCACCAAACAGTGGGGGGAAAAGACTACAATTAAAACACTTCATCTGTTGTGGCAGGCATCCACTTAAGAGTGGGGATTCACCACTTGACAGTGGGTATAAGAAGAGAATTAGTAAGTTCTTTTTTCCACATTGGTGGTAAACCATCCAGGGGTTACAATGTGATAATTAAACATGAATAAGCAGCAACTAAATAGGTTGAAATAGTACTACTATTATCAGCTTTACAAAATGAGAAAGAGTTGCAAATTACATGAGGATTACAAAAGTTTTGAAGCACAAAGAAGTTGGATGATCCCACATTAGATAACTATCCAACTTATTGAAGAAAGAACTGAAAACTCAAACTGAAGCAAGTCTGATATAAAAATCTGCAAACTGAAAATGAATTACCAGCAAACTGTAGCACACCAAATTGTTCATAACTCCATCCTATCTTCACCAATTGACATGGAATCAATTGCAGCAACTTCTAGGAGTAAAGGCGCCACTGTTCAAACACATAAATTGCACCAAAGCCTCCATATTTATTAATGCACGCATCCCAATATCATTATGGAAATGTACGACCTTCAAGAGGGGGAATTTTCTCTTTAAAAATCATAAACACATTAATAAAATTTGAAACCTCTTGGAGAGGGTCGCCCAAGGCTTAGAATCATATAGATAAAATACCCATATGGGAATAGAATTTACCCAAGGAGCTGCAATCAAAAACGTCCTTCAACCATGACTAAACCAGCAAGCTCCAAACTTAAAATACATCAAAATTCTTCTACAATGAAGCTCAATATGCACTTCTGAATGAATCACACTCCCAAACCACCATCTAGGGAACCATAGTTTTAGGCCCAAAGAATGGAGTAAATTTTCTAAGCTTTCCCTTAGCTGGATTCTAGATTTCAAACCAACAGCATAACTTTACAATATTTCAAAAGATAATCAGCTCTTCAAACAGCAGCAATATATAAGTTTCAATTGGAAAATGAAGCAACAAGAGACTCTTCAAATTCCAAGAAGTTGAATCACTTCAACTTCCAAAAGGGATGCCCCTTTAAGTATTTCACTTTTTTTGAAATAATAAAATATTAATCAACCTCTTTTAGGCATCCAACTTCACTTTGCAACAATAAAGCATTTAATAATTCATTAAATGCACCATTGACCCCTTAATGACCCCCTTTTTAAAACAACATGAAGTGATCATTCCTAGGCGTGGGGGTACAACTGAGAAACATAAAAATGACTAAGTATAAAACTTAATCCATGGAGATAACCAAAGCCAAACTGAAATTGAAGGATAGCAAGATGACTTGAGCTGAATTGCTAATGATGCTACTGCCAAAATTAGACTTATTAAAAATAGCCAACTGCTATAAATAGTAAGTTCACATCAAAACAACATAAAGCCAAACTGAACATTGAACTGCTGCTAGACAGATACTACCAAAAAATAGTGAACTGTTATAAATAGTAAGTCTGCACAACAACCTCAGAACGCCAACTGAGCAATATCTCAAAGAGGAAACCCTAATTTTCTACCTCAACTTAGCCTACAAATTTCTGGAAATAGGCTAAATCCAAAAGAAGAGTGTAGGGCCAAAATGGGGACATTACAGATTCGTCACCCCTAGGACTCTAGGTCACGAAAGAGTCCCAAGGAATGGATTTCCATAAACTACCTCAAGTTGACTTGATAGGTTTGAAGGGATGAAAAACTGAGGCTGAAAAGGAAGGCCAAGCAGCATACCACTTTCCATATGCTAAAACCAAGTGTTTACAGAGTTAGAAGAGCCAGTTATAGAGGTCTTGGTTTGTTTCCCAGACAACTCACTATCTAAGGATGATCACATCATGGATCTTAGACTTTAGCATGATGTTGTAGCATCTAGTACAGAGGGAGGTCGAGAAAGAAAATGAAAAACACTACGAGCCTACTAACTATCTAACTGGTTATGTTTTGTAGTTTGACAGAAAGTACAAAAAATGTAGAAAACAAAACACTTGAAAGGAAACTATTAGAAATGAACTACTCTAGGAATTATGAAGAGAGTAGAGAAGATGGTACTATGCTTCTTATGACTCGATTCTTCTATTAGCTCCACTTGAACATGCCTACACACATAGAAACAAGAAAATGTTGGGTTGTGTTTGAGGTATGTGTCAATTAGACCCTCATTTTGGTGTTCCCACCTCCATAGACATCCAAGATGCCACAAGATATGGAAATGGATAAAGAAAGTAGAAAGGAAGTAGTGCAACTAGATAGAAAACAAAGATAAATAAAATGCTATCCAATAAGCACGATGATGCAACCAAATAGAAAGACACAAAGTTACCTTACCAACTACGAGTTCTCAAGGTCAATAGCGGAAGGAATAGAGTGACACCACCACATAGAGAAAGTGAAGATTGACAATCCTACAATGAGAGTGGTGTTGCAATGAGAGTATGTTGTTGGAGCCAAAATGAGGAGCCTGCAACAAGAAGAACAATGGTGTAGAGTGAAGCAAGAGTGTGAGAAATGAGAGAATGAGAGAATGAAGTGTTAAAATGTGAGAGAGAGCATGCAAGAATGAAGGAATTGGAATGAATTGAGTTTGAATTGGAAAAATAGAGGCAAGAGATCAAATTTCATCGATCAAGGGAGGTAGGGAACATTACTCTTTACAGTCAATAGAAATGTAACATTTTTGTAGATCCCAAGGGCCGTAATCTTGTCAGGATGGTAGCACAGTGCGCGGACGTCCGTGCGGTGCACATGTTTCCCCGACAAAAAATCCTCCACTGACGCAAAAAGACGTGGCCAGGTGGAAGGGACAAGGTGGTGGTAGTGGATTTTGCATCATCAAGTTTATATTGTCTAAGGTAGGGGAAATTAAATGGGGAATTTGCCTAGGGTGCAAATTTACACCATTACATACACTAATAGATAGTATTTAGCATTGTATGTGAGATAAAAATAACACAATTGGAAATATATGATATATACAAAAATTATAATTAACTAGTATAAGTAATCAAGATTGTTTTTAAATATTGTTATTTCAAATATATAATATATCCAAATTATAATTATTTGATATAAATAATTTAATTGTTAAAAACATATAAAATTTTGCTTGAAAAATAATTATGTGGGATGAATATAATCAATAAATTTATCATGATGATATCTCCATTTGTAAATGAATCAACTTAAGGAGTTCTTTGTTTTCAGCAAGTAGTAATTTTTGAGTGTTGAAGTATGTGGTACAAATCTTTGAACCTAGATGAGACTCCTCTCATGAATTTTAGGGCAAGAATGTGTAATGAACAATATCTTATAAAATTAAGATGCATTATAAGAGTAAGTGCTTTAATATAAATGTATCATAATGTAACAAAATATTGTTGGGATTAAGAAACTAGGAAGCATGAGATTAAAAAGTGTATTTAAGTATTATTAAAATTATGAGAAAGGAGAATGTTATTTTGTAAAACCTAAAATAATTGATATGCATTTTACTTTAATAAATATCTCTGATTACATTTAGTGGATAATGATGGAGGATGAAGGACTTTAGCATAGGCTAGCTCACCATTTGTGCATTTGAAAAAATATATATTTTAATTTATTATTATGTTTAGTAATCCTTAACTTATAACATGCGCCTAGTGACTAGATGTCAAAGTGTACATATTAGTTTCTAAATATTTATTATGTCATGTTGATTAATAAAAAATATGCATGTCTTTATGGAATATGTAGGCTTGGTTTCTTTAGTGTAGAATATGTTTTTGGTATTAATAATAAGATTAAAATAATTTCTTTAGTATCCATCTTGCTTTCTCATTAATAATATTGAGCATGCAATAAGTAAGATAAAGGATATAAGTAGTATGTAATATACGCAATGGTCAAAGTCTAGTTTTTGGCATTAAGAATGGGTTGACATTAATTTTTTTATTATTAAAAATTGTTTGAAGTCATTTTTTCATCATGTAACTCCTTTTGTAATGTATCGTATTCAATATGCAATTTATTAGATGAAATATGTACAAGTAATATAATTCATATGTACATTACAAGTGAAATTTATAGGGTTGAATGTGCTACCTAAAAGGTTGACATTATTCAAGTACCATTATGAATCATTAGTTTTTGTGTAGGTTTTATTTTTTCAAAAATACTACAATTATGATTTGCTAATGCATTGCCTCTCTTTGGAATTTTTATTAGTTTAGTTCTTGTGATGATCTTGTAAGTTTTTCTTCGTGTGAACCAATATTGGATAGACTTTCATCTAAGGCTCAAACAAGAAGCAACTTAACATTTAAATAGGCTTCAAACTCAATTAGAATATATTATGAGAAAATGATTGGATTTTCTATTAAATTGTTTCCATTTTATTCTTGTATTATTAGAAAGGAAATGTACTCTTCCTTATTTTTATAAGTGGGAGAGTTTGAAGATGATAAAAGCATAATTCTAGCTTAGGAATAGAAATCATGAGATTCTAATTGTTCTAATTCACTTGATTTATAGGACATGCAATGCACTTCTTAGCATCAAATTCCTAGTTGCAATTACAAATGCATGTATTAGAATGTTTTGGCTTGAGATTGTTGCCTCCAAGAAGAGAAGGGAGAAGTAATAATCAAAGAAAAATTTACAATGTTAAACATTGGTGATATACCCAAACATCCCAATAGCTCCACTTTCTATGCATTTCCTAAAGAAATAAATGGTTACTTAAATTTACTTTTGGTGTCATTCATTCGTCTATTACCATCACCAACACCACTACCAATACCATTTGTATGCTTTAGCTATAACTGAAACCATGGATTTAAAGACATGTGCACCTATAACTAAGGTTAGGGATTTGAAGATGCATACATTCATAATTGAGACCAAGGATTTGTAGACCTATTGAAATTTGCTTTTATTTTTGAGTATTTTTTGGCTCACTTGAGATATATTTGTTGGGGCTTTATTTTAACTAATTTTAATTTTTTTAAATAGAAATACATAGATTCTGGTCATATTGTTTGCCTAATTATCTCTTTTATAGTTTCATATCCTCCAAAGATGTCAAGTGCAATTTGTGGAACTGGCAATGGACCTCCAAAACATAATGTCATATTTTGGAAATGCATAGTCTATTGGCTCCCAAACCTATATTCAGTAGTTTTTGAAGATTTGTGAGATGTTATGTCCAAATCTATTGGAGGGTTGGACAGTGAATGAGATTGATCATGATATCAATCTCCCCTATGCTTTTGGCCCTACAAAACCAAGGTGGGTGTTGCTTTTCGCAATACATTACAAATTTATACAACAATTAGACTATACTATCAAGTAGGTACAAATTTTCATACATTATAACAAGGATAGTGTCAAAACCACTAGGAAAGAACAGGATGACATTGACAACCAAATATTTCTCTTCGAGGCCCAACACACCACCTACATCCACCAGTATGGATAGGAGAACATTGAAGGCTTGAAGGGAAGAACTAGAATGTATCCTTCTCTATATGGAGGTTATGGAACTAGTGGGCCTCAATAATGGAAGGAATGAAAATGGGTAATCCCCACTGTTCAAGTGAATGCATTGTTCTCCATTTGAAGGCCTTATATCAGTCTAATCCTACTTTCAAGTCTCCAATGGAATGGACCAATCTCCTTCCAATTCCACCCATTCTTAGAAGAGTTCTCTCTCTCTCCCTCTAAATTCATAAATCTTAAGACAAGATAACCTTGAATAACCCCAAATATTCTAGGGCACCAGTGTAATTGACTTATAAGAATATTGGAAAAGAATTAAATTTTATGAATGGATCATATATCTAAGTATGATTTCCTTTGAACTCATGATCACTTTTTATTGCAAAATTCTAAAGATAACTAAGCGGTTGGGTTTTGAATCCTAATTATCTCCTCTTAATCATCTTGTATCAAAAAATATGCTACTTTTGATCACCTACAATACCTTGGGGTGCCAACATTCTTTGGAGATTTTGTTTGAGATCAAGTGATGTATAAGATCAATGTCACACAATATATCTCTCCATCCATACAATTACTCTTCCTTCGATGACCATTTTTCTCTAAGACCTTTGTCACCTTGCTCATATGGGTTGTATATCTTGCATCAAGGAATACCTTCATTTCCTTGATAAAATTGCCAAGTCTTGACTACAATTTAGCAACCTACCAAACTCAACATTGCACAAAACTAGATCCACCTTATCTACTTGTGTAATGGATGTGACTCAATCTGGTGCAATACTACAAAATTCAACTATATAGTCACCTAATGATTTCACTTTATCACCACCATCTAGTATTTGAGGTAGCATACACTCCTTGAGGGCCTTTAAAATATTTAACTTATCTTTACCATCATATCAAATCTACTTTAGAAAGTAGAGATGCCATTTAAGTTCCCTGTAACCTCATGAGTACTTAAGATCTCTATTGGAGTGCTAGGACCAATTCTTGCATTATTATGCACATTACCTATAGTCTCTATATGTGGAATCCACATACTCAAGATCTCCCTCAAAGATGCCTCATTGCTGACATGGTTAATGGGAGATTTTATCAAATTGTTATAACAAGCCAAAGCGTCATCAAATTTATGCAAAATGCAAGGAACATGATGATTTAAAAGGTTATTGATTAAATCAATAGTATTTTTCTTTTGCTTCTATTTTTATTTTTGCTTTGCATTTTGAATTTGCTTCAACTTCTATTTCATGTCTACAATATCAACATGAAGTATCTTTTCCTACAAAGATGTATCTCTTGAATTGAAAGTAGGAGTAGTAGGTCTTGATTGAATGCTTTTAGGAGGAGGAATAATTTTTTTTACCATATTATAGTCTTGTAGCAACTTAATGCAATCTACCTATAATTTATCAAAAAAATCTTGTAATTTCTTTGTTGCAGCCTCACTAAATAGTGGTGTGCTTACTACCAACACTAAGTTGAGTGGCAGTTGTGTCATTTAATCTTCTTAGAATTATATTGCATGTAAGATCATTTATATCTCTATCCACCTTAGGTTTATTATTCTTAGGGGCTACTAGCCATTTAAATAGTGTTGTGTCACTCAAGGATGCTACTTGAGTGGCGATTGTGTTATTTAATCTTCTTAAAATCAGATTGTGTGTAAGCTCTTTTATATCTCTAGCCACCTTAGGTTTATTATGTTTAGGGGATATTGGTCATATTGCTAATATTTTTAATGTGGTACTAAAACTTGACCCAAAGTATAATTCCTTAGCGTGTTCCTCAAATTCCAAGACATCTTTATTATATTTTCTTCTTACTATATCCATGGCTATAGCATAAGCTATATCCCACCCTAGTAAAATTAAGCACCCACTTCTTTGTATAACCACCTTCCCTCCTCTAGGGTGATGTTGTTGACATCAAAATCTATGTCCTTTATGACATTCTAAGCTACTTTCTTAATTTCATCCTCTCCAATTTGTCCCCTTTCTACATTCATTCTTTGCAAAAAGGATTCTTAATTTTTATTTAATAGGAGAGCTTTGAACTCATTGGATTTGATGAAATCATTATAAGATAAGAATTATTCACATGCTAAATCCCTTGAATCATGTACAACTTTAACCCTTTCTTCCAAATATAGTAGTGCCTTTTATGGAGTGATCCCAACCATTTAAGTGTTTGAGGTGAGGCAATTTAGCTTGTTGGATCTCCAAGATGTCAACTCTATTCTCTCCAAATTCCTTAGTAATTGGTTAATCAACTAGAGGTTGAACTCCTTCATGTTGTATAGATCCTTCTTGAGGAATATTATCTCTTATTTCTACAATGGGTACCATTGGTGGCTAGCTTACAAATTTCTCAACTTTTTGTATTTCTTTATGTTGTGAAATGGAGGGAAATGGGTGTTCTTTCTATTAAAGTGGGGGTTCACCAATAATTTACTATAAATATAAAGGGAAAAATGGGGTATAATGCACCTATCTCCCTCTATCTAATTAGGAAAAAGAGATCCCTTAAGCCAAGGTTGACATTTAGCCCTTAGGTGAGTCAACCTTGAAGGAGATCTTGTTGTTTTCCTTATGATCTAGGATGAGATAGATTTGTTGAAGCAACACTTTTAGGAGAAAGACTAAAACTAGTAAATAAACCCAAAAATGTAAAGTAACACTTGAAATCAAAAGATTAAATCTTAATCTAACAGAACCTACAAATTTTTGGAAGATCTGAGAAGGTTAAGTATTTTTGCACTTGTCATAAAAATGTTGATGTTGAGTGTCCTTTGGGACTCATTCGCCCAAGGGTGAATGGGTCCAGCTACATGGGTTGAAAAAATTCTTTCCCAATCCTCTAGTCCTATGTCTGCACTCCTAATTCCTTTGGGTTTCATAGTCAGAAATTCAAAAATAAATTATGAAAGTGAGTTTTCGTGGTTTGATGACAACTTTGACAATTTTTGCAACTTTGAAAACTTTTCCAATTTTGCTTCTTTGATAGATATTCAATACTTCTTCAACCTAAGATCTACAAAACACACACAAGAGGGGAAAATTGTTTGTTTTTGGTGAATGGGGGTTTGCCTTGGTCAAACCCTGTTTGGGTAATTAAACCTTGAATTGAAATGAAACATGAAAGGAATGATGAATGAACAAGTGCTATGTTGCAACTCACCAAACCCTTGATTTGAAACCATTGAAGGATTGAAACTTAGTAGATCTCTCCAAGGTCTTGATCTTTCATGAATGGCTTGATTGATGATGTGATCTTGATGCTTGAATCTTGACTTGAATGCTTGAAACCTACATCACAATGTTAGCTCCAAAAACATGCATGATGCTTGATAACTTTGACATGATGCTTGAGATCTTGAATGCTGCAACAAATGCTCGAGAAATTTTCTCTTGAACACCTTTGACAATAATCTTTGCTTTAGGAAAATTCACCTCTTTCTTCTAGGATTTGAATTGATAAAAAAACCTTGCTTTTATAGACAATTTTCTAATTTCCCAAAAATTAAACATTACAAGATGACACTTAAAACTTGAATTTAGGACCTTAATACGCCACCAAAAACATGTTTAAAATTTGAATTTGTGATCTTAAGGGGAACCCATTCACCCAAAGGCGAATGGGTCGACCTAAATTATCAGGACCTATTCATTTTGGGGTGTTAAAAATGATAATTGCATTAATTAAATATTGATTTCCCTTTCAGAAATTACAATTAATTAGGCTTGTAAATACAAAATTTAGGAAATTGGAGGCTTAATTAAGCTCAATTAATCAAGGGACCCAAACATAGTGTGAAAAATGTAAAGGGGTACATTTTCCAACACTACATGTTGTTCTCCATAACAAGATTTTGAATAATTGACCTTGCCTTAGTCATTGAGGGTGCAAATCCCAAATTGTCAAGATGATCCAAAAACATCTACATTTTGAGGATAGGATATTTGATTCCAATAAATGCTCCTTTATATCTAGCATCACTAAGCATTCTCTTTCTTTCTCCAAGGTGAATTCTACACCATTTTTCTCTCCTATCTTCAATCTATGCCTTGGTTGTGCAATTTCTAATTAAGTTCTCAACTTAATCAAATTGATGCTCATATGAAAACTTTCCCACTCTTCTTCTAATTTGATCGATGTAATGCTCTGGGTAAAAAAAAAAAAATCTTTCTATTCTCATTCTATACCCCTTTAATTTAGAAATTAAAAATTCTAATCATGTTTTTGAATTAATGATAAAATTAAAAAAAATTCAATGTAGGTGGGAATAATGAGCCCTTTTTGTGTTGCCTCAAGTGAAACTTGTCAAGCTCATTTAGTTTCCACATAATATTAAGACACGATTTTTAAAATATTGTCGTTGATGTCAAAGAAAATGAACAAAGTAGTTGTCATTGATGTCAATAAATGAGATTGTTAGATCGATCCATTGATATTAAATGTATGTTTATCAATATGTAAGACCATGTTTTGACATATATAGTGATTGGTTTGAAGGATATTATGCAACAACTCTATATTAATGTGATATAAATGACTTTATTAAGAGGTGAATTTATTAATATATGGAGTGAGTTAATTAATATATGAAGTAGATATAATGAAAAAGAATAGTGATTATTACTAAAAACATGGAAGTGACTCCTTTGTGATTATTAATGAGCAACGAGTAATAAATGATTAATCAATTGGGAACAATATTAAAGCAATGATTTTATTTATAAGTGAGATCATCCAAGTTTAAATGCTAAAGGATGATATTAGAGGAGTAGAAATGATTAAGGAGAATAAGAGTAACAAAGATAAGCAACATGTTAATCCCATCGATTCAAATAAGAAGCAACAATGATTAAAGCTAGTGATGAAGATATTTACAAAGGCATTACAAAGCAATGATTATCTATTGTGAGAAGGTTGCAAATATTAGACAAATGGAGTGCTTTCATCAATTAATGGAGTCAATTATCTACTAGGTAACGTTTCATAATAAACAAAACCCATGTCCTTATGTGGCTTCTTAACTCCATTTTCTACTTAAATTTTAAGTAGCGGGGATTTTCCCATGGAAATTTAAAATTGTGGAAAAAAGATAATTTAGAATCTTTTCCTATTTTAGTGGAGTAGCTAATGTTTAGGAATTAAAAATAAGTTGAGAAAAAATAGGGGAGCTAAAAATAAGTAGCAATTGCTTATTGTGAAAAATGCTAGGTGGCTTCATAAATTTCCTTCCCTCCTTTCCATTTGCCTTCAATTTTTCCCTCCAAATTTTCTTTACAAAAATTATTAATACTGTTCATTCATGTAAATAAACATACAAAAAATAGGGAAAAATAATATTTAAGATGACTGCTAAAAAATAAGTAGCAAAATTAAATATCCATAGGGCCACCAACTCCACAAATTACTCCTAAAAAAATTGAGTAGTGGCTGGTAAATAAAATAAGCTAAGCAGTTGCATGGGGACCTACCCAAAGAGTTATAGCTATTAAAGACTATTAAAGGTTATGATAAAAACTAGTAAAAAGATAGTGTTGAATAAAGTAAAGATAAATTAAACTTAAATTAAATTTATATGTATATGGATCAACCAAGATTAATGAAAGAGAATAATTAGGAATGCAATGATTATTAGTTAAGGAAAAGTTACATATCATTTATTAATTTGTAATGAAGGGTTGCAAATAAAAGTGAGTCGCCTCCTTTTGTAAAGTGAATTTGTTTGATAGGGTCACCACTCTTGATGAAAATGTATATAGAGATTGTGAGAAGTGTTGAAAGGTGGTGTGAATTTTTTAAAAATCATATATACACTAGTAGGTATATGAGTATGAGTATGTGGATGTAAAAGAAGAAAATATGCATATATAAAAAGATGTGTATGTAGATATAGAAGAGTAGTATATTCAGGTGGAAAAGAGGAATAAATGCATATATAAAAGAGATGTGTATATGCAAATATAATTGAGGAGAAGAAGGTTGGTGCCTCATATTTGTGAGGTTGGTGTTTCATAATATAGGGGTTGGTGTCTATAAATTGGAGAAATTGGATTTTCTTAGGGGTTGGTGCCTCTAGTAGGTTGGTTCCTACAAAATTTATAGAAAGAAGATTAATAAAAGCAATATTTTTTATGTTTTCTCCCACAAGGGTTTCTAAGTAAAATTTTATTGTTATTGTGTTTCTATTATTTGATTTCACATATGTGCTAATTTATGTTAAATCTTATAGTGATTAAATACATTTTAAAAGGTAAAATAATATTGTTATATTGATTCACCCCCCTCTTAGTATAACTATGTGCTCATCAAATCTACCATGTTTGGCACCCACTTTGGCAACGTAGGTTTCTCAACATTTGCCCCTTAAAATATGATGAGTATTATGATTGAATAAAAGAACCAATCACCCCAATTATGATCATAGCCTTCCTCAATCTATCAATCCTTAGCTTTCAAGAAATCTATGACATCATTGAAAATTTTTAACCTTTTATGACCTAATAACTTGAATATTACTTGCAAAACCTATCTTTCAAACAAACCATAATCTGATTTTCGACAATGGGAATCCCATATATGAGTTTATCCTTGAATATGCATAGGATTTCCTTTAGGGTTTTGGAATCTCACTTGCAAAGCTTCATCCCAAATATCTCATCGATTATATAATTGAACATGGTACAATGTGGAGTACCACTTGAAAGAAGGGATCTTATATTTTATCTTAAAAGATACCAATTCCTTATGGATTGCTTCAACAACAAAAGATGAAAAATCAAAATCCCTATTGACATGTTGATGTTAGATAACATTTTCCAACATCAAGTGGACGGGTATCTAAGGCTTGAAATTAATTCCCAGTAATGACATAATGCATAATATTTCATTCTAAACTAATCCCCAAATATATCTTCATTGAAAGGTTCCAATTCACTTTCTACAAATGGCCTTGGACCACCAAAATATTTCTTCCTATGATTTTACAACCATTAGAATCTATAACTAGATATATCCCTTTTGTATTCTATATGTAATGCACCAAAATTATTTTTAATATTTGGCCTAGGATTTAAGTTGAAGACTTCTTTGATTAGTTATTATTCATTGTCGATATTGGTTTACCCTTTGATCATACAATTTTATGGTGTTAGCATTGTATTTTTATAGATAGCATGAATTAAATTGACACTTACAAATACATTAGGGACCACCAACTTTGCTACACCCACCCTCTATATATTGGAATTGTGAAAGTAACATAGCTGAAACAATTCCCATCCTTGGATTGGGATAATTGTGTCCCTAACCAACTCAACTCTATCTTGAATCATTTTAAAGAGAATTTGTGTGCCTTGTACATGGTTTGAACTTTTGGAAAAAATGAGAATTTGACTCAAAATATCCTATTTTAAACATTGCTTCTCCCTACTACCCTGAGATACACTTCAACCCATTATGCAATATGGTATCCCTACTTATCTAAATACCCTAGGCTACAGGGGAATGAATTATGATAACCCAAGGGAGTACCAAATGCCCTTAGAAATAAAAAACCCTAGCAATGAAAACCAATATTAGAACAAAGAGAATTTTTGAAGCATAATCATTTTATCAATGCTTTAATTTCTTTGAAATGGAACTAGTAGCAAAGAGACAATGCAATATATCATGCCTTTCATAAATTCTCATTGGTTTATCTTCTTCATAACCTAAAACTAATATCACATAGCCTCAAATTTAACCTTTAAACTCTTATTCCATCCACCACCTTTCACATTGAATGCTCATACAACCCAAAGTTTGCATGGAAAAAGCTGTGATCCATTTACTCCTTTGAATATCAATCATTGATCATTTGTGAAGAGTTAAATAAATGGAAAATTTTGTCACAAACTTCAACACAAGGTATTTCAAATGATTTTTTATCACCATGCTACAAAGAAGACATGCACTGCAACCACATAATAACACATGTCTTGATTTCCTTGATTCAAAAAAATTACAATGGAACCTCTATCCAATTGGAGAAACTCATGTCATTTGATCCTAATCATTGTAGAAGAAACTTGTTAGAATATTGCATCATTTTAACTTTGATGGGAAGTGCAAGAGATGAAACTGCGTTGGGAGAAAATTATGCACTGCAAATGAGGAATAGTCACATGTTTCTGCTCAATATTTAAAGAAATAATTTAATATTTTCCCATAGGATTAGTACATAAATATAATGTGGGCCTGATTACAAAACCATGTTTGTGGAGAGGTTGTGTGCTACAATGAGGCATTACCACATAACCATTCAAATAATTATATTTAAATTCTTATGATTTGATCAATGAGGCAAAGGATTTAGCCAATGGCTTAGGTGCAAGGGGTGGTCAAACAATGAGGTTGAGTACATTCAAAAATGACTTAAGAAATTTTTCATTGGTTTAACAAGTCATTGACCAATTAGAAATTTAGAGCACAAAGACTTGAGAAACAAAAGCCATAGGGGTTTATCTTTTTGGATAAGACATGCAAGATATGACCATCAAAACCCTAAATATTTTATAAGACTTAACATAGTATAGTCACATTGTGAAATTATCTCTTTTGTAATTTCCTATTCTCCAAAGATGTCAAGTGCACTTTTTGGAAGTGGATATGGACCTCCTTCAAAATATAATGTCATATATTAAAAATTTAGATAGTTAGTAGAATGTCAATAGTTTCACCATATGTTGAGGACCAAATTTATAACATAGAGAAAAATTGTAAAGAGGTGTATATTAGAAATTATTTTACTTTGAGGAGTCAGAAAGTAAGGCTTTCACTTGAGATATATTTTTTCCATAATTATTTTGACTAATTTTAAATGTTTATCAATAGAAATAAATGGATTCTAGTTATATTGTTTGTCTAATTATTTCTTTTATAGTTTCCTATCCTCCAAAGATGTCAAGTGCAATTTGTGGAAGTGGAAATGTACCTCCTTCAAAAAATAGTCATATTTTGGAAATGTAGATAGTCAATAGAATATTGATAGTCTCGCCATGTGTTGAGGATTATGGTTATAACATAGAGTGATATTGTAAAGAGTTGTATACCACAAATGATTTTAGTTTGGAGGATTCATAGGGTAACAAGAGTATTAATATGAATAAAATAAAATAATCTTAAAAAATGTTGAGGGAAATCAACATATGAACAAAAGGAATTTTTTTCGTAATAAAAATATGGATGTAAGTGAACCATTTCAAGGATTTTTTTGATTGATTAGGTGTCAAAATACCTATTTTTTAACAAAGTGGCTAATTAAGAAAAAGACAAAACTTTGAAATAATTTAGGTGTAAGATTTATGGTTATAAATATGGAAGGGATAGGACATGTAGATAAAAGTTGACCCCATAAAAAATATGATACTGTAAGATTTGGTATTAAACACTTTATACCATGCAATGTTTGGCTGAAGAATGAAGCCACCCAAGATCTAGGAACTTCTATGAAAGCACAAGATAGATCAGATATGAGAGAATAATTCTACTCTATCAATTGATGCAAATGATAGAGTACAATGAATTGAGATTACAAAGGGAACCCCTTGGTTATATAGACCAAGGTGAGACATTGGATTACATAAGATTATAATGTATATTAATCTTATGAATTGAGACATAAAGCACGATAATTATCATATGTGTACCCTAAGTAAACTTAAGTAACTAGTGTGAATAGGACCTAAGTGATGAACTAGCTAGGTAAAACACCTCTTTCACACCAATAAATTATGTTATGAAAATAAAATCATTAACAAACAAAAGAATTAGTGATAAGATGAAAATGAAGAATATCTTCATGTCAAGTATGCAATGGAATACTGCATGTACATGTAAAATTTATTGTATGTGGAGGTATAATTTAGGATCTTTTAGGAAAGATGATGGAATCCAAAAAAAGGAGAAAAAATATTTATTTGTGTGTTTATATTCATAGATTCACCATATCCTAAACTATCCTAAATATAAATTTATGATTTTATTGGTATGCCAAATTTTCATAACACATGGTCATTGATAAATAATGGATGGGAGTGGAGCATATTTTCTTGCTGAGGTGAAAAAATAAGAGGTGGAAGAAAAAGTAAAATGATCAATATTTAATGCACTATCTTTAGATGAAGTTGCATAATAGATAATGCTTCTTGAGTTTCTATATATTTATATACTACAAAAATAAATTTTCATTGGCCTCGTCTACTAGTAGTTCATAAGATAATGGAGAACATAACATCTCAAAATCTATTTAAACGAGTTAAAAAAGATTTGAAGGATATTGAAGGTATGGATGACTTATAATTACTAAAAATTTAGTGCATGTTGGGGCAAATGGAACTTCAATGATTCAAGGTAATATGATATAGATAGAAACATCTTGTTTACCATACATGAATTCTATTTATTACATGATCCAAATAATTAGTTTAATATTAAAAAACTAACAATCTAGCTTGCAAGGTAGATTTATATTTTTATCAAAGTTTGAAATAAATTTTGGGATTTCAACAATTTGTTGAGGTTATAAATATACGAAGCGAGTTTCTTAAGGATGGTGATAAGGTTTCCTTTTATAGAACAACACAAAGAGTTCTTGTAGAATATTAATTTTGATGAGAGTAATGCATGAACATCACTACATAATATACAAATATTTTGAGATTATATTTTGGTTAAGTGACATAGATACAATTTTAAATTTATCTATGCTTATCCCCATACTAGAGGAAATGAACATTCTTGTGAAGAAAACCTAAGAAATAAATGTAACATCAAAAATTGTCACCCTTGACAATTTCACACTAGGTTTTGCTCCCCCTATGTGCTTGGACCTTAATTATGCACCTAATTTCTTAATTATGCAAATAATTGTTAGTTGTAAAATATTTATCAGAAAAACAAACATGGGAAATCAAAGTAGGCACTTAATATTTTTCCCCTGACACTTTGGATCCTTGAAAAAGCAAGAATTCTATATAGGGAACATGGAGCCCTAGACTACCTATTTTGGCTTCAAATTTAAATATGTTAGTGTTGGTAATTTACTATTTGAAATTCAATTTTTAATTGTTGGCTATCGATATTTAATTTTCAATAAATTAGTTTAATTTCATATAAATACATAGTATTTTCATAATTTTAAGGGAATAAGAGGGACAAGAAATTTTGGAGAACAAATATTATACTTCAAAAATCAATTCAAGAGCAACTAAGAGCAGAATTATCAAGATTATTGCAACATTTTTTCATTCAAGTTGTTATCTATTGAAATTGCACCCTTATCAAGTTGCAAAACTTGATACTTTAGAGAAACATGGGAACTTTTCCAGGTTGTGGGTCACCTAAAAAATGGAAAAGAAACTCCGGAGAAGGCTGGTTTCCTTTGTGTTATCACCTAACTACTGATCTTTGTAAGGAAAAGGGAGAAGGAGTGCATGAAAATGAAAACTAAACCCTATGGTGATACATCAGAATATTACTTAGACTTGGAAAACTTAGGTCTCATACACTTGTACACAATGACTGAAAAATAACTTGCACAACCTGTTTCATAAAAAAGGCCTTATTGCATAAGTGTTTTATAAAAAAGGCCTTATTGCTTGAGCTTCTAGGAGGAAAAGACTTCACAGCTAAAATCAACTTGCAATTTTGACACAGATTATAACCTGCAAACATCACACTTCTCTGCAAAAAGGTACTAAAGCCATGAGACAAAATTAAGGGAAACAAATACTATCTCACAATAACTTAATCAATCATGTGAAAATACACAATATTGTAGTAACAAGAAGACAAAAATACTCCATTTAGTGATGCCCAAGGTTTGTATTTTATTCCATGTCTAAGTAAGTTACAAAAATTTGCAAAATTCTGCCAAAGGATCCAAATGTCACTAAGTGCAGAAAATGCCAATCAAGAACTCCTTACAAAGAGGCAAAAAATGCCATATATACAACCAAAACTAAAAAGTGTTGGCCTCTGCCCTAAGGTTTACAAAAATGAGTCGGTTCCTGAACACGTCGGCCCTCAAATCTTTTGGAATAAAGTTAATGTTGCATTCAATGTGCATCCCTCGTGTCCATGTCGATGAAGGATCACTCCAGGGATGGCCTTTTAGATCTTTTGTGACCATCGCATTAACTTCTAGCCTCTGTGTCCACCCTTGAACTTCCTTGCAGAGCTGCCTTGAATGTCCTAGAGTATAGTCATTAATATCGATCTACTTTTTCCATTAGACATCACAGCTATTACTGAGACTCGCAGCTCCTTCCCTTTAGACTTTCTTCTTGCTCTAGATCCTTCCGCAAGTTGACCCCCTTGAGAGACATCATCCAACTTTCATGTTAGATCCGAACACCATTGTTCACCGAGCCGATCCATCGCTTTTGATCTCAGAGTAGATCCATGTTGTTTGTGCTATGTTGATCTTCCTCACAAGAATAGTCAATCAGTCAAACTGCCAATGGTTCGCCTCTAGCTTCCTCTGATTGGTTGAACAGACACCACATAAGATTTTTAGGCGGTCAAAAGTCATTCAAACAGAATCACATGTCGGTGAGATGCTAGTCGTGTCTCCTCGATGCGATTATACTCCATAGCAGCAATCAACATAGCTTAGAACTGTCGGCAAGACTTCACATCGAGCTACAAGAGTTATATCGATATCCCAAAAACATCGGCAAGACTATCGCTTTTGGAAAGAGGTAATACCGAAAGCACCTGACAGTAGATACAATTCCATTTAGACCATTGAAAAGAGTCTTGGCAATGCTCAGCACGAACACACCCATCGGCAAGACAAACAAGTCGGCGAGACATCATAGCGATCAAAAATCGTTCGGTCATACTACCACCTTCGGCAAGAGGTCTCACCGAAGTCCACAGTAGACCCATCGCTATCGGAAAGACCATTGCTTGTCGACAAGACCTCATAGCGATCCCCCCAGAGTTATACCACTGTGCTCCTCCATTGGAAAAACATCTGCATTCGGCAAGACATCACTTGGTCGGCAGGAGGTCATAGCGGGTTCCCATTAGTCACACCAAAGAGTTAAAACCATCGGCGAGACATCACGAGTTGGCAAGACATCATAGCGAATGAAAACCCCTCGGCCAGGAGTCTTACCGATATCCATATACCCTTTCGGTGAAACCACAACAAGTCGGGGAGACATCATAGTGATCGTAAATCATTCGGCCAGACTATCGCCTTTGGCAAGATCATTGTTGGTCAGCAAGACATTACACCGAGCCACTAACCTTCAACGAGACCACCAGTCGTCGACAAGACCTTACACCGAAGGCACAAACCTTCGGCAAGACTCCCCTTAGTCGGCAGGAGGTCATAGCGAGCGAGACTTCCTTTCCCCAAGCTCAAACCATTTCGGCAAGAGTCCACCCTTTCGGCGAGACATTACACTGATGGCACCTCCTTTCGATGACACATCCACTGGTCGATGAGACATCATAGCGAAGGTAAAACATTCTCCCCAATGCAGGCCTTGTGAACAATCGTCGGCAAGAGGTCTTCAGTCAGAGAGAGATAGAAAACTTCATGGCGACCAAAATGTCTTGGAGACTTGAGGATTTCAAATGAATATAACACACTGCTAGTCGGCAAGACATTCAGCTGGTCTCATTGACTTCTTCTTTGAGGAGTTTTATGCCAGATCTGACTGAGGCATACTTTCCAACAGACTTCCTTGTGAAATAGCATCAGATGTATGATTTACCCCTTGATGCAGATGTTCCTCCATTTGGCCTTCATGAACACTTGAAAACATAGATTGCCCTGCCTGATTGAGCCCGCAGGTGAAAATCGGGTAACATTTCTGGCGACCTCAACTGGATGTTTGTCTACTAAACATGCAAACTAGTAGCCTAAACTTTTCCATTGGGCATGGAGTTATTAGGAAAAACTCAAAAACAGACTTAGAGTAGCCTTGCACATGGCTGTAACTCATTTGTAACTCATTAGAACACTTGGAAACTTATTGAAAACAAGAAAGCTGTAGAAAGCAAACTATCTAACAGTGTTGGAACAACACTTAGGGAATTGAAAACTTGCAGTGAAACCTACCCTACACTAACCAGCAAGAAACTTGTCAAACAAAACCATTTACAGGATGACTAAAGTAGCTGCCCATTCTTCTCAAAATATTGTGACTGGCATGCTTAAGGACAGCTGAGTAAAAATGGGACACAGGAAGATATTTAACAAGATGATGTACTATTTCTTGAAAGAGGTGAAAAAGTTCACTTACCTCACTAAACAATTCATATGTATTGTCAATCAAAGGAGGATAAGTAAACTGAACATACTCTTGTTTGGTTGTCAGTGCATCTTAGATATCTTCTTTCGTTGTACCTTCATGTATGGGTGCCTCATTGGACTCCATCTGAGCTAAGTACTTGATTGGACAGCCTCTAGAAAGGGAAAAGCTTGAACTTTCATTGTTGGCCTCTTGTTCATGGAATGCCATTTTATCACCTTGCTGGCTAGAAAGATCTAATCCCTGTGGTTGACTTGACGAAAAAATGGAAACCTCCTCAGTATGCTCATGCTTACCCGAATAAACACTAATTCCTTCAATGGGAAATAGTGAAATGACTTCCTCCAATACACTTTCAATCAATATATCAACCTTTGGTTCCTTTATACACCAGAAAGGAAGTTGCTTATAACATTCATCATTACTCAAAGAAAGACATTCCAAATCATTATTTTCTTCTTCAATGAAAGAAGGTAAAAATTCAAATAATGAAGTGGCCTCAATGGGAGAAGGAAAAGGTTTAACTGGTTTAGCAGTCTCAAACTCCTTTGCACAACAAAAAGGAAGCTCTTTCAACCAATCACAATCTTGTAAAATAGGATTATGAGGCCCCTCCTGTTGTTTCAGCAACTCTGCAAGCTGTTGCTCCAGATCATCATGACTATCAACTTCTTCTGGTTCTTTTCCATCCAATGTTGAACAAAACTATTCAATAATAATTGTGCATGCTTCTTCATAAAGCTTGACATTGGCTCTCTCATTCATAACATGCTCAAAGAAATCAAAATCCATACCTTGAAGAAAAGTATCTGGTTCAACTTTAGGCTTTTCTTCCCAGTCTAATGCTCCATTGTCTTGCTGACTATCATCAATCGACAACTACCCAAATTGTTTGATGTCTTCTAGTTGTTCTAAAACTGCAACCTCGCAAGTGCCTTCCACTTGAGGAAGATCTTCAGTCAATTTTGAGCTTTGAGAAGAAGCAATCTGCTTGAAGCTTGGAACTGAAAAAACGTGCTCCTCCAACTTAGCAATTTCATCGTAGTTGTCCATGCTAGATTCACCCTGCCTGAAACTTGGAAGTTTGTACTTTGAGGCCCCCTCTTGTTGTTTCATCTGCTCACCCTTAGCTAAAACTTGTCTAGCCAACAATTCCTTCTCATATATCTGTGCTTCCAACTCCTACTGATGAATGTGAGCTTGAAAGGAAAGCTCCTCTTGTTGCATATTATACTCATTTTCCCTTTTTATGTCTAACATCTGCCTTTGAAACTACAACAACATCTCCTTGACGCTACCCAACTTGGTATCTACATTGTTAGAATTTTGGGACTGACTCGGGAGGCTACAAGGCTGGCTCAAAGTGGAATTAATATGCTACGAGGGGAATTGAGCAGGGGTGGGAGGGTGGAAAGCATGATAGGATTGCTGATAATGCTAGTTGCAATGAGGAGAAAGGCTATTTGGAGACCCATAACTTAAATTTTCATGAAATGGAGGAGAATAACCACTATATTGCTAATAACTAGACATTGCAAGGTAAAATATGAAGCATAAGCAAGTCTAGATAGAAAACCTCCTTAACTGTAGGTACTTGGTCTACTGAAACCAGCTGATATTAAATTGGAGTCGCCATGGTGCTATTTGCATTGCCTCCAAATGCTGATATTATTGAGAAAAACACCAGATTTCTCAATATTTTTGAATTCCTCAATGATGCACTGGTACACAGAGCCGCCATGATATGCTGATGTTAACCTATGAAAGGCCTGAATCTTAATGGTTGCATATAAAAAACTAATAATAGACATGTAATTTTCAAACTGTCTATTCGACAGTCCCACCAGGCATGCCAGAATTGTTATCTACTAAAATTGCACCCTTATCAAGTTGCAGAACTTGATACTTCAGAGAAACATGGGAAATTTTCCAGGTTGTGGGTCACCTAAATAATGGAAAAGAACCTCCGGAGAAGGCCGGTTTCCTTTGTGTTATCACCTAACTACTGATCTTTGTAAGGAAAAGGGAGTGCATGAAAATGAAAACTAAACCCTATGGTGATACATTAGAATATTACTTAGACTTTGAAAACTCAGGTCTCATACACTTGTACACAATGACTAAAAAACAACTTGCACAACCTGTTTTTGTGTGCTTTGCATAAGTGTTTTATAAAAAATGCCTTATTGCTTGAGCTTCTAGGAGGAAAATACTTCACAGCTAAAAACAACTTGCAATTTTGACACAGATTATAACCTGCAAACATCACACTTCTCTACAAAAAGGTACTAAAGCCATGAGACATAATTAAGGGAAACAAATACTATCTCACAATAACTTAATCAATCATGTGAAAATACACAATATTGCAGTAACAAGAAGACAAAAATACTCCATTTAGTGATGCCCAAGGTCTGTACTGTATTCCATGTCTAAGTAAGTTACAAAACTTTGCAAAATTCTGCCAAAGGATCCAAAAGTCACTAAGTTCAAAAAATTCCAATCAAGAACTCCTTACAAAGAGGCAAAAAATGCCATAAATACAACCAAAACTAAAAAGTGTCGGCCTCTTCCCTAAGGTTTACAAAAATGAGTCAGTTCCTGAACATGTCGGCCCTCAGATATTTTGGAATAAAGTTAATGTTGCATTCAATGTGCATCCCCCGTGTCCATGTCGGTGAAGGATTGCTCCAGGGATGGCCTTTTAGATCGTTTGTGACCATCACATTAACTTATGGCCTCCGTGTCCACCCTCGAACTTCCTTGCAGAGCTTCCTTGAATGTCCTAGAGTATATTCATTAATATCGATCTACTTTTTCCAGTAGACATCACAGCTGTTACTGAGACTCGCAGCTCCTTCCCTTTCGTCTTTCTTCTTGCTCTAGATCCTTCTGCAAGTTGACCCCCTTGAGAGACAACATCCAAATTTCATGTTAGATCTAAACACCATTGTTCACCGAGCTGATCCATCACTTTTGATCTCATAGTAGATCCATGTCGTTTGTGCTATGTTTATCTTCCTCACAAGAATAGTCAATCAATCAAACTACCAATGGTTCACCTCTAGCTTCCTCTGATTGGTTGAACATAAACCACATAAGATTTTCAGGCGGTCAAAATTCATTCAAATAGAATCACATTTCAGTAAGATGTTAGTCGTGTCTCCTCGATGCAATTATAATCCACAGTAGCAATCAACATAGCTTAGAACTGTCAGCAAGACTTCACATTGAGCTGCAAGAGTTATATCGATATCCCAAAAACATCAGCAAGAGTTTCGGCGATGCTCAACACGAACACACCCATCGGCAAGACAAACAAGCCGACAAAACATCATAGCGATCAAAAATCATTCGGCTAGACTACCGCCTTCGGCAAGAGGTCTCGCCGAAGTCCATAGTAGACCCATTGCTATCGGCAAGACCATTTCTTGTTGGAAAGACCTCATAGCGATCCCCCAAGAGTTATACCGATGTGCTCCTCCATTAGAAAAAACATCCGCATTCGGCAAGACATCACTTGGTTGGCGGGAGGTCATAATGGGTTCCCATTAGTCACACCAAAGAGTTAAAACCATCAGCGATACATCACAAGTCGGCAAGACATCATAGCGAATGAAAACCCCTCGGCCAGGGGTCTTACCGATATCCATATACCCTTTCGGAAAAACCACAACAAGTCGGGGAGACGTCATAGTGATCGCAAATCATTCAGCTAGACTATTGCCTTCGGCAAGACCATCGTTGGTCGATAAGATGTTACACCGAGCCACTAACCTTCAACGAGACCACAGTCATCAGCAAGACCTTACACCAAAGGCACAAACCTTTGGTGAGACTCCCCTTAGTCGGTAGGAGGTCATAGCTAGCGAGACTTCCTTTCCCCGAGCTCAAACCATTTCAGCAAGAGTCCACCCTTTCGGCAAGACATTACACTGATGGCACTTCCTTTCGGCGAGACATCATAGCGAAGGTAAACCTTTCTCCTCGACACTAGCCTTGTGAACAATCGTCGACGAGAGGTCTTTAGTCAGAGAGAGATAGAAAACTTCATGGTGACCAAAATGTCTTGGTGACCTGAGGATTTCAAATGAATATAACACACTACTAGTCGGCAAGACAATCAGTTGGTCTCAGCGACTTCTTCTTTGAGGAGTTTTATGCCAGATCTCGACTGAGGCATACTTTCCAACATACTTCCTTGTGAAATAGCATCAGATGTATGATTTACCCCTTGATGCAAATGTTCCTCCATTTGGCCTTCATGAACACTTGAAGACATAGATTGCCTTGCCTGATTGAGCCTGTAGGTGAAAATCAGGTAACACAAGCATCATGTCAAGCTTTATGTGAGTTTTGTTCATTTTTTACATGCATTTCAATTTTGAGCATGAACACTTGTAGGTCTTCAAATCAAATCAAATCAAGAAACAATGAATCATTGAAGGTGATGAGCTTGACTTCAGTCTACCAGGGAGATCAAATTTGAGTGGTAAGTTACAGAAAAGTGTTAATTCATTACTTGTTTATCATTTAGCCTCTATCCCTCAAAAGGATAAGCTATCTTTTATCATCAACTTTTCCATTGTGGAGGTAGAAATACCAACACGGGGTTTGAATTAGGAAATCTCCTGTATGATACAACCCTTCCCCTCTTTTCATGTGTGTAGGTTACATATCTGAAGTGAATTGGAGGAAGATTGAAGGCAATTTTTTCATTCATGCATCAAAACCCTACAAGTTGACAACTCGCAAAATCTATAATTTCTCATCAATGGATGAATTTTCGACAACCAAACTCAAAAGAAAAAAGTTATAGACTAGAGACCTCAAGCCTACGAAACCAATTTTTAGGAACCAGGTCCACAGTCTAGGGTATCCTTGCACCCTAGACCAACTAGATTCAACCCAAATTTAAATTCTAGGTTCTTTTGTGTCTTCCTTCTTTATTTTTGGATTATAATTTTGTCTGTTTGTTTCCAGTTTATCATAATTCATAACAAAACACAACATTTTCATGATTTTCATAGTTACATCATTGTATCATATCAAAAATCACACCAAACATACACACACAAACATACAAATCCAAATCTAGGGATAATTTTTTCACTTTTTAAGTTGTAAGTTAATCACATATCCTTCTGATTTGGATTTTTCATGTCCACATGTTCTTGGTGAAGGTGTGATCTTAGTGATCTAGATATTAGACCTAGGACCTCCTTTTCCAACTAAACATTTTGGTGAACTTGACTGATTTACATTATATACCTTCTGAAATCTGAAACATGTCATCCTAGATTTGAGTTTAATCATAGTTTGTTTGTATTTATCATTCAGGAATACATCATTTCATGAAAAAGTATTTAAAAAATAAAAAAATTGCATAACATTTTTGCATTCAAATTTCAAATAGGGTTAGTTTCAGCCATCATAAGTTAGATCCACATCATAATTGCATTTACAAATGTACATTATATCATATTAGATTTGAAATCAAAATTGAAAGCACTCAAAGCATTTATTTAGACATGTACATATAGTGAAAAAGTATATTGTTATTGTTGCAAAAAGACACCAAACTTTTTATTTCCAAATTTCACAAGTTAGGATCGCTGAATTTCTACATTTTAAAATTTGAAAATTGCATTTATTGTATTTATTGGTTGAACATTTTGAAAATTGCTTGCATGATCACATTTCACATTTTAAAATCATAAATCTATAAAATTTGGTAGATTTATTTACTATCAAACCTACATAGTCACAAAGTAAAATACTTAAACACTATAGCACACATTAGAATTTTGAAATTTGCAAAATAACTTGGTGGTCTGGGACACACCATGCCCTTGACCAGGCTATTTTGGTTCAAAATTTTATGACATAAGCCTCCCAAGATCCTTTTTCTAGATCCGCTTTCATTTTTTTGTTCACTATGTGGTCACAACTTGAACTTCAAGGAATATATTGAACTATAACACATTGTCATGATGGCTGAATTATTTGGTAAAATGTTATCCTCTTTAAAATCTTTGATTGATGTTTCATGTTGTGTATTTGGTGGTGATTCTTTGTTGCATAATGAGACCCATGTTCCTCTATCTCCTAAAGCATATCTTCCCACTGAGGATATCTTAAGGAGAAAAGAAGCAATCATGGATGAGTTGTTAAATACTACAATACCTAACCTTGAAGCAAATAATTCCCTTTATCCTTTACTAGTATTTCCTACTCATAATCCTCAAGAACGATGAAGACATGATACCAACATTGGATATGTTTTATAATTCTCATAGAGAAAGTACTGTACAAGTCATACCTCGCCCATTACACATGAGAAACCTTGCTAATAACAACCATGATGAGCCTAGAAACAAACCTCCATCTTATGAAAACAAATTCACCGATACACCCATTAGCTGGGAACAATGCTATGGACAAGGGTTTAAGATATTGACTAAATAAGGTTGTGATATAAATAATGAAAATGAAATCCACACCCTTCTAGAACAAATACCATCTGATCATATAAAAGGTATTGGTTATCAATGTCCTCCACCTTTACATACAAAATTTACTCCATCCTCTAAACCACGCAAACCACAATGGTCTTATTAGAAAAGGTTTATTACCTGCCCCACATCCCTTGTCTAAAATTGAATGTACTTTGTGTATAATTTTACAATTGGGATTCATTACATTACCTCTAATGCAAGAAAGAAGAGATGTTCAATGTAAGAATTAAAATTCATATTTTTGTGCATATCATAGATTGTTTGGTCATGCTACTGATGAATTTCGTACTTTAAAGAATAAATTAGAAAATTTAGATCCTAACAAAGATAGATTTGATAAGATAATAGATTAAAGAACTTTGGCTTTGCTCCTTGCTATATGGTATTTGTAGTATCACATGATGCTCATTACCATGCATGGGGGGACAAGTTTAATTTCATGTAATCATATTTCATCATGCAAGGAGAAATGTGATATCATCCATATAGGCTCACCTTCGTCCTTACACTTGGGTGGCAAGATTAGATAGCTTTGTGTTAGGTGTATTCCTTAGTATAAGGGATCCCTTTATTATATCCTTAAAATATTAGTGTATAAAGTACACTAATAGTTTAAGGGGGGTCATATTACCCTTGTGTAAGGCCTAACTAATGTCTAGTCAACTTGGTGTTAGATACATAATTCAAAGGAGGGCTTCCTAGCTAAACAGTCCACTAAACCCTTGCTAAGGCTTCATTTAATTATCAACTAGGTCTTCGTAAGATTTTGATGATGTTGTCATTGTATGTGCATTCATAGAATCTACATGGCCTATATCATCAAGTATAGGTGGTTTTCACATGTGCAAGAAAATAGTAAAGATTGGAAAAGGAAAATAAAGCATAAACTACAAAACAAGTGAAATAACTTAATCTGCTACTGATGTTGTGAGTACCTTTAGCTTACCACTATAACTAATAATTGCTAATATGAACTTTACAACTTCATTAACACTGCTTATTCTTAATCCTAAATACTTTACTTACTCTGGAGGATGACTCAAAGACTCAATACAAAAGGTGAATCATAAAACAAGATATCATTCACATGTGTGTAATGAAGAATCTATTGAAATGAATGCAATAATATGAACATTTATTCTAACAACGAAAATTAAAGGTGGGTGAACAGTACCTTGAGTGGCCCTTACTCAAGTTGTTCCCACAGGATAAACCAGATATACGCTACTTTAATCAACTAAACATAATGGTAAAATTGAACATCTTCATTATATATAACTCAACTCTCACAACATGACAAGAATATTCATAGATCTTTCATTCATGAGTGCATATCTATTACAATTGATAACATAAAACTAACAATGCAAGATTGTCTACCGAAAAATAATACTAGAATTAGCAAAGACACATGTATTCTAATTAGATTTTCTCCTCAACCACTGATCCAACTATATAGGTTTGGGAGGATTTTTATTTACATAAGGACTGAAAACCAAAATTAAATGAAAGTTTCCAAGTTCTCCTTCAGAATAGAGAGAGATAAAGTCTTTTCAGTAAAAACTATAACTAAAACAAATAGAAGAAGAAAACTAGGTTTGCAACTTTGCTTTAACAACGTGGAAGAGATGTTCTCTACACAAATAGTCACGAAAATTTCCTTATTCATCACAAACTCCTTTGTCTTTCCATCATCTTATTGAATGCTCTAATGACTCCCAATCAATTACTCCAATGATCGCCTTCATCACTTTTTGCAACTGTCATGTGCCCAATCGTTCTGGAATCTCCCCTATTTATCGGCCTAAAATCCATTGGCTACGGGTTGAGTTATCCAGTTGTTGTGGGTTGCTATTCTTGCTACAAGGAGTCAATTATCATTGAAAGCATACATACTATTAACAATCATGAATTAAAAACATATTTAAACTGAAATTTATACACATTCACACATTCATTCATACAAATATCAACATATTATAATCATATTTCCACTTATCAAAGTCTAGTTTGGATGGCATAGAAGATATAAAAGGTATACAAGTTCAGGAATGTGTATGAAATAATCAGCTTAAAGTGTTTGAAAGATATGGAATAAATAAGAGAAAAATATATATTAATCAGGCTCTTCATTCCTCTCAGCTAAGCAATTGCTTGTCCTCAAGAGACATTTGGGTCATGACTCAGGTTGTACTACAAACTGATCTCCCTAAAGTCTGCAATAACATCAAATCCCTTAACTTGTCTCAAATAATATCCCTTTTGACATGAAATATTTTCTAGCCTCAGATTCTCTGATGTTTGTATTTCATCTTGGTTCCTCCCTGTCCAATGTGACACTGGGTAGAGAAGGAGAGGTGGATGAATTATCAAAGGAAACCATATAAGTCCATTATCCCTGGCAATGTCTATATACTTGTGAGACCTTCTGATAATGGCTATAAAATTGTATAGGGAGTGAGGTTTCTTTTTCTTTAATCCAAGGGTTAATTCCTCCCATCTCTTCTTTACAAACTGGAAGGTGTGATCAATAGGCCCTATAACTAGTTGCTTCATCCTCATGTAGTCACATTCCCTTACATTCATTATTTTCCTTCCTACACCTTTATAAGTCAAGAGCTCTAACCATTCATCAATAACTACATTGGGATCTTTTGATTCTTTCCTCAATTACAGAGCAACAAATTCCTCCTTTTCAATATATTCTTGTAAGATCTCACCCCTTTGTTGTTCATTCTTGATATAAGAGGCCGGTGCTTTAATTTGTAAGTCCCCCACAAAAATTAGAGGATTCTATTATGTTTGATTTGAGAGCACAAGATTATGCAATTAAAACCCACATAATTGATCTTGCATAAATGATGTAGAGTCAAAGAAAGTTTCTTAAAAAAATTTATATTCATTGATATTGGAAAATCACTAATTAGCTGCCTAAATTGAAAACACAAGTATTTTTCTTGCAGAAATAGTGCATAAACTCTTGCAGGAGGTATGTACTTTAGAATTTGCATAGCCTTGTCTACTACTTCTTCAATCTTCACTTTCAACCTTTTTATTTCTACATCTTGTTGCTCAAGTGTCCTAGTGTGTTTTGACATCAACTTGGCTTTTTATTTTTCCCATTCCTTCTTCTTCTTAAAGAACTCTTGGGTTCTTCTCCACAATTACACAACTAAGGTCACTACAGATGGCCCAAAGGGAACTGAAAGTGAATGAATTAGAGCTTGGGGTACTAATTTTTTGTTTTCTACTTCTAGGATAGCTTGAGATGTGCCAATTCATCCAACCTAGACCCATTCTCATATTTACAAAGTTTTTCCTCCAACTCTTCAATTCTTTTGTCCCTCTCACTTTCTCTTTGCTGGTGTGTTTTCAATAAACCCTCCAATTGCTTAATCGTTTCCATAGCCTCTTGTAATTCCTTACCAATATCCTGTTTCTCAACAAAAACTTCATCTCTTTCCAAAAAATAGTCATTCCTTTCACTCATATATTCATTACCCTCCGAATCAGGGCTCTTTGGGGTTCTTTTTCTTGTTTTCTTTGCAATAAAAGCATCCTTTGAATCAGATTCAGAGGTTGTTTTAAAATTCCATGTATGTGTATTAGGCACATTTTCATTACCAGGGGAATTCCCCTCCAATTTTGAGTCAATCTCAACCATAACAACATCTCCCTCCTTTTTCTTTTTGACTGACCCTCTCATAACACCTTTCCTCTTAAGGCGATGTGACTGCCTCTTAGGCTATGTGAATTTCTTCTGCCCTCTTGTAAGAGTAGAAGAAGATTCACCTTTCCTTTTCTTGGTTCTTGGTGTTTTGCCAAAGGTAGGGATTTCTTTGGTATCTCCTATTGTGAGTTGCTCAGAGGCTGTAGGTTGAGTGTCATGCAGGCTCTGCTCCTCTGGCTCTCCTATGCTATGAGTAGGTGACGCAACAAGGGAGCCAAAGGGCATTTCACTATCTAATACAATAGGTTCTTTTTCTGGGACAAAAATTTC
Source organism: Sequoia sempervirens (assembly GCA_007258455.2). Taxonomy (NCBI): domain Eukaryota; kingdom Viridiplantae; phylum Streptophyta; class Pinopsida; order Cupressales; family Cupressaceae; genus Sequoia; species Sequoia sempervirens. The sequence continues at coordinate 231,703 of VDFB02056352.1, forward strand.
TTCAAGGATGGTATTGATATGATTGCAATTTAGGAAACTCTCCCATGAAACATGTGGAAACTAAACTCTCAAACTTCCATTTATTAGTAATGTGACTAAGTAGAAATATGACAATGTTTTGTTATTCCTTTTACTTTTGTACTCACAACTCATTCTTTTCAACAAATTATAAATAAAATTGGGAATATTTACATGCCTATCATGGCGAAGATGGCTTAAAAGCTTAAAATGGACTTTATATAATAGGGATTTCCTACCATCACAAGTTAAGTATTTGACTATATAAGAAGCTACTGAGGCCCATATCCAGGGTAATGATAATCTTTTTGTATCTTGAGACGATGAGTGTAGGTTTTCTCCATTTTCTCTGAAATCTTTCTTGGTAGCAATGTTGTTTTCCCTCACTGGAAACTCTTCCCCTTCCCATGGTAGTCCCGATACCTCAACAATGGCAACGTCTAAAGCATCCACCTTCAAACCTCTTACAGTCACCTCATCATTTTGTAAAGTAGTAGCAAATTGTTGTTCCATGACTTCATTGAACTCTGTGAGTTTCAATAAGTATTCCATCCAACCAACCTGTTGAAAAATAGGTAACACCAGTTTATCTTCTAATAGTTGGGCATGTGTTGTTGGTTCCCTATAGATAATATCACCACCTATGATACTACTATTGCTCTATAAGTCCCTTAATTCTACTTTTTTCCTAGCTCAATTTTCATCTGTTATTCCATTATACACCTTCACTTTACTATATCCTCTCAATTCAGCTGCTCCCAAGCCTTCCTTCTCCTCTGAGCTCGGATTGTGTAAAAATAGAGGAAAAATGAAATGGCAAAAAGTTGCAAAGGGTTTTTGGTTTTTGAGAATCAAGAAAATGATAGTACCTCCCTCCAACTAAAGGTATTAAGTTTCCTCACTTAATTGGAAGGTTCTTTGTGAAGGGTGAGATGGTATATAGTGGAATATCAATTTAGATATGAAAACATGAATAAATAAATGCTAAAACATGTAGGAAATCAATAATAATCTATGCTAATTATGAGAAGTTAATGTATGCACCTGTAGAATGCTTATGAAATGAAACTTAGCTTGTGTGAAGTGTTGATTACTACCCACAGTGGGATTTGATTTGACTGTTCTTAATTGCAATTGGAAGTGAATGCCATGAATGCATGACACAGGGTGAATGAAGTGTATGAGACATGAAAATCAAGAAAGGTGATGGAAATGAAAAGTGTGAGGTGGTGTATAGGTTGCATTTGTGGAAATGAAATGTATGTGGTTGCATGTATGGAAAATGGTAGTGGAAAGTATAGATATGCAATTAATTCAGTGGGTAATCGAGGGTTTTTTTAAATAATTATTTTTTACAAATGAGATCTACCAAGAGGTGCAACTTAAGAATGCAATAGTTTATTCCTTCAAATCCAAGGATCAAGTCTAGAAGTACCAATGGGAGGAGAGATTCTCTCCACCCTACCAATATGATATCTTTGAATCTTATGAGACTCTAGTCATCCCCTGAACAAGGAGAACCATCAAGAACCCAACACACACAAGAGAGTGCACTACAAAGAATACCATTGAGCACCCCTATAACACATTTATCCAAAAAAAATCCTACTAAACACAATGAACTACTATTTCCATAAACCATTTTAATAAATAACTTCTACAAAATAAATAGTATTCACAACACATCTAAACAAATGATAGAATTGATTCTAGAGGAATTATTCCTCTACATGATTTTTTAGGTATGTAGTCTCATTTCTTCTCCAAACCATCATCAATTTGATCTCCAACTCCTATCATCTTCCCTTTCTAAACCCTTAAGTCACTTTCATCAAAAACAAAACATAAAAGAGAAAAGTGAACCAAGAATTCTTTCACAAGCTTAAAATGAGGTATAAGTAAGGTGTGCCATGTCATTCATCCTCACCAAATGAGAGGGTGGCATGTGGCCTCCAACACACTTCCTTATCCACATTCAAAACCTTAGTCAAGGTCACATGCTTCCCATGTGCTTAGACATGTGTGAGACATAGGGAAGAGGGATGAGCTTGACACAATGATGCAAGAGAATCTAGGGGTACTAGCAATCTTGAATCACCAAAAATATTGGTATTTTACTTTTGTTGCTTTCAATAAGGGCTAAGGTGTGTGGAAAAATAAATATTTTAATTTGCAATAATGTGATTTTCCTATGCAAATACAATTTTTTGAGGAAATATGTTGAGATAAATGTTTCCAAGGAATTTCAATTGAAATATTCTTTTTGGGGCATCCATTTATAGGTGGGGACCACTTTCATGCATGTTATTGCATGTTCTTTTGCATGCTTTACATTAATTTGCATGTTGGGCCACCAACTTTGCATGTTGGTGCATGTTCATATTTTGAGATCAATGAAGATGCTAGAATTGACTAAATTTGATTGGCCATGGTTTAGGTACCTATGTGAAGACAATGTGAGAATTGATTAATTTTATTATTTTATGATTATTTCTCCAAATGGGGTGTGGGTTTTCCAAGGAGGAGTTTTGCTTGTGGTTTTGGAAAACCATAGTGGTTTTTCTCATTCACAAATCTATAAATTCAGGCCTTGCCATTTGGGAAGATGACTTTGGGATTTTTTGCAGGTGAGATGGGGAGATGCTGCCGAATTGAAGAGAGGATTTGAAGACTCCATTATTGCATATTTCTATTTGCATAGAAACCCATGTTCTTGGGAGCTAGTGAGTTTCGTGTTTTGGGAGATAGTGAGCTAGTGAAGTCCATGTGAAGGGAGCTTGAGAACTTTAGCTGAAAGAAGGTTGAAAGAGACCAAGAAGAAATTTTTGTTTCAAGTTTGGAGGTGTGCTACAATAGAAAGAAGATTGATGATTTCATGGTTTGAACACAATAGTGATTTCTAATGAAGATTGCAGGGTGAAGGAGCTAGAACTAGGTGAAAGAAGAGAGATTGAGGGAAACCATTTTGTATTTGATTTTTGTTGTCATATTTCAGTCTCATATTAGATTTTTAATGCTTTTCATAAGCCCATATGGCCGCAAAAATAATGTATTTTCATAAATGCTTTGTTGTTTTGTAATTGAAGAAGATTTGGAATAAACAAAGAAGAATACTTCTTACAGATTTGTGTGTTGCTTCAAACTATTTCTAAAATATTTTTTTAGATTATTGTGAGTATGTGAATGAGGTTTGGATTCCCTCTACATCAGTGGTATCAGAGCGAGAGTTCTTGAGTGTGTGGATAGACCGTCGAATGTGAGATAGTCTACACTAGGACTTACAGGTACAGAAGAGGAAGAGGTTGTGGAAAGCTCAAAAGGATTGTTCCAGATAGGAGAGAAGCCCTGATTAATTGAGAGATAGGAAGTCGCGAAGGAAATGTCTTTGTAGATTGTAGAGCGTGTGATATGATTTGAGTAAATTGCAGTAGTTGAGAGGATGGGATGGGTCTTGAGGAGGCCTATAAGAATTTTACTCTAGGAACAATATTGGGAATAAGTGGAAAATAAGAAGTACCGTGAAGAATTTGAAAAGCTTTAGGTTGAAGTAAATGTATTGGAAAGGAAGATTAAAGAGGAAGTGAGAGTGTGGGATGAGAGACATGGGAAGAAGAATGTTCTCATGAAAGAGGACAACAAAGAAAAGAAAAGAAAAGAAAAAAGTATTGCAACCCTTTGGCAAGGATTGAATGTAGGAAGAATATGTGGGGGTAGCCCACACAAATGGAGAAGATGATGAGGTGCAAGTTGCAACAATAACATGCAAATGGAGTGTATTATGTGAAGTGGGGGAAGAATATTTGCAATTAGAAATTGTGAACATGGATGGTCCTAAATTTGATGAGCAAGTTGGTGAAGATGAAGATTATTTACTGTTGAAAGAAGAGATGGAAATAATCAAGAAGTTGTTGGAAGGAGAATTGATGGACAAACAAAAAGAGGAGTTTGCAAAACTTATCTTTGGAGGTGAGAAGATGAATGTTGCAGCGAAGAATGAGGAAAAATATGTTGGGACGACGAACAAGAATGAGGTAAATTTTAATTTTGAATTTAGTTGTGATGAATTTGTACCCTTCTTTGGTGAGATTAGAAGAGGATGTTGAACAAGAAGAGAGCATGTAAATGAAATTTTTTAATTTACATGGAGTAGTAATTACAGATTTATGTAAGGATGTAGAAAATTTTGATTGTTGTTTGGATAATACATATTTGTATGTAGAAGTTATAGATAATGGTGTAGGAGGAACTTGGTGGAGGTGGTCAGTTTTTGGTGGGTTGGATCCCACAAAGAAGGAAAGAAAGGAAGAAGAGATATGACGAAGGAGGATGGTGCATGGTGGATACAATTCCATGTGAGGAGAGAAGAATAGGATGCAGAGTTGTCAGAGGAGGAGGTTTCTTATTTCAGCTAGTGTTGGAAGAGGAGAAAGAAGACTCAATTGCAAGTACCAAATTCAATGATGGAGTTTGTTGAGGATTTCTTGTAATATGAAAGGATGAACTTGGTGGAGGTGGTCAATTTGTGATGGGTTGGATCCCACAAAGAAGGAAAGAAATGAAGAAGAGATATAGAGAAGGAGGGCGGTACATGGCAGATACTAGTCCACGAGAGGAGAGAAGAATGGGGTGCAGAGTTGTCAAAGGAGGAGGTTCCTTGTTCCAACTAGTGTTGGAAGAGCAGAAAGAAGACTCAATTGTAAGTATCAAATTCAATGATGGATTTTGTTCAGGATTGCTTGCAATATGAGAAGGTGGTACTACCACTCAACTCTATTTTGTTAATCCATATTCACAATTTTTTCCTACCCTAGGTGTTTGATGCAGGAGCATCTAGGGATACTAACAATCTTCCATCGCCAAAAATATTGCTATTTTATTTTTGTTTCTTTCAATAAGGGCTAAGGTGTGTGGAAAATAAATATTTTAATTTGCAATAATGTGATTTTCCCTTGTGGTGATATGTAAATACAAATTTTGGAGAAGATATGTTGAGGTAAATGTTTCCAAGGCATTTAAAGTGGAATATTCTCTTTGGGGCGTCCAATTATAGGTAGGGACCACTTTGCATGCATGTTCTTGTATGTTCTTTTACATTATTTGCATGCATTTGCATGTTGGGCCACTAGCTTTGCATGTTGGTGCATGTTCATATTTGGAGCTGTTGAGGCCACTGAAGATCAATAAAGAAGCTAGAATTGACCAAATTTGATTGGCCATGGTTTAGGTGCCCATGTGAAGGCCATGTAAGCATTGATTAATTTTATTAATTTATGATTATTTCTCCAAATTGGGCGTGGGTTTTCCAAGGAGGTGTTTTGCTTATGGCTTTGGAAAACCATAGTGGTTTTTCTCATTCACAAATTTATATCTCCAAGCCTTGTCATTTGGGAAGATCTAGATTGGGAGTTTTAGTAGGTGAGATGGCAAGATGTTTTTAGACTGAAGAGAGGATTTGAAGAATCCATTGTTTCATATTTCTATTTGCATAGAAGCCCATGTTCTTGGGAACTAGTGAGCTCCATATTTTGGGAGATAGTGAGCTAGTGAAGTTCATGTAAAGGGAGCTTGAGAGCTTTAGCTAAAAGAAGGTTGAAAGAGACCAAGAAGAAATTTTTGTTTCAGGTTTGGAGGTGTGCTACAGTAGAAATAAGATTGATGATTTCATGGTTTGAATGCAACTGTGATTTCTAATGAAGATTGCAGGGTGAAGGAGCTAGAATTGGGTGAAAGAGAGATTGAGGGAAACCATTTTGTATTTGATTTTTTCTATCATATTTTAGTCTCATATCATATTTATAATGTTTTTCATCAACCCATATGGCTACAAAACAATGTATTTTCATAAATTCTTTGTTGTTATATAATTGAAGAAGATCTTAAATGAACAACAAAGAATACTTCTTACATAATTGTGTGTTGTTTCAAACCATTTATAAGTTAAATTTTTACATTATTGTGAGTATGTGAATGAGGTTTGGATTCTCTCTACATCACACAAACCCTAATCTAAACCTTTGTAAGGGAGCTTAGATGATGACAATTCCTCACTTCATCTCTCATACTTCAAATTGTCACTTTCTTCCAAGGAGCCATTTGAAGGGTCAAATCATGAACAAAGGACAAGATTACTTGTCAAATAAGCCCCACCCCATAGGTACTTACCCTAAGGGTCTAATTTCACTCTTAAAGCAATAAATTTGACCTTTTAACCTCCTTCAAAATCCCTATTAAAAAAATCCAAAATTTAAAAAAAAAATCAAGGGAAATCTTATCCATAATACAAATTACACATCTTAAACACGCGATTTTTATTAAATAAATCAATAAAATATAACTATACTTAATTCAAAAGTTAACTTTGGACATATTAAATCCCAACAGTAACTCTTTAGAACACAAGGTTGCAACTTAGAACTTCAATAAGTGAAGTGTCAATTCTCTCATTCTCTCATTAAAAATATTTCCTTGCACATTAATCACAATATTAACAAGTCCAATATATGCATGGTTAGAGCACCATTAATATTCACATTTGTTCTCTAATTTTACTATGATCAAAATTCTTATTTTAGTTGATGATATTCATATAAATAATGTCCTACTTATTTTACCATAATTGGACCCACTTTCAAGAAGAATGTAATTATGAGAGTTAGGCTTATCATTCAATTATTATATCTAATTTATATTTAAATAATTTCTTATGAATAAATATTACCATCAATAAGATATTAAATGCACATAACTTACCATCTCTACTCACTTAAGGTTCACTTTTAGTTTGGTTAGTGTTATCTTCATGTGTACTTGTATATAATTATCTATCAATCCTCGAGTCACTTTGAAAATATTGAAGATCCTAGTCCCACTCACAAGTAACATCCTCATCAGGAGACATAAAACATATTAATAATTCATTGGAGTAAAGCTAGATAAAACATCATTCCTTATCTCCTATTCAACCAAATTCGCTCATTATAGGACGTCTAAGTAAATCCTATTGGATTTATAAGCTACAATTAAGGAGCCAAAAGAACAAAGATGTAGTCATTTGAATTTAGCAACATCATTATAGTATAAAGAATGTACCGAGGTAGAAGAGTTAGTGGTCTCCCATTATAAAAAAAAATAATAACACTATTTAATTCCTTAGCTATATAAACACATTCACACATGGTGTTTAGAGAGAGAGGGAGGCAGAGAGAGAGTCACCTACAAGGTTCACCAACATGATCAATGATATCCACAACACACTAAAACAAGGATGTACAATCCATCAATTTGATTTGACTAGCCAGCAATAATAGAACCCACCAAAGGAAAAATGAGTTGTGATAGTCATACATAAAGCTAGGCCTTATAACTAGCAATATACATATAAAAAAATCACTATTTAAATACAATTACCACATTTTCACATGTTGAAATGTTCTTATTTCCACTAATAAAACTTAAAATTTCTCCCACAAAAAATAGATTGATAATATAAACACCGAAGTAACTAATATTTAATTATAAAAATATATATTTTTAGTAATTTTATATTTAAACATGGATAGACCTAAAAATTATCCCATAACTTTTACACAACTAAATGAGCATTGAGAGTGCTTTGCAATGTAGTATAACACTCAAACACTAAATTATTAAAGTCCAAACAATTCTAAAAATTTGAAAAAAAAGTAAATTATAGTTTTTGGGCATTATATAATCAAATTTTGATCAAAAAATATTGAAATTGATTAGGGGAGAGGAGCCACTAGTCGTGCGGGCTAACTTTGTCAGCATGTAGTGATTGACTGGGGAGGACCTTCATTTTTTATTTTTATTTAAAATGTGGACTGGCCTCTTATCTATCTAAAACTAAAGTTTGGAGGTATGACTCGTCATGTAACTTGCCACATCAGCACATCTACATAATAAAGTAAAAAAATTAAAATGACTCAAATCTTTTACAAGTTTTGACTCTCCATTAAAAAAACAAACTACCAAAATAAGTATTAATGTTGTAATTGCAAATTAAAAAAAAAAAAGAACAAATTAAATTAGCAAATCAGATCTGCAAAATAAACTGGAAAGGGGAGTGCTATGATCACTAGAGGTGATCTTGCAAGAGGAGTGTAAATACATTTCAAAAACCATATATTCTCAAACTGTTCCCATTAATTTGGACCTTCACCTATAGTTCAAATTGTACACATGAAAAAATTCCGACCAAAATAGGCTGAAAACGGAAAAATATTCCGTTATCAGTAGACCATTTTCCCGGGAAGGAAAAATTTCTGCGGCAACTGTTTAGGAATATTTTGGTGGTCCCATTGTTTCCCACAAGAAAAGAGAAAAAGTGGTTTTTCGCAGCTTTTGAAATTGCTAGGAAATGGGTGAAACTCTTCTGGAACTCCAAGGGGCGACTTTTCCCAATTCGTGCCTTTTACTTTAATATTAATATAAAAATAAAGTCCAAAGTTGCACTTTCCTTGTCTTGAACACTTCAAATTGTTTTGCCAAAACATGGGATTACTTAGGTAGGTAGGTAGATGGGGACAACTACTTACTTGCCTTTCATATAAGGAATTCCAAAATATTATATTAACTACGGTTTGATCTTACATTGAAACCAAGCACTCATTAACCACCTTGTTTGGTCAACCTTAGAAGAAACAACCAACTGTTCTAGAAATCCATTACTACAATGTTGGTTTTTTTTCTTCTTAAAATAAAGTCAATAGTTGAAGTGTCTAGATTGTTATCTCAAATGGCGTTGACTTGATTGGTTAGGAGGTTAACTTTTTAATAAGATAAAAGATTAAATTAATGCATACAAGGTTAGTTAATGGTAGTGGTGGATTTGTAATGTAATAGTCTAGTGTTTAAATTAATATTTTGTTTCTAGTTTATTAGAGTTTGAATTCTTATTTATTAATGGATTAGATCTTAACTTTTAAATATTGTTTTCAATTTTCGTTCAAGATTATAAATGTGGTCTAAGGTCATGCATATAATTTATGATCTATTTTTCTAAAATTTAATTTAATTATAAGTCCAAGCCAACCAAATTCAAATTAGTTTATATTCACTAATTCAGATGCATAAAATTCAAATTTGAATATTAACGTGTTTTATTAAAGATAAATGCTTAGTTCATTTTAGGTCATTTGATAGCTTGAAAATTCATGTCATTTGATCATGTAGAAAGCATTGGATCAACATGTGTAGTTATAAAAACAAATTTGGGCATTTGCATTTTTCTTAGCATGCCTACAAATGTGTTACTAATTGTTGAATCAATTAATGGAATTAACTAAGGCAGAAGATGAGAAGCTAGTTGACTTCCCTTCCTTAGCATAACAAGTTATAATGGTACTTCTAAGAACCACCATTTTCAAATACACAAAAGTTAGTAGGAATTTAGAGGCCTAAACTACACAATTCAAGGTTGCACAAAAAATTCAAGACCATAGAAAGAGGTTCAAGCTTACAAATTTCTATACCAAGGCTACACTTGTGGGTTTGAACTAAAATAGATCTAGTAGAAAATTTATATTTCAGATCATTGAGCATGCAATATAACAAAACATCCATGTTCCATACAAAGTTGATCACTTCTATCCTCTTTTGTTATTTATATAGTTTATTTCTATTTTTTTCTCCAGACCCACCCCTTGTATCTAGGTTTATTGTGATTGTGATTGGACCATATTGCATTAATTAACCTAGATACCCTTAGAGGTCATTATTTTTCCTCTTCATTTTGTTGAACCTTGACATTTCCTACACCTTATAGTGTTTGGCCTTAGGGTTTATTCTCCCACCTTGCTATTTCAAGTGTGATATTCTAATTGATTTCATCTTTCATTTTAGATATCATATTATTTTATAATCTTATTACTTTGACATTGAGGATTTGGCCTGAACATGTTTGTTACCTCTTGGATCTTGAGCCTCCCACCCTTATATCTTTTATGAATTATATCTATGTCATTCATCATGAATTCACATGCACCATTTTCTTTGGCCTTAGTTTGTATTCCTTACATATTTTTATGTGTTTCTAAATTTTATTATATATGATCCTTTGACACTTTTTTATTGAAGGAATGTAAATTACAAATAGGAGATTGCAATTAAAATTTACAAGAAACAGCACAAAAAGATAGCAAAACATCAAAGAGTAGATTACAAACAAATATTAGAATAATACAACCAACATCATTGACTTCACCGACAAGAATACAAAACCAATCAACACCATTGACTTAGAATAAATTAGAACAATTGAAGAGAAGGTAAGCAAGGATGAGCCGAAGCAAAATGACTCAAGGAGCAATAGCCAATTATACAAAAATGACCTTAATCCCTACGCTATATACAAAACTTCCTTTTACTCAACAATTACTCCACTTGCAATTTGATTTGTTGAATTTAGAAATCCATTTTTAAATTCCTCTTAGACTTTGCTTGGAGCTGAGCAAATAAAGAAGCAAGACAATAAAACATGTCAAAGTAAAGCCTTTGAAATACAAATTCCTAGTGATCATTACGATGATTAAAGATTGCTTTACACTTTTTTCTCCATATATGAAACAAAATAACATGTTGACCCTTGATACCATTATGCCATCTTACCCATATAATTAGTAGTGTATTTTTATGAAGGCATTATCCTAGTGTATATTTGATTTGTTTTTATTAGAGGTAAAAAATGGGTTTTGAAGGGGCCCATAACCCTTTACAAAAAAAGACAGCTGATAAAAAAAGAAAACAACATTAAACAACAATCAGCTCGACATCAACAAACCACTAGCCAAAAAATAGCCAAAAAGAAGGAAACCATCCAGCAACACTACATATTATTCAGAATTTCAACAACTTCCATCTCACAAGTAGCCAACTTTTGCCCCTTATCCATAGTATCAGAAACCTCAATACCCGAGGCCCCAGCCTAATTTTTTTATTTTATTTTTGGTTGTGACCCTCGGTCTACCAGTTTTACCTCACTATTCAAAATAGAACCTTTAGCAACACCCTTATCAGCAACATAATCCACATCCATCATCTTAGCCCCAGCAGCAATAACATCAACAAACACATTCTCCTTTCTCTTTTTAATAGTAGTCATAGGGGAGATAGCCTTCACAGAGTCCGAAATAGCCAAGACCTTAGGGGCATCTCCACCCTTCATCACAACATTCCAAATCTTATCAATTTTATCCTCAAGGGATAAAATTATTCTCTCCATATTTTGTTTCAAATTGACGGTTTCCTCCACCACAATATTAGCAACAGTAGTGAGACCATCCATTAAATTATCAATTTGGCTTTGGACAAAAGGGTCCTCAGCCTTGCTAGCAACACCTCTAATACGAACATTGGTCCTATTGATCTCATGAAAGAACCATTTAAAAAGTTTAAAAAGCACATTAACACTATCATGGGTTGAGCCCAACACATCAGAAAGATCCTCCCTATCAAAGTTTTCAATATGTTTTACCACATCAATGTCTTCATCAGAAGAGCTCATAGATGCACTCACTTCACATGTTTATGTGTTGTACATTTATTACACTTATCTTATAGTTTTGATTTGTTATCATTCATATAGTTTATCATTGCCTTCCCTCCCTCTTAGATGCACTCACTTCACATGTTTATGTGTTGTACGTTGATTACATTTATCTTATGTCTAGTGACAATGATTTTTATGAGCCTAATAAGGATGTTTTTATTTTGAGTACATTTCCTTCACTTCATAATAATGAGATATATGATTATTACTTATGTAACATGTGCATTATTTGGTTTATTTCTCACATGATATTCCTTTTATTCATGAAAACCTATTGATATTAATGATGCTTTATTGTGTAACAATAGTATAGTTCATGTTGTTGATGCACATATTGCTTGTGAACATGTGTTATTTACATCTAGTGCTTTGAACCTTACTTATAAGAATGCATATAGGGTTTATAATTCATATGATCATGTTCTTATGCTTAATGATGATAGTGCTCCCTCCTTGTCTCTTGATAAGTTATCTTGTGAGAATATTTATGATGTGTGCTTTCTTAATGGCAATGCTTTACTTTCTTTATCACATTGTGTGAAAAATAATAATGATCCTTGTTAAGTAACAAATAGTAATACACATGTTGAAAATGTTTCTATATTTCTTGATGTTTGGGATCCTATGTGTTGGATCGTTTCTACCTTTAATGAATCTAAAAATTCATCTTTAAACTATGGATTAAGTATAAAGTAGAACTTACATTGGTTAATCACCATAATTTTAACTCCATGTTGTAACCAATCTAAAGAGTATGGATGTGCATTGTCTACAATATTTGAACCAAGTTCATAAACCGACTTAAAATAAATGACGTTTTCTTGTGACCATGAATCAAACATACTATTAAAATTCTCACATTTTCACTTGAATCTTGATACGTGGGAGAGTTGATTGAACTTCTCTTCATCACAAGATCCATTACCCACCTTATTCCAACACTTAAAATCACGACACAAGACAATATTGCATATATTTTTGAGTTCCTTTATATTTATATCCATTTTCTCATGCATATGACATCCATGTCCTTCTCCTCCTTACCCTAAGAAGATGCCAAATAAAGATGTAACTTCCAATATATATCTTATAAATTCTCATCTTTCTAAAAAAAACACATAATGATGCTTTCCCTTAATTTTGTTACTTTTATTAACAAATGGAAATGGAATTCATCTTTCCTTTAAGGTTTCTTGAGGAATTGCCATGGAAATATTACTAAGGCACACAAATTATCCCAAGTCAAAAGTACTATAATTGGTATTTTAAATCTTAAATCTATGTGTGAAGAAAACATAAAGACCTAGATAAACTAGCTCATTTGACTATAAAGTGGAAACATGATAAAACCTAGGGAAACATGACAAAGGTCAAGGAAAAATAGGGGTACAGATAAGCACATGGTAATCTTCTTGAGTGCAAGTAGACACCAAGATTAAAACTTGGGATGCAAAGCACCAAAGAGGAAAACACGAAATGGTTTTCTTATGAAGGAGAATGTCTTATAAGAATGGAACCCAAATAAAATAAGAAAGAATTAGTAAAATTCTATATGAGAGAGATATTTATTTTAGGAGAAAGAATTATTAAAATGATCTATGTGGATGTGAAATATGTTACTTTGTAGTATTATGTTGATAAGTACAAGGCCACTTTGGCTACTAATTTGAGATACAAGAGGAAGGGTTATTTCTTCATTGTTGAGTGGATAACAAGAATAATTGAGATTTGTATTTGGAGCTATACATGGATTTCATTCAAAAAAGAGAAACAAGGAATAGTACTATAAATGCAAAAATATTCTAAGTTATTTCTAGGGCCTAGAGGACTTTACTATTAAAGAGGTAATGAGTTTTTAATTTTGTTGTTGTCATCTAAGGCATGTGTGAATAGTCATCCTTTTAATTATTATGTTGTTTTGATTATTCAGTTAAAAAATATGAGGCTTTGTTCATAATAGTTTGAGGGATGAGTTAGATTGAAGTTGTTCTTACCAACTAAGGGGAAGTGGAGGTTCTAAAGAGGGTGTTTGGATAGGAATTTCTCACCTCTTACATTGTTGAAATTTTAGGGACAAAAAGCCTTTCTATGTGGGAGGTGTGATTCAAAATATTGACCCATTAGTGTAATATCACCATTTTTTAGTTAAGAGTTCCCTTAGAAGCCACGGGGATGCAAATTAAAAGGTTTTTATTCTAGGAACTTTGCATCTTTGTTAGATACAAGTTTGGGGTGAACTAAAGCATCTCACAAATGCCTTAAAACATGGTTTTTCTTGTGTAGACAATGAAAACATTATTGATAGTGTTGATTTCAAAGTCACCTCTTGGACAAAGCAATAAATTCAATATAGTGTAATTAATGCATGAAATGTGAAGAGTTTTGAAATTTTACATCACCTTTTCAAAGTTTGATCTTTCATTTTTAGCATATTTTAGCTTTCATATTATCCATATTGACTATTGTAAGTATTGGTGCAAAGGTTTCATGGTGTTGGAGGTACATTGCAAGTGTTTTTAGACTATGTAAATGTTTTCATATCCCTTTGTAGCCTATGAGGCACACTACAAATACTTATTTGACTAAAGCATAGTGAAATGAGAAGCTATATACTTACCATTGTTGGACATTTCATCCTTTTATGGTTTCTTTAAGGTAAATGTGTTGCCTCATTCATTGTGTGTGCTCTATTTGTTTGATTATATCTCTATTTTATGTTTTCCTTTATGCTTACATATGAAATGAATATGTATTCCCATCACTACAATGATTATTAGAGGAAAATATATAAATTTTTTAAGGTGTTTTGTGGAGATGAGACCGAGATGTATATAGTTGGTGAATGCTCTAGAGGAGACTATCTCTAGCATTTTTATAGATCACCTCATCCAATTTAACATTCTTATAAGATGGGGCATTTGATTGCAGTATATCTTGGATGGGAGCCAATAAGAGGACATGTCTCACTATTAGGATCTTGTTAGCCACATGAATGTGTCCTCACATGGACAAGAACATTTTTATCCACATTGTAACTTTAGTTTTATCTTATTATAACACCATTTTCATATGCCATGAAGATTGAACCCAAACCAATGGGGACACCTAATGTTAAAATTATGAAAAACATGAGTCACATGATCAAACAATGAATAAAGACACTTTCCACGCAAGAGATCTGCAAACAATATATGCAATATTCCAAAAAAGCTACAAAATGAACCTCAAAAATCTTCAAGGAAAACAAGAGCCCTCAAAGGTTGAGAGTTTGAGCAAAGACATGAAAGCTTGAGAGAGCAAAAGAAAGATAATACAATGAGGGTTGAGTGCTATATAGGAACAACCCTAAATGATAAAGGGATTAGATCAAAACAAGTGTTAATACCACATGCAATGAGACATAATGATCTAATAATAGCTCACTTCGATTAACATAGAAAAGCACTTAGTTAACTTAATAAAGAAATTCTAAGTTTAGCTTAGTGCATGAGAATAAATTAGACTAATAATTAATTAAAAATTAATTAATCATTATGTAATGCATGATTAATCTAACACCCCCCTTACGATGAACTTAGGGAGTAGCTAAAAACCCTAAAAAGAGAATGCATGATGGGTTTCAACAAAGAAAGCTTAGTGAGATACCCATGTACAAACAAAAGATCTCTAAAAACTAGAGAAACAGAGAAAACCACATGGAAAATAATTCCTCTCCAAAAGAGAGAAAGGTGAATGAAGGACTAAAAAGCCTCCAAATCAAGGTGAATGACTAAGAAGCCTCCAACTGAAACAATGTCCCAAAAACAAGAGGAACATGTAGAACATCGTTGAAGCATGAAGAAGCTATAGACTGTTGTCGAATGATGATTGATATATATAGTACTGAAATGAAGAAACTCTTTTGAAACAAATGATGATCAGGATTAAGATAACAAGAAATCATTAGCACCAACAATAAACCCCCCCCTAATGCAGAAAAGGGAGAGCCAAGATAGGTACACTGAAACTATGAAACCAAGAAGTGCATGTAGGAGAAACAACCTGCAAATAAAAGGGTGTGCAAACTAAGGCACACATATGTGATACAAGAATTGTTGAGATTCACTACTTTCGTGGAAGGGACACTCACTTGAAAATGACATGATGGAAAACCAAATGCAAACATCAACCCACCATAGCACTTAATATCATAGTGTGAATACAAAAGGCAAAACAAGATGTGTAAAATTGCCAAAAAGTATACACAAAAATGACACTTTATCTCAATGTGTCTACAAAAGAGAATGTGCATTAAAAATATGTCTACAATGCCCAAATAGGTCAAAAATATTGCAAATACATATAGAACAATAAAAAACAAGTCAACCCACACAAACAAAAATTTCCAGGAGCTAAGACATCCAAGTAATTCATCAAAGTGTGAAAACAAAAAAAACTTGAATAAAATGTACTTAAAGAGAATTTTAGAAAAAGTGCATGGATGAATGCTAAATAGCTCTAAAAAACGGTCCCAACAATGCTAGAATGGTGAAAAATAGAGAAACTAGTCAAAATTTATGAGCTTGGGATTGAAAAACAACACCTTTGACTTCAATAAGATGTAGAATGCACCAACAGTAAAATCAAATGATGAGACTCATACCATTGAAAATTTGGTGGAACTAGTTTTTCGATGATATCTTGTTTGCCAAAAAATGATATCGTAGGCCCAAGTTATGGCCAAAAGAAAAAAAGACCCCCTTTAGGGCACAAAGGGGTCTTGAAGGGGCTCTTGCCAGTTGGCCATATAGTTGATGTCATGCTAACGCTGTTGGGGTATGGGAGATGGGCCCGTAGGGGTACTCCCATAAATGTGCCCAAGACCAAAATATCCTCCCTCCAAAAAATTTAAAAATGCCTTATTTAATGATTTTTAAATAATTTTCAAATTTTAAAAAAAACTCCTTTAATTTTTTTTCTCAAAATCCATGCACAGGGGCCATACGGGCCCCTGTACAAAATTTGTTTGCCTCAAAATATCTTGACGTTGAAATAGGAAAAAATTATAGTCAAAATTCATTGAATCAACCTCCTGAATCCAACAGTGAGGTTCTTTTCGTGCCAAAATGCACCGAAAATGCAACTACCCTTCAAATTTGAAACAAAAACCACTTCAAACCCTCATAGATTTGAACTCAAGAGTCCAAATCAAGCCAAACAAAAGTCAAATCTAACTTTCTCGACAACTCTAAATCCAACAGTGAGGTCTTTTTCATGCCAAATATACCAAAAAATGCCCAACTCCAAAATTTACAAAAAACAAGAATTCCATATCTGAAACTTGTAACCTTGTTGAAGAAGAAAAACCTCATAAGTCGAGAAGGGGTTTGTTGAATCCACACTTTGATACCATGATAGAATTGTGAAAAACACAAGCCACAAGATCAAACAACAAACAAAGACACCTTCCATGCAAGAGATCTGCAAACAATATATGCAATATTCCTTAACAAGAAAAAGCTACAGAATGAACCTCAAGAATTTTCAAGGAAAACAAGAGTCCTCAAAGGTTGAGAGTTCGAGCAAAGGAATGAAAGATCGAGAGAGTAGAAGAGAGATAATACAATGAGGGTTGAGTGCTATATAGGAGCAACCCTAAATGATAAAGGGATAAGATCAGGACAAGTGTCAACATCAAATGTGATGAGACAAAATGATCTAATAATAGCTAACTTTACTTAACATACAAAAACACTTAGTTAACTTGATAAAGAACTCTTGAGTTTAGCTTAAATGCATGAGAATAAATTAGACTAATAATTAATTAAAGATTAATTAATCATTAGCTAATGCCTGATTACTCTAACACCTAAGTGACAAGTAATGAAACCATGCTTGATGAGCTAACAATCTTTGGGGATTCAAGCTTGGGATTATTAGACTTAGTCATAAAGGTTTTCTCCCCATATAGAAGTGAGAGCTACAAAACATCATAAAAATCAAGAATAATCATTTGTCAAAAAAATCATTAGAAGAGTTCTAGATAAAGAGAAAAATATTATCAATAAAATAACAATTGAGCAAATGGGATCTATAGGAAACTTATAAGATGTCATGAACTAGTTGTTGGGAGTAGGCATGATGGAGAAGGTAGCTAAGGGAATTAGTAAAGAGTAAATATAGTAAGGTGAATGAATGGTAGCCTTGCTTGATGGACTTCTAGAGGTGGAACCATTAGGACAAGGCTCCCTTAACAACCAATTTAGCATTAGCCTCAACAAATAATACTTAGATATGGGAAATGATTTGTAAGGACCAAAGGAAATCTAGTGAATCATTTTTATATATAAAGGGGCATTTGATATGGTCAAAGAATTTATCAAAGACAAGTTTCATAAGAAGAGAATCTTGAGTATTTTATCGAACCCATTCAAAAGTTTTCTAAGATAAAACCAAGTTTTCAAGAATAAAACTACCACAAGAGAAGCTCATGTGTTCAATTCTAACAATCCCCTGAGAGATGGGTTTGATCCTAGGTGCCATGGATTTAATGATGATACTATAAGGGGCATTTAGGAGGGTAATCGGTTCCCAACCAACTACAATGCCATAATTTTATCCTATTAGAAGATTGATGAACCTTTGAATGATATTAGGACCTAAAGTGTTAGTTTCAACAACTTCAATACAAATAAAGTAGTAGTGCTCTCTGAAGTACAGTGTTAAAGCCTTGAAAAATTCTATATATATTCCATCCATACAAGAATTATCTTATTGACCATCAAGTGAAGAGTAGTATAAAATTTATCATTGGTGAGAATTTTATCATGATACTTGTATTCTTATCATTATTTTGGGAATTCAGTTACTAATCGTTACCCACCGTGAACTTTACATACTATGTATGTTGCAATGTATCTTTTTTGCCTTCCATATCCCGTTTTGTCGAGAGATTAACTGCATTTGTTGTAGAACCTCTACAAAATTATGATTATAAAATAAAATAACAAATTAAAATAACTCAAACAACTTCACAACTTAAAAAAATTGTTCTCTTAGAAGTTTTGACGACTCCATTAAAGAACAAACTACCAAAAAGACTACTAATGTTATGTTTGCAATGCAAAATAGCAAATCAGATCTGCAAAATAAACTGGAAATGGGAGTGCTATGGTCACTAGAGGTGGCCTTGCAAACTAAACATAGACAGCAAGAGGAGTGTAAATACATTGCGAAAACCATATATTCTCAAATTGTTCCCATTAATTTGGACTTTCACCTATAGTTCAAATTGTACACATGAAAAATTCTGACCAATAAGGCTGAAACACGGAAAAAAAAAACCGTATCAGTAGACCGTCCGCTTATCGGGCAATTTTCGCGGGAGGGAAAAAATTCTGCGACAACTTGTCACATTGATAGCCTATTGTTTAAGAATATTTTGGTGGTCCCATTGTTTCCCACAAGAAAAGATGGTTTTCGTACCTTTTGAAAACTCGTGTAGAACTCCAAGGGGCGACTTTTCTTTTACTTTAATATTAATATAAAAATAAAGTCCAAAGTTGCACTTTCCTTGTCTAACACTCCAAGCTGTTTTTCCAAAACATTGGATTACTTGGGTAAAAATATTATATTAACTACGGTTTGATCTTACATTGAAACCAACCCTCATGTTTGGTCAACTTTAAAAGAAACAACTAAATGTTCTAGAAATCCATTACTACAATATTGGTTTTTTTTTTCTTTTTATAGAAAAGAGAGAAATACAAGTCAAGGGTCTAGATTGTTATCTCAAATGGCCTTGACTTGATTGTTTCAGGTTCGACTCTGCTTCTGGGTTTACTTGGTTGGGACTGGCTTGCCAGCTGTTGGGTCCCCCCACAGGAGACTAGTCTCGCCCTCGCTCGCCCTAGGTACCCAAGATACGGGCTGTTGGGCCATACCCTTGTCATTAACAAAAAAAAAAAACTTTTTAATAAGATAAAAGATTAAGTTAATACATACTATATTGTTATATTTTGTTTCTATTTT
Source organism: Sequoia sempervirens (assembly GCA_007258455.2). NCBI lineage: Eukaryota > Viridiplantae > Streptophyta > Pinopsida > Cupressales > Cupressaceae > Sequoia > Sequoia sempervirens. The sequence goes on from VDFB02056352.1 coordinate 251,297, forward strand.
ATTAGAGTTTGAATTCTCATTTATCAATGGTTTGGATCTAGTTTTTAAATATTGTTTTCAATCTTGATTCAAGATTATAGATGTAATTCTAAATGTGGTTTAGGATCATGCATATAATCTAGGATATTTATAAAATTAAATTTAATCATAGGTTGAAGCTAGTCAAATTCAAGCTAGTTGATATTCATTAACTCAAGTGCACAAAATTCAAATTTGATTACTAAGGTGTTTGATCAAGCATATTGACTTATCTGATAACCAAGGCCAGATCTATCTTCAGCATATTGACACAATAAAACAAAAAACCCTAAGCATTGAGATAAGCTTCTATGATGGATTTTATCTTTTTGATAAGTTTGTGGTCATCCACACACGGAGATTAGCTAACTTAGACAACAAAGCATTAAATTAGCATATTAATTCTCAACTGGAGATTTCTCTTCCTCATACATAATTAAATGCTCATGATAATAGGGAACACTACTCATCCATCACATTTGATAAACTAAAAAATCTTTCTTATCTTTACTTTCCATAGCTTTCCATCTCTTTAGCCACCAATTTCCATTTGGAGTGAATCGAAACAAGCCCAACTTTACCTACTTTATTAGATACCTCCTTTGTACTCCCATCTTTACATTGTTTACTACTTGGGGCCTTAAGCACTTCCAATCTCAACAATTAAGGGCTCAATACTAACACCTCTACCTCACTTTGCTTCCATTTAATCCCGTTACCCTCTAAACCTCTTGACCCCACCAAATCATGTACATTCACATCAACACAATCAAGATTATACACATTAGGGTTTGCTATTATTTAGACAAACAAAAACATTTGAAATTCCATTTAACTTTTTTCTCTAACTAGCTCTTCAATTGATAAGAATATTTAAAATATATAAATAATAAATAATAATTAAAAAAAAAAAAATTTAAAAAAATGAAAAGAAAAGGTAGTAATTCTTTGCCTAAGATCTATTCTCACATAGTCACACACAAAAACACTAAATAGGAACCCAAAACTCTATTTTAATAATACTTAAATTAAAATTTAACCACTTTTAGTAGGCCTCATTTTGGAAGTACTATGAGAGAGATTTTTGGAATAATATAATAAAAATAACGTGAAAAGAAGTGATAGAAAAATGGAAAGTTGAGTTTTAGTTAGGATTTAAAATGTCCCTTTGTCTTTATTATATTCAAAGTATAAAGTAAATAAATATTTCTTTTCCTCACCTTCCTTTTGAGTTTTCAATGGATTTGCATCCCAAGTTTGTAAGAATTAGTTTTCAGTAAGAATAATATATTTTTTAATTTAATTTATTCTTATGCAAATATTTTGGTCATATTATATGTGTAAATTAAATTTGGCAAATATATTTTTATAAATATAAATTAATTTAATAAATAAAGAAACTATTAAGTTGGGTATAATAAAAGATTGGAATAAATTAATATAAACAGTTTAAATATATTTATATAAAAGATGTCAAGGATATTAAATTTATCATACAAGTTAGATAAGTATTTTAACATTAATATTTTTTACACATTTTGAATAAATATATTAAAAATATTTATGTTAATTTGTCTACAATTTTAATAAATTATAATTTTATGTATTAAATATGTAACTACTTAGTGCCAAAATTTTATAGATATATATTATTTCAATAATTTTTAATTAAAATATATACTTTTTAATTACTTTATTTTTCTATATATTTTTTAAAATTTCATATGTTAATTTGTTAAGTGTAATTTTGGTTTTTTTGAAAAAATTATCAATAAAATTGTAAAAATGATAGAGAAAAGGGAAATCAAAATAAAAAGAATATAAATCAACAATTTATGATTTAATATAAAATATATTTATTGAACATTCATTTAAAGAGTTGTTTTATTTTTCTATATAACTATTAAAAAATTAATTTGATTTTTTTTTTTTGCTTGTTAAATCATTGCTAAGGGGCAACACCCTGTATTTCTTCAAAAACAAGAGTTTATGTGAGTTTCTGGACACAAAAAAGATTTCTATGATGGCCTTCCCTATCAAAATGGCCCTTCCTACATCCCTTTCCTCCCCAAGTTGTGTATGCATTTACAATTCTAGTACAAAATAGCCTGGTTGTGATATAGGTTATGCTTACTATCCTAGGATTGACTGTTATATACTAGACCCTAATACTTGCTAACATTGTAATTAAAACCATATAAATTTTGAGACTGTACCATACTGACACACTTCTTCAATCTTCATCGACGTCTGATTCTGTGTGCTTCATGTAGGCAATGTAATTTGCAACCACCAGGTAGTCCACTCCACATTTTTGGTGAGTCGGGTCTTTTGCCTTCTCCTTAAGATCCCTTGGATTGTTCCATCGCCACTCCTCTCCAGTCCCGAAGTCCCACTCATCATCATCCCTACAACAATTTCCTCTGAGAGCCCTTCATCCTCCACGTATCGCATTGCCCAGCCTCGCGGAATGTTGGTCACCAGCTTGGCTGCTCTGAGGAGAAAGGTAATGCTCCAATCCCGTTCATCCCACAATTTTTCAAACCTTTTTGGGTCGATGGTTCAAATCAGGGGGAATTTCATGACCTCCCTACCATGCATTCACATCATGTAGTAGTTTTGTGGCATTGAAATTTTCCTGTTCTCATCCACATTGTCCAGGGCCACATCGATGTCTCCCAACCACATGTGAATGAAGATCATTTGTGTTAGCTTCTTCCCTATTTCCTTTGAAACACCCATGTGCAGGAGGAAGACCATGAACATGGCTGGAATCTCCAAATTTGACCTGAACCTATGGTATGCTCTCAGGAATTATGGTCCTACAACCTTTTTGGTTGCCTAGAGAACCAACAGGTGGGAGGAGGCCAACAATCCTTGCAACCTCTTGTCTGTCACTTTTCCATGGAAGGATTGTTGTTGTTTTTCCATATCCAATGCTAGCAGAGTCTCCATTGAATTATCACAACCCAACTGCACCACTCCTCAAAGAATTACTATCGCTTTCTAACTCTGGAAGGCCACTATTGCGAATGGACAAATTTACACCAGCTGAGGTTATTTAACAATGAAGGCCTTACTTCCTCATAATTAGCTTTTCTAAGATCGTGCCCTTTGGAGTGTGCTAGCTTGCCACCACCTTGTTGGTGGTACTTGGAAAAATTAATGCGTGTTAGTATGAGCTTTGCCCAACCTTTTCTTATCCTCGAGACTTGTTCTATTTGATTGCTCTTTTACCTTCTACTGATTGCCCCTGTCTTGTCAAATAAACCTCTAGATTTTGTCATTGATAACATGTGTTTTTATTTTCGCCACCATTTGAAGTGTCGATGATGGGAATTTCCTTCGGTGTCGTTTCTCGATTTTTCCTACGTGGAATTCTCTGTTGCCTTTTTTCCCAGCTCATCTGCCTTGTCATTTCCTTCCCGATATATGTGGCTAATTTTGAAGGCTTAAAACTTATCTGCTAGCTATTTGACACATTATAGCAGATGGTTGAGTTTCCAGTTTGGGGTGATGCCCCTCCTAATGGAATTGATCGTGATCATCAAGGCTCCTTCCAAATGAATTTGTTTCACTCCCAGGTCGAGCCCCAGTTGCAGACCTATGGTAGTTGCTTTGAACTCCACTTCATTATTCAAGCAAATGCCTAGAGGTGTGGAACTCTCTGCTATAATTTTACCCTATGCATCCCTTGCAATGCAACCAATTCCAGCTGGCCCTGGATTTCCGCGGGCCACCCCATCAAAATTCATCTTGATCCAACCTGGGTCTGGTGCTTTCTATGATACCTCCACTCTTTTAGCCTTGGTTGACTGGCTTGCTCTATTCCCATTCAACAAAGGGGCTTTGAGGCCACTAAGTGTTTTGGTTAAGAAATCATCCCAATTTGTGAAAAAAAAATGTTTTCTTCCTTGGTTCCAGGCATCCTCGTTTACCAGCTCCATAATGGCTCGTTCAATTTTGTCCCAGAGTCTATCTTTATTCATCTCTTTCCCTTGAAAGATTCTCCTGTTTCACTCTTTCCAGAGTTCCCATATCACAATGGATGGGGTTATCTGCCATATACCCCCGAACACAGATTTTTTTCCCTTCTAGGGCCACATTCTAAACTAGGATGCTAGCTCCACTTCCATGGGGCATTGCAATTCAGCTTGCTTCTCACTATGTTCCAACAGTCATTTGCATAGGGGCATGTCAGGAGGAGATAATCTGTTGACTCCTCTTTCTCTTTTCATAGGGAACATCTTCCCGGGCCTTGTACTCCAAAGGTAGCTAGCCTATCCTCTGTGAGGATCCTTCTTTGAATTTCCATCCAAGCAAAAACTCTAGCTTTGGGGAGGCACTTCCTGCCCCAAAACAATTTGCATGGCAATTCTTGTCAAGCTATCACCATCTCTTTAAGCTTATAGCCAAACTTCACTTTGTATGTGCCTATTGAAGACCCACACCACTAGATCATATCTTGGTCATTGGATGGGACAAAATGCCTATCTTTGAGGATCCTTGTCAGTGCATCTTTTTGTGCTTGGGGAGCATTGAGAGTTTGGAGGCCATTCCAGCTCCACCTGTAGGTTCCTTGATTAGCATTCTTCCTACTGTAATTAGCCACCTTATCTCCCCAGAGCCTTTTTGTTTCTTCCTTAATTTCATCCAAGCCCAGGGTACTACTGATGGGTGGTTTACCACACCATGAATCATTCCAAAAGGATGCATTATTTCCACTTCTGACTTCCCAAGTTACATGATTTGCTATTATATCCCTACATTCCAATATGAAATTCCAAATTGTTGATCCTCTCAGGGGGTTAATTGTAGTGGGGATTTGAGTCAGATCATCTGAATCTAGATACTTCCTCCTTAGGATTCTAACCCACCTTTTCTCACCTTTTGAGTAAATATCCCATACCAATTTGGCCCCCATGGCCTGATTCATTATGGATAGTTGCTTAATCCCTGCTCCACCAACCTCCTTGGGTTTGCACACCTTATCCCAAGCCAATAAAGGAATTTTTTTTTGATCCCCTGTTCCGCTCTAGAAGAATTTCCTAAAAATTTGAGTGAGGGCTTCTTCCACTACCTTGGGTAATTTTAGGCATGACATTGAATGCACTAGAATCACAACAAGATTGTTTTGACCATTAGTAATCTTCCTGCTGAGGACAACCACTTGCCTTTCCAAGTTCCCAACCTATTCTTACAGCTGTTAATTAGATTTTCCCAATAATATTTTTTATTGATTCCTAAAAACAGGGGCATCCCCAAGAAGCGACCTAGTAATGTTTCTATTCTCAAATTCAGGATCCTGGCTAAGTCTATCTGTAGTCTTGGCTAGGTATTCATAAAAAATACCTTTGATTTTCCCTAGTTGATGCTCTACCCTGAGGCCTTGCAGTAATCATCTAAATTTTTTTTTGATGACTCTTGCTTCCCTCCTACTGGCCTCTCCCATCAAGACTATGTCATTTGCAAATTGGAAATGTGTTGAGGGCTCTAATCCATTGGCCACATGAACACCTTTCCACTTTCCTTCCCTTCTCAGTCTTTGAATTCCTCTACCAAGCACTTATGCCATGATTATGAACAAGAAAGGGGATAGGAGATCCCCTTGCCTTAACCCAGCTAAACCATTTACTAGTACTGAGAATTTAGCTATGGAGATGTAGTTGTTCACCCACTTGATCCAATTCTCCCCAAATCTAAATTTCCTCAGCACTTCTAGGAGAAATTGTCTATCTACCATGTCATAGGCTTTGAGGATATCTAGTTTCAGAATCATGCAAGCCTCTTTATTTTTTCTGCCTGAGTGTATCATCTCATGGGCTGTGATTATTCTTTCCACTATTGATCACCTTGGAGCAAAGCCACTATGTTCTTTTGATATCACCTCATTCAGTACTTCCTTGAGTCTGTTTTCTATTATTTTGGTGACCACCTTGTACATTGTGTTACATAGTGCAATTGGTTTGAAATCACTCATTGTCTAGGAATCTTTCTTCTTGGGGATTAAAGCTAGGAAAGTGTGGTTCATTGCCCCTAGCATTGTCATTCTTCTTCTTGATTCTTCTACAGCCGCTCCTAGATCTTTCCCTATTGTGTCCCATAATCTTTAGAAGAAGCTAACTGGGAATCCATCAGGGCTAGGGGCCTTGTCAAGGTTCATCTAGAAGAATTCTTCCCTGACCTCTTCCAAGGAGATCTTTTGGTACAGGCACTTATTTTGACCCTCTTTTATGATTGTGGGGATTGCATTTAGTAGATTGTCCCTTGCTGCCATGTTTTCCTGGCTTTCCTTGTTTAGAATTTCTTCAAAGAATTTGACTACCTCCTTGTTTACCTCCTTAATGGATTGTGTTGTTTCACCATTGGCCTTTTTGATCTTTGCTATCTTGTTCCTGCTTCTATTGGAAATGGTTGATTTGTGGAAGAACTTAGAATTTTTGTCACCTTCTTTTAGCTAGATTTCCCTTGATTTTTGTTGCCAATAGCACTCCTCCCTCTTCAATATTTCTACCAATTCTTCTTTCAGAATTTTCTCATTCTCAAAATCCTCTGCATCCATTTCTTTCTCTATTATGTTCTCATTCAAGACTCTGATTTATTGTTCCAATCTTTTAGCTTGTTCTTGATATATCCCAATTTCTTATTTATCTTGGAAAGCTCTGATTTATCACCAAACCTAATCTCATTCCACCATTTCTCTATCAGCTTTGGCAGATGATCATCTCTCAACCACATGTTTTCAAATTTGAAAGGACTTCCTTTGGGGAGACATCCTGCCCAAATGTTAGTGAAACCGAGAAATGATCTGACCCTGTGAAAGGGAGTATGTGAGCTTCTTGTGAGGCTGCTAGTTCTCCCTAGTCACCCTAGAGGACTCTGTCCAATCTCTCAGCTATGTTGGTGAAGTTCTTCCTGTTGGACCATGTGAATATTCCATTCTTATTCTTCACATCTTTTAATAATTTTTTGTCTATGAACTCCTAGAAGCCTCATTGTATGGTCGTTTTCTTCCTAGGCCTCCTTGCTTCTCTTCATGGTTCAAAGTTGCATTGAAGTCTCCAACTATTATTCCCATCTCATTTCTCCTGTTCTCCAACTCATTTAAAATTTTGTCCCACACTTGTTTTTTTCCCCCTATGGCTATTGGCACGTATACATTGATGCTAAAGAAGGTGTCATACCTTCTTACCTCCTTGAACTTGATCACTTGCCAATTGTCCTCTTCTTTTTCTACTTCCCCATTTACTATTAGAGGGTTCCACAAGACTCCCAAACCACCAAATTCCCCCATGGATTCCTTGAATTGACTTCTCCACTACCTCCAATTGCTTGATCTCCTCTGCCCTTCTTCCTTACTCCATTTTGATTATTGGATGAAAATTATGTCTGCTTTTGATTGGTCAATTTGGTGCTTGACCATGAGCCATTTTTCAGGGGCATTAATGCCCCTGACCTTCCATGTTATGATCCTCATTTTGCCCTAGGAAGGAGGATATCCTTCCCAACAATCATTTTTTTTTCTGGTCAAAGGCATTGCTTGCAATCATCAGCTTGGCCTTGTTTGTCATCCTGCCCCTTTTGGATTTTTTCTTTATGTTAGGAGCATTGATCTTTGACTCTAGTTGTTCTAGTTGCCTCATCTCTAGCAATTCACCTTCTTCTACCTCCCCCCAGAGTTCATCTTCTCCTTCTAAAAATTGATCGCCCTCCTCTTCTTCAGACTAGGCCATATCATCCTCTTCTTCCTGATGAGCATCATTGTTCTCTTTGGAAGTCTATTCATTTTGTCCAACCTCCTCTCTTGTTGTCTGGGATTCTGATTCTGCCCTATCTACTTCTTTTGTTAGTTTCCAAAGTTGAGTTTTGATATCCTTCTAGATTTCTTGTGCACCTTCCATTAGGGAATTGAGCGCTTCCTCTGCTCGAAAGTTTCCCTTCCCCTGCTTTTCCTTTGTTGGTGGGGGGAATTGTTGCATTCTTGAGAGGTTTCTCCATCTTCTTTCTGCTCTAATTTGGTTCTATTCTCCTCTGGTGTCTCTTCTAATAATTTGGTTGATATTACTTGTTGAACTCCATTCCCTATTTCTTTCCTCTCTTCATTATTTGAATGGGCCTCTATTCCCCTTATTGAAGTGCCTTCCAAGGAGGAATCTCTAAAGAGGCATTTCTTGGGATCTTCTCCCTCCCATATTTCTATCTCATGTTGCCAGCTTCCATACTTTGTCAAGATTTCTATGTTTTTGTATAATCTGACCCCTTCGTCGATTTCTACTAGTATGTAGGCTTCCACCCCATCAATTCCATTTATGAAATCCTCATCCACCCCTAGGGCATCACCTAATCTTACCATCGCCTCTACATTCCAAAATTTTGAGGGCAGATCCACCAACTTGATCCAAGTGGGGATTTGATTTATTTTGTAATTCCAAGGATCAAAGCTTGATCTCTAATTCATGCAATGAAAACTATGACCATTCATGAACAGAGGTTTCCCTTCTACAATTTCTAGCTTTAATTTTTGGTCTATACATTCTATGAGAAAAAAAGAGTTTGGTAGTTGATGGATACTTACTCGGTCTTTGTATTTGTTCTTCCACCAGACTTTGATTTCCTCTTTGGGGCAGCCTGGGCCGTCCACTTTGCGAACAGAGCTCTCTCCATCAATCTGAACACTCTTCGTTCGATCATTTCCAAGAGGATTTGGTACAATTTGCTTCCTTGTGGTCATAGATAGTCATCTCCACTTGTCCTATTTTGGAAATTTCTTCTATTTATTTTCCTCCTGAGTAGGTCTCGATCTTCTGATTCATTCTCCTTCCAAATTCAAATTCTTCACCTGTTTGCTAGCTCGACTTAGCAGCTTCATTCCCAGGCTTAGGGTTTCTCGAACCCTTGGCTCTCCATACTTTGTTGGTGTGCTTCTAGATGCCACTACCTTTCTTGTGCTAGCTGGGATCTAATGGTTTCCCATGATGATCATTTTCTTGGAGCCACCCACGCCTTGGCTCCCACATGCTCCAACCTTGCATGTTCCTTTGTCGTGCCCTAGTTTCTAGTTTTTACTTAGGAGCCCACTTCTCACTCTCTCCAATCTAGCTTCTATTCAAGTTGCAAGCTCCATTCTTCGATCTCCCGTTTTGGCAATACAGCGGGTGGCACTTGTCCACCCATGCTCCATTCACGAATACCCATTGCGGGATGTGATTCGCTGCCTGTTGGACGACAATACCATTCGTCGTCTTCCTTGGTTCACCCTCTTCCACCATCGATTCTTCTTTGCCTCTGCATTTTTACGCTCCTGCTCGCGAACTTGCACCATTTTAATTCATTAAATTATACCAGCAACATATCTTCAAAACAATGCAACATATGATTATGATTTTTTAAAATATTATAAACATATGGAAACATAAATATATAAGCAAATATATCAAAAAAACATAGAACCAATCTATTAACTTGAGAGTTATTTTATTTTACTTAAGAACTATTTTATTTACTACAACACAAAGTTAATTCCAAAACACTTTTTCATTAAAAAAATTCTTAATTCCAAAATTTCCTCCAAAAAAATGCTAGTCCTTTCAATTTAAAGGAAAACCCTTGTGAAGGCCATCAATTACAATTAAAAATACCCTTGCATCAACAATATTTTTCATCCTAGTAAAGAGCCATCCCAAAAACAACTTCCCTTTCAACATCAAATTGTTAGTTTGGTGTCTAAGGAAAAGAGAACCACAATGAACAAAATTGCCACTATCATTCCTAATAACAATTCTTGATCTTGCTAATCTAGGATTTCTCTTAGAGGCACCATCAAAATTCAATATAAAAATCCCTTTGGAGGTCTCATCTGTATCACATTTATTCTGTTTAATTATTTATGTCTTACCCCTTTGCTGAGGCAACTTCCTTAACCTTTAGTAAGGTCCTCAAAATTAAGTTAACAATAGTAAAAAAGAAATGAAGGGTGGCGATAGATATTGCTAAGTTGATTGCTACATGTTACTAAATTTTGATGTAAGCAAATGTGTGCTCATGCTAGAAGATGCTTTTGTAGTGTGCTTTGACAAAGAAGTTTATTGTTGCTGATACTTGATGCTAGCATATAAGAACTAATAATTAATTCTTGCAAAAGTATAAAATCTCTTTGTTCTTTTGACACTCTTTCAATGTGTCTTTAATGATGTTAAAGTGTTATATGATAGTTTCTTTTTATACATGACCTTAGATGCATAATTCAAGGTTTCTAGCACCCATGTCAACAGATAACCATCAAATCCCATGATTGTCAACCTTAGAAAAAAAAAAAGTTTTGGAAAAGGGGGACTAGATTGTGCTCAAATTCTAGTCCAAAGGATAGTTAACTATAAGCGCGGTTCATTCAAAGACAAATAAATTAATAAAAATTGAATGAATAAGTTTTTGAATTGCAACATATTGTATATGAGAGGGTTGGGTTTAAACTTGGAGTTATTGTACAAGTTAAAAGAGCCAAATTATGTATTAAAATCATGAATACACAATATATACAAAAGTGGTGTAAAACAAGTGATAAAAAAATATAAAGATTATACATTTTTTTCTTTTACAAGTATTATATGTTTTTCAAGTACCTTATCCATATAATTAATTTAAACCATTATCTACAAGCTCACTAATAAATGTTGACCATATAATTGATATAAACTTAACACATATAAACTAGCAATCACACCTTGTTATGCAATGGGAACACTAAAGACGTGTGGAGGGTCAATTAGGAAAAAAATTGTATATTTTTTGCATACATTTGTGCAATACATGAGGTCAATTGGTAGGTGAATTAGCAAATGATAATGTATGTGCAAAAAAGGTCTCAATGGAGAAGTGATAGCTTCAAATAAACTATTCATCCACTTACATGGATCCAAACACGACTGAAGCAAAACCTCTAAATTAGGAAAGATAATTAGGCTCCATTACCAACAAGCTCATATTATGAACTTGCAATAGGGAAAAAGGGAGAGATAGAGGGGGTAAGAGTGAGAGAAAGAGATGGAGATAGGAAAAAAAGTAAGGAACCCATAAAGCACGCCCAAATCTAAAAATAGACAAATTATAGGCTTCTCTTTGGTTGAAAATTTTAGGGGTGTACAAAATTATAATTCTACTTGCAATAAATTATAAGTATTTTTTCAATTGATAGTGTAATATGAATCTGATTTGAGTTTTATAATTTTTTTATATAATCTCCTATTTAAAAAAATAAACCTTTTATATTTTTCTAAAGATTAATTATTGAACAAAAAACAAAAGCAATAATACTATTGGAAATAGGATGTCATTTAATTGCAATCCTAAACATTATTTATTTCATGTATCTCCTAAGTCCTTGGAAAGTGTTACACAACACTAGGATTAGAAAGAAATTAATATTTGATGAAATAATCATGTTAATTGACATTTGTAATTAATTCTAAATGTTAGGAGCATGTGAGGGCATCCAATATGAGTTCCTAAATAATAGAGGCACATGGGGCACCCACGTAGTAGGTGACATTCACGTTGAGTTCAGTTAACTATTTGGAGTAAGAGATAACACTTCTGAATGCATGTAAAGATCCTAGGAGTTAGAGTTTGATGTTTGCATGCATGGAGTTCAATTCAGTTCAAAATCATTTTAGTTTAGTTTAGTTTAGTCAGTTATGGTTCAATTATCTTCAGTTAGTTTTAGTTGAATGCTAGTTGACTTCAGTTAACTTGGAATGCATGACTAATGATTGAGTTGCATGACAGATAACAGGGACTACCTTCAGTTAACAGGGGATGACCATTCTTGCATGAATGGTGTAGAGAAATGTTTCACTTAACAAGAAATGACTTGGACCCAACTTGAGCACACAAGTTGGCTTCTTGGAATTAACTCCTTTGCATGGTAAGATATTTTAGAAGGCTAAGTTAAGTGGGCCCACTCTTGGGCGCCTACTTTGGGGATGAAGCCTTGAAGATATTTACAAAATAAAGGTTGAGTTTGTACTTCAGTTTGGGACGCCCAAATGGATGAAGATGAAGATTGACATTGTTCTTCATGACATAACGTTACTTGCAAGAGATAGGCGTACCTTGTAGGGATAGGTCTTGAGCATTGTAATTGTAACTCTTGTGGAGTTTACAAAGTTGTTTAATCCCTATTTATCTCAAGCAAGTTGAAAAGAGTTATTATCAGTTTTATTGCAGGTTGTGAAGAAGATTTGGTGAAGGAAAAAAAAACATTCTCAAGCAAGAATTGGAGTTATTGTAATTTACTTCAAAGATTGAATAATACATTAATTCTTGGTGGAGTTTTTTTCCTGAAAGGGTTTCTCCACGGTATGTGCTTGTGTAATCTTTTTAATATTCTATCTAATTCTTTTACAACTTCTGTCTTCATTCTACAAATGGTAAAATGGATTAATTAGATAATCACCCACAAAGAATCTGTAACAAAGGAAAGCATATTTAGATCAACAGTCTTAAAATTTTACAAAGTATTAAGCTAAGAAAACACCTCAATTTTCAACAAATACATCCATAAAATTGAGTCCTTATCACGTAACTTCTAATATTTACATTACTTTTACGTTGTTTTGAGTAATTAACAGTGAAAATTATTTTATACCAGACAAAATGGGACCCGTAATTCCTTCCATAGGACCAAGACTTTGTGAGAAGATATTTGTAGTTAAGTCACTTTAGTCCTGCTTTGGTTATTTAAGTGGAAGTTATATTTAACATTTTTAATCTCTCATTTTATGGGTTACAGTGTTTTGGAACCAAAATCATGGAGGTTTATGTATTTGTTTTCTATCTTGTTATATTTTTTAGCATATTTGAAGCATGTCAACTTGTGTTAAAAATTAAAATATTTCCCTGTCTTATAAAATTCAAATATACTTCTTTAATTTTTAAACATTATCTTAGTATTGGCATTGCCAATAAACATTTATTTATGATCTTTATATTATAAAAAAATTAGCTTCTCTATTGACCTAATTCTACTTACAAATTTATAAGATATTCTAATAAATTAAAATCAGCATAACCATTGCACCTCCACTAGAATCTTGATGTAAAATTACCAAGTTATTATCTAAACCAAACAAACCACCAAAACATTGAGAAAAAATCATGAAGAAAAATGACAGCTTGAACACAAATCATCAGCCTAAAATCAATATAATTTTTTACGAGTGTAACTCTTACACCTTCGAATTTGGAGATTTCATAGTTTCATGATTCTGGGTCCCTTAGACTTTTAATCTCATGGACACATTAAAATCCCTCATTCATTCATTTATATATATATATAACACCATTTATGACATCAAAACCTTGGTCAATTGAAAGAAAAATAGACTTGACGTTCTTGTGAAGAAGAAAACAGAGGTTTGTACTAGAAGGATCTGAAATGGAATCGAACCAAACTTCGTTCTTCAGACGTAACTTGGAGAGCGGAGGGCCCGACACGTAAACACGTGAATCTCGCCTGTCCCAGGTAAGCGGCTAAGGCTTAAACAACGCGCATCTTAAGCTAGGCAGTTCCTCACATGTCGGAGTGCACAGAGCAGGACCGAGGGCAGTTGTAGCCTGTATTCAAAGCAAACCCGCCTGCCCTCCAGTCAAACCACAAACCCACGAGACCTAACCGCAGTAAAACAGAAAGCACGCTTCTTTTTGTATTCCCAGACCCCAGTAATTACAAAATCCGCGACTTCAAATGTTCTGTCTTAGCCGCCTTAAGGTGTATTAAACGCCGTACATATTGGACACTAAGCACATGAAAAAATATCGAAGAAGAGGGAGAAATTTCTCCAGTGCATTGCGAATATCGTATACATATAGTTAGTTTTGTTTGCTGTTGTTGTGATTCGAACGCAAACCATTCTTCTAGTATTTCTTTGGTTTGAAATTTTTTGATTGAAAGAAGACAGTATTGAATTTAGATGGCTGGTTCTCTGGGCCATTTCAATGTTCTTCAGTCCACACACTCACAGAATTCAGAGCGACTGTGTGCAGCTAAGCGGCGCCTCCGGTCACGTGACCGTGCGAGCGGGCTGGTTCTCAAGCACACGCTATTCTATAAGAATGTGAGTTTAAGCGGCTTTGTGCTGAAGAACAGCGGTGCTGGGGTTGTGATGGCTGTGCGTAATCATGGGAGCTGTGATTCTGGATTCATGATCGACGATGTTCCTCATCTTTCCGACTGGCTTCCTAATTTATCTGTAAGATTTTTTAATTTTTCAAATTAGTTTTTAAAAAATTCAGGCTTCAAAATGTTCATTCGTTGTTTTGGGAATTTACTATAAATTCGAAATTTCTCTGAATCCAATTATACTCTTGATTAGCTTTTTTGCATGGTGCTGAAGGGTTCACATGTGCTCCTATTACATTGGAGTCAATCTGGGCCACTCAGTACAGAGCTATCACCATTGGGTATCTAAGCCAATCACCAGCATTTTTATGGTCTCAGAAATGGGTCATTCGGCCATTGATTGGTGGCAATTGAATAAGTTATGAAGTAATAGTGGTAGCACTCAGTGAGTCAGCACCGTGCAACCAAAAAGTGAAAGTGTTCAATAGACAGTTGCCTACCTTCTATATTAAAATCAACTGTCCTTTTAGTATGCGTTCGTTTTCTTAACCCATATTCATAAAATTTGATTTTAAATTGCTGACGCTCGGTCCTCAAATTCAGGCCAAATCTTTTTACACTCATCCGGGTTACTACCCTGGCCACCGGAGACGCTTACTGGGCTCTCACCCTGTTCAAGTTCTAGCAGGTGGATACATACTAGTGGCTTGTAAGCAATCCCAATGACCTAGATAATGCTCCACATCAAATTCTTGTGGTTGATACACACCAGTCTCTGGTAAGCAATCTCAGTGACTTAGGAAACACTCCACATGACAGGAGGAATCACCCCAGCCCTATAAGATTAAAGTCACAATGCTAATCTGGCTCAATCGTGCTTAATCAGAAATTTCGTTGCAATCAATCCCACTTAGCTTTATACCTTATTCACATCAGTTGCTTGTAAGCAATTTCGATGTTCTAGGAAAGATTCCACATCACAGAGAGAATCACTCCAGCTCTAAAACAGCAGAGTTCCAATACTATTCCGGACCAAGCATGCTTAATCATAGGAATCTCCACAATCCATCCCACTTAGCTTGATAATTCATTGAAACTGGTACATGATGACCCAGCAAAAATATCACAGGAGAAATCACCCCAGCCTTACAACGATAAAGCCCCAATATTATTCTGGCTCAAGCATGCTTAGTCATAATTTTCTCCACATTCAAGCACACTTAACTGGACACCTTACTTACAGCAATTCCTCATAAGCACTCTGGAATCTGGATGACCTTGGAAAAATGTCACGTCATAGGAGTAGTTGCCCCAACCTTAGCCATACAACAAGAAAGGCCCAGCAATACTTTGTTTGGAGAACACTTAATTCTAGATCTTTCTCCACAATCAAATCTGCTTAGCATGATACCTCATTTCCAAATTCTTTAACAAATATTGTGTCTTATTATATTTGGATTTTAAAATGTGTCTTATTACATTTCAAAGTATGGCACAAATAAGTTAATACCCTTGTGAATTTAGTTTCACATTCAGGAATTTAGTTCTACATTCAGGACACAAGTGCCTACACAATAAGGATATTCAACTCTTTGAAAGAGATCGCTTTCCTTCCTGAAACTCGACATATTTACTATCGTCATTCATAGATTTTGGTATAAGCAGGGCAATATTTTCTAAAAACAAACAATTTGTGCATTTACTTCCAAAGCCTGATGCGTTCAGTTTTACAGTTTCTGTATTAGTGAATGCGAGTTTGGAAGTTTTACATCATGCTAAATTTACTAATCATGGTTTTATCCAGAATGCTTGCGTATCTGAGCCTCTTATCTATAAAGTATAGTGCATTGTTGTTGCTATATACTCTGCGCTCCCATTGTTGTTACAAATGATCCACTCAAAACATTTCTTCATTTTGCAAATGATTTAATACTAAATTTATAGAGGTTGTTAAATGTCACTGAATTAAAAATATGGACAAGATTAGCCATGACTGTTACTAATTTAGGACTTTTGGTGGATTATATGTATTCTGCAGACGTATCCAAATCCCTTGCAAGACAACCCTGCTTATGCTGATGTCAAGTAAGTTTGAATCACAAAATTTGTTTACGTTTTAAGTTTTATGTTCTTATCTTAGTGGATTTTCTTTGCAATCCAAATGCTATTTTAATATACATCTATGGAAAATTTCGGTCAAAAAGAATCTACAGTCCACTCCAATAAGAAGCAGGTTTCTTTTGAATCTAGTCTTACTCTAATGTAAGATGTTGAATTTGCCATTTTCAGGCAGTACTTTGTTCACCCAGATGATGTAGTTGCAAAAGATGTAAGTTCTTTTTATCTGAGAGTACAATCCATAGGTTTGTTCTATGTTCACTTAATTTTTCAGTGCATTTTCTTTGTGCATCTTATTTGGTTTTCAGTCTAGTTTGATATCTGAATTTGTGACTTTTCCTGAGTTCCAGATTGTTGTCAGACTGAATAGTCCAGGAGGACTTCATTTTCGTCGTGCGGGACCAAGGCAAAAGGTACGTCTCTTTGATGAAAATAGATTTCAAAGTAAAATTTCAAGTTTGCCCAACTTGAATATGTGACTGATATTTCTTAACAGGTCTATTTTAAACCAAATGAAGTGCGTGCCTGTATAGTAACGTGTGGAGGTCTATGCCCAGGGCTTAACACTGTCATCCGTGAAATTGTATGTAGTTTATGGAATATTTATGGAGTTCAAGATGTCCTTGGGATTGAGGTCAGTTGATATCTCATTCTTTGTTTTCATTAAATATGGCAGATAAAAATTAAGTAGCCATGCTGAAGCACTTTCAAAGCTTGTCTAAGACAATGCTTCCAGTCTTTTACATGCTTCTTCTCTTGTTTGGTTGCATTCACAATGGCTCTGAATCATACCTCAGAGAACCCTTTGCAAAGTGTCCACAGGGCTATTTCCTTGATTCAAGAGTCCTTTTTAGATACTAAGGAGCCCTTTGATTAATTATTTTTTCCTTATTATTTATGAGTCGTGACGGTATACACTTGTCCTGATTGTTTTCTAATATCAAGTAACACACCTTTCTATGATTCCTCTGTTGTTCTTTGTTCTGAATGTTGCAAATGAAAAGATTACTCACCAGGGGCAGTTCAAATTTTTTAGATTTTAAAGTTTTCCTAGTTTGAATAGCATTTGGTTTGAGAACTCAGCCTAATGTGTCACCATATTATTGCAAGGTTTCTGCAATCATAACTTTTCTGTAACTTTTTTGTGAATAAGTAACCTTTGGGTTCTTCTTGTGCAGGGAGGTTATAAAGGTTTTTACTCTAAAAACACCATCCCCCTAAACCCAAAGGTTGTTAATGATATTCACAAACGTGGAGGTACCGTTCTTGGTACTTCACGGGGTGGTCATGCAACTTCAAAGATAGTTGACAGCATTCAAGACCGTGGCATTAACCAGGTGCTTGATTCTTTCAATGATCTTGTATGTTTGTTTTTTTGCCATACAATGATTCTTTGTTACCATCAAGTGTGTTTAAAATTTCAGTTGCTTTTGTATGATAGGTCTATATTATTGGAGGAGATGGAACACAAAGAGGAGCAAGTGTTATTTATGAGGTATTCACTATATGCATCTTGTCGAGATACCATAATGGGAATTCTGTAGATAACATGATGACTTTAACATTGAGGCAAAATTCTTTTAAACTGTGAAATAAATAAACTAGGATCCAATTATAAACATTTTTTATAGCTGTGAGAATTTAATGGCATGGTATTGCACCTCTCAAAATAAGAGTCTCTTACAGAGGGTCCAAAAGTGATTTTAAGAAGCCTCGTGTTGAAGAATTATGACTTCTTCCTCAATGCATCTGGAAAACTTCTAATATTTTTCGTCTATCATGTTGCTTGAAGTATCTGTTCACGAGATTTGGTGGTTTCATGAATGTGGAATGGTTGTGCCATGAATTTATTCTTATTTTAAAATGACTTTTGATTTCTTCTTTTGGTATTGAAAGTTTTTTCCATTTGCTACCTGCTGAAATATTTTTTTATCTGCTCCATTATCTTACCGATTCTTCTACACTATTTTTTTGTGTAACGTATGTTTGTTTCTGTGGATATTGAAATGTTGTGCAGGAAATCCGAAGGCGTGGCTTGAAAGTGGCTGTTGCTGGGATTCCTAAGACCATTGATAACGATATTGTGGTATGATGAACCTTATATAATAAAATTTGATATGTAAAATCACAATATGAACTTGAAGACTCCATTCTGGATACCATTTCATTTATTTGGACAATGAACTTTCAAATTATCTCAGACCAGTTCATATTAACTTTATGTGTTTATTTAACAATCTCATAAAATCGTGTATGTGGATATTGTTTTTCATACGTCAACAGATTTTCATTAGACATGAATTTTCAGGTCATAGATAAATCATTTGGATTTGACACTGCTGTGGAGGAAGCACAAAGGGCAATCAATGCAGCTCATGTAGAAGCAGAAAGTGTTGAAAATGGTGTGGGCCTTGTGAAGCTTATGGGCCGCTATAGTGGTAAGTTATGCAGCCACTTGTCTTGGCCAAAATTCTGTAGGTCCCAATTCACAATGAAATAACTCAAATTAATAAGGACAATGTGAAAGGAACTAAATTCAATAGTTTTAAGTATATGCAAGTTTTTTTTGGTATTAATTTTTGGAAACAAATCCACTATGAAATAGTCTCAAATAAAATGGGAAGAATGATGGATTAGTTTAGGGAACGAATGACTTCTTAGATTTGGAAATATATATCATATTTGATCAAATCTCAGTTTTTATACTTTCCAAAATTTTAAGACGTAAGAAAATGAGTGGATTTTTATTCTGGTGCAGGATACATCGCTATGTATGCCACACTTGCTAGCCGTGATGTGGTAAGGATTCATTCTTATCTATTTGGACTGAGAAAATGATTTTGCGAATTAGAATGCCTAGTTTCTAATGATAACCATTTGTAGCAGAGATACCAGATTCTTTCGTACATTTACAATTTAGAAGCACTGAAATTCATCATATTGGTCATGTGATTCTTTCAGCAATTCATATCACTAACAGTCTTATATTGTTGAATTCATAAGTTTTAAATAAAGGGAATTTATTACTTGAATTGAACCTATTCCTTGATAAGAATGCATGAAAACTGACGATAAGTAATTTTAATTTCTACACTTGTTTCATTAGATCTTCAAATGTTTGAGGGAAGAAAATATCAATTTTCTCTGATTAAGATATCACATCTGTGTTTGTGCAGGATTGTTGTCTTATTCCTGAATCACCATTCTATCTGGAAGGAAAAGGCGGTCTTTGTGAATATGTCAGGAAACGTACTCAGGAGAATGGGCATTGTGTAATCGTTGTCGCTGAAGGTGCTGGTCAGGAACTTATTGCTGAGTCTATGCAGAGTATGGATCAACATGATGCTTCAGGAAATCGCTTACTCCAAGATGTTGGTCTATGGCTCTCTCAAAAACTAAAGGTAAGGCTATAATGGTGTTGTATAAAGTCTAAACACGAAGATTGCTTGACAAGGTTGAAACTGATTCTAAGTGTCGCAGCTGATTCTGCAAGTTATGACGATTCAACTGATAAGCCCTTTTTTTTTTGGCTTTTCTGCAGGATTATTTTCTGAAAGAGTACAAACAAGTGATAAACTTGAAGTATATTGGTATGTTGCTGTGTCACATGAAATAATCTTTTTTATTACAGACATTGTGAATTTCTTGGTCTATTACTTCTTAGCCTTTTTATTGATTGCCATACGGATAATCTTGACATTCAAGGCCTAAATTATTAAGTACTCTGAATATATTTTTAAAGTTTTGGAAGCAATAACTATCTAACTTAATTCATTCTTTGGTCTGGACACTTGTGTTTGGCAGACCCAACTTACATGATTCGTGCCATTCCAAGCAATGCATCAGATAATGTTTACTGCTCTCTGCTTGCACAAAGTGCTGTCCATGGAGCCATGGCAGGATACACAGGCTTCACTGTTGGACCAGTGAATGGAAGGCATGCTTATATTCCAATTTCTGTAAGTTTCCCTTCCCAACTTGAGAGCGCTTTACATAACAACACATACAAAGTTGTTGGAAAGGAGATGAAATTTGGATATCAGAAAAATTTAAGGTCTATTTACTAAATGGTGCTGACATTTTACATTTGAGGAAGATACCAGACTATTTATGCATTAAATTCATGGTTTTCTGTAAATGGGAGTAAAAAGTTATAGTTTCTGATAAGATTACAAAGAACTTAGTGCTCAGGTAATTATGTATTTTGTTTTTCTGCAGCGTATCACCCAAAGTCAGAACCAGGTGAAGACCACTGATCGTATGTGGGCTAGGTTGCTCTCTTCTACCAACCAGCCAAGCTTTCTTAGGTCACAAGAGGTACAGGAGACCAAGATGCAAGAAGAATCAGTTAAAATGTTAGAAGAATTGGATGCCGACAAAAACGAAACCACTTCTCCTGTTCAGGAAGGGAACGGTCTTGCTGAGAAAAAGGGCGACTCTCCCCTGGAAGTAAATGGTGTAGCTTGGCATAAATCATATGTTGCATTGGCAAGTAAGCTGAAAGAGAAAGAAGGGGCTATATGAAGGTTCCTACAAACCTCCTTGAAAAATTCTCTGATGGCTCTCAAGCTTCATGAAAAGTCTTAAAAGCAATGTCGATAGTTTATACGTGAAGCTTTTAATATGTGAAAGAGGTCTATATATATCCTAAATTACACGATAGATGAGATGCCATGAACCACATTTTTGGTTCAATTTTTTCAATCCATGTTCTATGTCAGTTTTTACAAGCCCGCAGGATGCATCGAGCTTTCCTATTGTAAATTTTCTGAGTTTCAACAATCAGGAGAATACCAGCTTAGAAGTTTACTTCTTCAGTTGTTGTAAAAGATAATTTCTCAGGGAGGGATGTTATGCACTAGCATCTCATAAATTGACTCATTTATTTAATTAATGTGATTCAAAGAGAGCAATTTGGTAAGCAGATTTCTAAGGTAGCTGTTACAAGTAAAAGCTACTGTACTAACCTTTTGTATTTGTAGTCTACATTCATTCGGACATGTTACCCTTAATTGCTTGCCAAGGCAATTGTAAAATGCAAAGATGCACTGCAGTTGAACATGATATAATTAGAGTTTGTAGAACAGAACAGTGAACACATTCAATGCTTTATTCATTAACAGATTTACATATTTATAGATACAGAAACTTTCAACAGTCATCCTATAATTCTGCTAAACAGTTTGACAGCTAGTTGTAGCTGATCAACAACTAACTGACGATTATTGACTACTAACTGAAAGACTAACAGAATGACTAACAAATGCGTTTACAATCCTTTGTTGACACATGTTCAAAACTAGAGGATTCATATAAATTGTGAGCATATTTCAGTTATGAGTTAATCTTTAACACCCCCCCTTATGAATAAGTGAATTTTGTTGGACTCTTAACATATCTTTACATGGTACAAACTCGGGACTAAACTAATTAACTAGCGTAAAACAAAATAATACATTATGCATAAGTTGTTTGAAACAGTTTTTGGATCAATAAGGCTTCTTCAAGCTTCCTCCAATTATAGGTTTAGTCGTTTAGCTATAATTGAAGTTCTTGAAATCATTGGAACCATTTGCACATAATGCCTCATCACCCTCATAAAGGTATGATGTTAAAATTCTAAATTTCAAATCGCCCCTAAACTATCAGGCATCAATCCTTACATGTGTGTCTCATAACCCCAATGAGGTATAGTTTCTTTGATCCACAAACACCTTACACTATTGAGCATCTATCCATCTTTTGTTGCATCCTTCCTTGTCTTCAAAGTGTTGGCCTCTTCAAAATAGGACAAACACCCCATCTTTAGGAAAGTATCATCATTATCAATATATAGTAGTTCTTCAATGGTCTCACTCTTACCTGACATTTCCCATCCTTTTTCTTACAATAGTTTTCTCTCGATGACTTTTGGATGGGCGACAACATGAACTAAATTGCATAATTTCTCATGAGGAGGCACCTTAGGTAGTGCTCATTTCTTCTAACTACAACTTGGTACACAATGTCTTGTTCTTCTCTTAATTGCCTATTGATGTCTTCTCTCTTCCTCCTCGATATGGGCATCAATAGTCACAACTGCACTTTCTTCTATTAGTTCAAATCCTTTTCATAGGGGCCAAGATCTGTAGTTGATCTATTGCAGATCTGAGGCATTTTGTTGCTCTTGAGCAAAGGAAGATGAGTCAACAAAGAGAAAAGAAAGGCTTCTTAACGACAACTAACACCCCTTATCATTCATCTCTTCTTAAGAATGAAAAAACCTCACAATATCTGAAACCTCAAACCACACACAACATTCAAATTGTCATGCAAACACTAAAGGATAGTAGACAACAGGAAGGGGAGGAGCACGTAATGGCTTTGATACCAAATTAAAGTTTGTAAAATAGAACAGTGAACACACTCAATGCTTTATTCATTAAAATATTTACATATTCATAGATAAAAAAACTTTAATAATCATCCTATAATTTTGCTAAACAATTTGACATCTAATTGTAGTTGATCAACAAATAATTGATGATCATTAACTACTAACTGAGAGACTAACATACATGTTTGTAATCCTTTATTAACACATTTTCAATACTAAATGACTCATATGTTGAATGAACAAGGCAACTGAGAGGGGGAGGTGAATCAGTTGTAGCAAATTAAAACATCAAAAACCCTCAACAATAATCAGATTCACATGTATTCAATAAAACCTTATTCTGTTAAAGTTATTAATCATGAAATGCAAATAACAAAAACTAAAATAACAACACCATGAACACAAGAGAACACCAGATTTATGTGGAAAACCTAATGAAGGAAAAATCATGGTGATGATTAATTCACAATATAAGTAACTGCAAGATTGGTACAAGGGTTCACTATTAGAATAGGACACACTGTCCAAAAAAGTTTCTTAGTCAGGGCTCACCGCCACAGAAAGAACACAAGAAGATAGAAGAGAAATGTTACATAGAGAACAACTTCTCAATGTAACAAGGAGTCCACCACAAATGCTCCAACACTTTTGCAGCCTTGCATGAAAGATTTCATACACCTTCAACTCACTGCCTTTAGGAATCCAACACTTGAAATTTGCACTGCTCTGCTCAAATTCGCGTCACACACATCACTCACATCGATCTCGCATCTATCTTGTCTCTCTCTTGCATCTCACAACAATATTACTCTTATTTATATCAATCTCAACCTTGAAAACCTTCTCCAAGGTCGGCAACTATCTGTTACACTTACAAATTCAAATTAGGTCAACACCTAAACATTTCCATGGTGGATAGGAATGAAGGCGACCCATATAGCTCCTTAATTAGGACCTAAATTAATCCTAACACACCTCAACACACTTTCATAAACTTCACATGTAGTGTTAACACAAGGTTAGCTAATACTCATGTTAAACACCATAAAACATTAAGTTCATAATTCCTTCAATCAATCTGAAACTTTCGAACAACACAATTCACTTGAACGTGATTTAGAATAATCCACGAACTACTTGAGATTCATCAAACACTTCATCCAAACTCGTAACATATAAATACATCATCCCAAAACATCTGGTAAACCTTACACACTGATGCATGAAACACACACTGTAGTATACCAAATCAAGTGAAACATTGAATTCTAAAAGATACAAATATTATAAGCAACTTCCTAAATCTGCACAACCTAGAGCCAAACTATAGAGAAACACAAAACAAATACATTTCTCCCAAGCCACATAAAACATCACTGAAAAGCTAGTTCACACACTGGTGAGAATATCTCACTATGTACAACGATCTAGAAACCCAAATTTTGAATATAGAAACTTTCTAACAACCTTGAACAACATATTAGATCCACATAGAAGAAATATGAAACACATACCAGAGCACGTTTTGAACACTTGCACAACACTATTTTCTTTGTTTATCAAATTTTCTCAAAAGCACTTGGAAACCAAATACCAGAGGCATCATCTCAACACATTACTTCATTCCAACATGTCTCTAGACATTGCAACAAAAAGATAGCTCCATGTACTCACAACACTACCTCAATATCTCAAATACACATGCACAATTTACAACAACCTATTTTCTTCTTTTTCACAATTTTCTCAATATCCTTGACATCTTCATCATGCAACAAATTTCCTTAGCATATAGCTGACATCAATGATAACACCTTCATACTTGCAACAATCTCCCCCTTTGTCATTGGCGACAACACAAGATGTGAAAAACCATCAAAGACAACACAACTCTGAATACATTTTCTTTTTTTCTCCCCTTGTATAAATAAAAAATTTCGCATGATACTTTCTCCCCCTTTGACATCAATGGCAAAGGATAATTTTTTTTGCATTGTTCTCCCCCTTTGACATAGAACCAAGATACTTGCTCTAAATACTCCCTCTTAGGAGTACACCAAACTAGATCAACAACTCTGCACACATGACACTACCTACTCCTCCTAAGAGGTAGCCACCGACATCAGTCCAGAAAATAGATGAATTCATAGATCCACTAGATTGACGCATCTCCATATGCATATAGTTTAAAGGATGGATAGTAAC